>CM046849.1:24092386-24679558 GCA_025618425.1 Heliocidaris tuberculata
GTATTTAAGAGACCTTCAATGGGGTAAACACACAGACATTCGAGGTATGAAAGGGGGGGGGGTAGGGTGTTATATCCAGCCCTCCCCCATATCCCTTATTCTGGCAGCGACACTGATAACTGATGATTCTGTCCATTTATGACTATCATCTATTTTTCCAAGCTTTGCCATGACATTATCTCGTAGAGGCAGTCAAAGTGGTTGTGTTTCAGGAATAGGCAGTCAAACGTTTAAATGGGTTAGGGCCATGAGTTTACAGGGAGTTCCGCAAGGGTCCATTTTAGGACCTTGAATTTTTACAATGAGAGGGGCGGTGTTTTAAAAGAAATTGTCTACCATGTACTTCGGCAAAAATATAAATTCCTTATCATTTCTTTACTTATGGCAAAAGGGAATGGTGCTCGTATGGTATTAATCACAAAGTTATCGAATTTTCCTCAAGCTGCCACTCACCGTTTTTTCCCACTCAAATTTATGTTTTCATTCAAGCCAACTTAATGCCAGAATAAAGTTCCCCTTTGAGTAATATATGACACAGTACTTCAGTAGGATACTCAAGAGATATTAATAAAAACAAAATCTGATATTAACTAATATAGTGGGAAAAGTAGAATGTGGTAATCATGTTACCCCTACAGCATTGTAGCCATTTAAAAAAAAATTATTTTGCCGTTAATAAGGGGGGGGGGGACATTAAACAGGAACTTTTGCTATATTAAGACGGTTCTAATACTTTCATTGTTATTCGAGATAGGATTTCCACCATGCATTATTGGCAACTTGACACCGTTCGCTCTCCCCTCTCTTAGCACAAAGTGACAATGCACTTAAGGAAGCATCTAAAATACGCGTCCCAGTTTTGATTTCTCGGGAAACTTGGTTCATAGGCGTGTTGCCGCTTTTGGAATATTACAATGGTATAAGGCTGGTTTATGAACAAAGACTTGCTTCGACTTTGATTTAGAGATTTCTTTAATCAAAATGTCTCGAGTGGTTTTTATTTAAAGTTCTGTAATCAGCATTATCAGCTGTCTGGACTGAATTCCTTGAAATATTTTATTTTTACGGAATGATTGACTTTCTCAGAATTTGCTTTTGTATTTCATCAAATTCAAACATCAAAACAACAGAACCACATTTGAACAACCCAAACAAGAATTCATTCATTTTGAATAACATGAAACATGCTACACTGCACTGATGTCCTGCTACAGTCTATATTAGCTATAGTGCAAGGTAGTGGTTACACCTAACTTTACAAAGAATAATTGGAAATGAGAAAGAAAAAATATCAGGTGTCATAGATTGTTGTTTTGTTCTCATCGCAGCTCAAGTAGGGCTATCAATTTGGTATAATCTCGTCAGGGATGATTTTTTTTTATCAAATGAAATCGATTTCGATGCCAAAATTAATTTTCAGCAACGAAATAAGTTCCAGTTAAAAACCGATCTGGGCCCTGTTTCATAAAACTTGTCATCAATGAAAAGTTGCAATAACTAATATAAGGTACTGAAATCCTTGCATCTGATTGGCTGAGAGCAAATTTGTCGGTAAAAATCACTTGACACTTGATGAAACGCCCCCCCCCCCAAGGCTCAGGTATCTAATAAGACTGTTGATGCAGTCGGCAGCGTATGCGACAAAAAACGGTGGACATCCTCATATTATCATGGACCTTCGCAGTAGGTCCATGCTAATTATAGGTCACATGGTTATAGTCCCTATTCAATATTATCGAACATTTGCAGTTAATTACGTCAAAGGGAACATACAGAAATCTTTGAGGAAGTTTTTTTTCCCTCTCTTTTTCCGTAATTCATTCAGCACAACTTCCTTCATCCATTGATAATCTAGAAATGAAAATGATCGATTAAGCGAGACAGACAGCAGACAAGCGCTCATTGATTAAGTCTGTATACCCTCTGCTATCACATGCCTTTGAGCAGACAACAACCCGAGAGCGTCCCGTTATTCATCTTGTCTAAAAAAATCCAAGTCAGGATTCATCCAGTACCTCTTGATTTATAGATCATGTGGTATGTTGCCAAGGGGTAAAAACTATTTCATATTTTCACTTGCCTCCGGTTACCAGACAGAATTCTGAATGGAATGTAGAATCTAGAATTCATATGTTGTGGGAAATGTTCTAAAACAAAGTATATATCACTTTTCTGTGTGACAACTCCAGCATTGAAACACTTTTTCCCTATCGGGGTGGTTTCACAGTAAAATGCTTTCATGTCCGGCTGACAGGATGTTAAAATGGCATTAAACTGGCAAAACTTGAACAGCGCCACCTTACAGTAACGGCTAAATTGAGATCATAATTTGAAAATTAATTTCATTTTATTTTGAATTTTGACAAACAGATGTTTGGAAAATAGGCACATTTTATATTTCAAACTATTATTTTTGACGTTGCACATGTGGAAAATTGCCCACAGATACATTCTAAGCTTCTACAAACTAGAATGGGGCATGATGGGAAAATTAGAGGCACAGACACTTTTCAAATCCTGTTGAAAGATGGCGCCATTAGGAGCTTCAATTTACTGTCACTTTAAAATAAGGAAAACTGTATGATATAATATTATGGCCTAAGAGCTTTATTTCGAGTGAAAAATTGTCATTTATCAAGTGCATGCAGTGAATATATAGCAGGGTCAATTGGAGAAATGAAATATGGGGGCTCTACGAGTATATCATTATTGTTATTTTGGGCAAACGGATCGATTCTTAGTACAGGGAATACCACATCGTTATAGCCCCAAAGTTTTGCACTGAAATTTGTAAATATAATATAAATTTTCATTTTCATGTTTGTTGATGAAGAAAGAGATCTATTCATAGAATGGTTGTGTAGAAAAAAGATGTCCCCATAATGTGTCTTTGGCACAGGTATATCGCACAAGTTTTTTTTGGAAAGAATGGAAATTAATAAAAATTTTAATGTCGGAAAAAATGAGAGAGGTGCTTCAAAATGTTTGTCACAGAGGTCCCACTTTGCGTTTGATCGATAACAACTTTATTATCCTGTCTGTTTTTTTTTTTTCTAACACGTACAGGGATCTGCTTCTCTCACTTTCATACTTTTGCTTAAGACTGACAAAATTGTATATTGACGTCGATCAACCGGCCGGACATTAGAAAATGCTAATGACCGGTCATTAGCAAATCTAATGACCTCTTTCGCGTTCTCAAACTATAATTTGATCTGGATCTAAGTAAAAATTATACAGTAGTTATATTAGTAATAGTTATGAAACATTTTTGTATGTACTTGTTCATTTATGTTCTTCTCTCTTTTCTCTCTTCTTTATATTCTTTTACCTTTCCATGCGCTTGGAAACATGGTATTAAGCGCTTTATAAATGTTGTATATTATTATTATAATAATAAATATTGTGACGGATAAAAGGAAAACTTCCATGACATCTAGGCGATAAAGTAAAAGTGTGCAATTAGACATTTTTTTTTTATAATAACCTAACGTATTAAAGTAAAATAGCATTGAGGTGAAGGGGGAATAAATTGATGGAGAAGAGGAATGACTCTAAAGTGTTAATAAAGGAGATATAAGTTAAGCAGGTTAGGTAAAGAAGGAGTGAAATTACAATTTTCTCACCCATGATCGACCACCACCTGCCGGTCAAAATAACTAATGGAAAGCATCCACTCTTTCGCAACCGTCTGAGTATTTGATCCACTTCTACGCTCCAAATATGCTTTTATCCTGAACCGTTTTTTTCGCGCCAAAAAATGTGCGATATTCGATACGAGCGCGGGAACACGCGATTAAACTTTTGAAGAGCGGGCTTTGGTAATACAATCTTCAGGTCATCGTTTGCAATGCTTTCATGTGCTGTTGGGAAGATGGAAGCTTTTCCGAATAAGGAAAATAGGATAACGTCTCTCTCTCTCTTTTTCTTTTTCCCCTTCCGTTTCGATTTAACTGAAATTACGAGATGTGAGACGAAGAGGAGTGTTGGTAAAATCTAATTTTACGCTTCCACTGAAGACGGCTATGTAAAGAAAAAAAAATTATCAGATTCTCAGAACAGTCGGATGTTTATTAGGTAATACTGACAAGTCAATAATATTTGGCTTCATAATTATGTTCCTTCTCATGTCTCCTAACACACCTGAGGGGCGTTTCATCAAGTGTATTGTCAGTGATTTTTACCGACGAATTTGCTCTCAGCCAATCAGATGCAAGGATTTCAGTAGCTTATAACAGTTATTGCAACTTGTCATTGATGACAAGTTTTATGAAACAGGGCCGCGATGTGTCATCACACCTCTTCTTTCTTCTGATTGCCTGGATTTATCCTTGTCTTAATCTCACTTTGAGGTGAGTGGTAATTCGTTATTCTGTTTTCATTACTTCGAACAGAACTTACGCTAGTACAATTTGTGTACGTAAACTCGTCAGCCAATGTCTGGAACCCAGGGGCGGCGCCAAGGTATTTTGATAGGAGGGGCAAGACGACCTAAAGATGACGTCACATTTTTTCTCCATTAAATAACAGGGGTAATATAGAGTTATATGTTTAAGACCTCTCTTTTTAATACTCCTCTTTCTTCTTTCTTCCCTTTTCTTCCTCCTTTTCTTCTTTTTTTTTCTTTTTTCACTACTTGAAAAATCATAGGGGGGGGGGCGGTCGCCCCCTCTGCCCCCCCCCTGTAGCGCCGCCCCTGCTGGAACCTACTACAGCACAAGGAAAGGACATAAAATAGATGTAGGAAATACAGAGGAAGATAGATTGTTAAAAAAAGAGAAAGAAGAGAGAGAGAAGGGGTGGTGGAAGAAGATAACACGTGAACAAAAATAAAGATATTCATGGGCGCTTTTATATTAATGGGGATGATATTTTATCGAGTCAGTCAGAGTAAGTTACTTTATAAGAAGTCATATCACATGAAAACTTAAATAAAATCAATCACGAACATGAGGAATATTGCACGGAAAATATGCAAAAATCATTAAAAAGTTAATAATAGCACATTAGTAGTGCATTAGCAGGGAATCATCCTCGATCAGATAATAAGACGATTTATCCTCGGTACGACATGTCATTAATCATTATTTTCATGAATCTTGGATGAATTATTTCCCATCTTTCTAGATATCACTCCTATCGACGCCACGATGAATTTAATAGAGTAATATCCGGTAGACAGAATAGAGTTAGATGTTTTCCACCAAGAGGAAAACGCCTCATCTATAAAAACGCTCACGCTTTTGGAATCGTAAATGAATACCGGCCGACGGAGGAAAAAAAGGCGCGAGAGCCGTAAATCGACAAGGCAAAAAAATAATTCAGTTTACCAACCAAAAATAGCGCCCCGCACAACGAGAGCGGCATAACATATCTTGTGGTTCTCCTTTTCCTCTTTACTTCTCAGGGTTCATCTCTTTACGCCTTCTTTTTATAGGTATTTTGTCCACGATCAGTTCGTCTACAATCAATTTCGTTTGATTTTATTTGTAGACGCCCAGTTCGGCTACTTGCAACCTGCTTTAATATTATCATTCCTATGTCGAATACCTATTTTGCCCTTTATTCACCTTTTGGGCATAGCAATATAAAGGCTTCATTTTTTTTTTTTTTTTTTTTTTTTTGGGGGGGGGGGTCACTTTTCCTATACACCCTTCTTTTTTTTACCAGGGCCCTGTCTAAAAATCTTGGTACAGCCTCTTGGTAATATTTCTATCATTATGACAGGATTTATTATTTTATTAAAGTGTATTGCCAGGGAAGCTTTAAGATGGATAAGTCTTCTAGATTCCAATGCAAAGGGTTTTAAAGAGAAGGTTAAGTTCTGGGAAAGGTAAAAAAATGATTTGTGAGCTTTCTCATTCTTTTTTTGTAAGTTTGGAGGATTATCATAGCAGAATTGTCCCGTGAAAAGAATTGCTCTTAAAATGCCCTCACATTCAAAATATGACAAGAAACGGCTGTAATGTTCGGCCCGAATATTATTTTGTGTGTAGTCCCATATACACATTTCTGTGTGCAGTACATGTGACTCTTAGCAGGATTGAGTCAATTTCTTATCATTTCGGTGATTCCAAAACTTTACAGCATATAATGTGTTATATAATCAACCTTTCCCAATTGCTTTCTTTCACAATGCAATCTCATGACAAGAACTCAACTTTATCTTTAAAGCTCATGGACAGTTTTGGCAGCAAAAAGGAAATTGGAAAGAAACGTGTTCATTATAGTCTCATGTTGTTCTCCTTGTATCAAAAGAGGTCTGTACGAGATCATGTGGTATTCCATCAATAAGGAACGCTAGATCACAGTAACATAGTTTTTGAGGGAGTACCAAAACTAAACATTACCTTTAAAGATCGTTAGAAGAGGAAATCACAATACACACAAAGAGCACAATGCATTAAAAAGATATTTTGGTTTCATGCGATGCGCGTTAATGCTAATTTGTACTATTCAGTATAATTCACACATAAAATGTGTATTATATTTTGTGTGCCTTTGTGTTTTTTATTACAGTGTACCAATTACAAAAAGTATTTCGTTCTGTTTTATAACAGAGGTTCCATTTCGCTATTTTCAGAATGAGCTTAAAATATTACCTCTGTAAAGAGATATGGCAAGTGTAAATACCCGTACGCTCTGGTATAGAATAGAGCCCGCACGGAACCCACGTTCGGCTTGGGTTCCATGCATGAGGTTTTAGGATATCCTTTATTTTCTTCGTACTCCTTAATCCTAAATCGAGATTCATATACATATATTGGAAATTCCACCGACCCTGGTGTCGGCGAACTGTGATAATGTGCAACTCCTGCCCCAAAAATCTTTTTAATGATCAACATGGTCAATGACATAAAAAGACAGAGCCTAAGGCAGCAGCAGATGTATCGCCCGTTTCCGCTCTTTTTCCCTTTCCAGAGGTTATGTCATTGTATATGGATGACTTGTTTCCTTGAAGGAAAGCGTAAAATATGAGAGACCAAAGTGATTCAAGAAATTCGTGAAATTCATCACTGAAAGCATTACGTCAGAGAGAAAGGTCAATGTTCTTATACACTACAGGATTCTGCATCTGTCCAACGTAGCGAGCAGTTCAGTAACCTCATAATGACTAACACACGATTTTCTGTAAATGTCTAAATCATCGTGAGTTGGTGATAATCTAGGTTTGGATATACCAAAATTCGCAATAACATAGAACATAAAGATTTCTGTATTCAAATTGAATTTGAGCTATAGTTGTCAAGAAAAACGTTAATGAATTTCACGAATGCGGTGTGGAGATATTAATCCTAGGGTTGCGTGAGCACTTTTTTTCCTCTCTTCACATTATCTATGTTTTATATTGCTTCTCGAGGTTTCTGGCTCTGTGACTCTCTATCTGTCAGCCATGATCATACCTGAGCAATCTAACGTTCTAATGTAATACCATTTCGAGCGTTTCAATTTTTTTTTTCAAGTTGATGTTGCTTCATATCTTTCTGCCTTATGTTGCAACGATGAAATAAAGCCTGGCGAAGTGGCATGTTCATGATGGGGGGGGGGGGGGGGGGGTAACCTCGATAGTCATAAGGACCGCTATTCATAAGGACCACTTATTCATAAGGACCGCTGTCCATAACGCGTGACTAAATGAATAGCGGTTTTGTACGCATAGCGGTCCTTCTGAACAGCGAGCAAACCACAGACAAATTTCCTCGCTATTCATAAGGACATCCATTCATAAGGACCACTATTCATAACTACTCATAAGGACCGCTATTCACAGCGCGTGCTAAATGAATAGCGGTTTTCTATGAATAGCGGTTCCTGTGAATAGCGAGCGGACCTGCATGATGGTATAGCGGTTCATTCACTTAGCTTTCAATCAAAGGTTTGGGTGTTCGAATCCCGGCTCACAAGAAGCGTCATCTGCTGACGTCAGGACCTCGTCAGTGACTTGTACGGTCTTTTGTGCGTCATGGAAAGAGTGATATCGTTGATATCGGTGATTGCAAAATGAACAGTGCAAACAATATTTTTAATAACTAACGTACGGGTTAATGGCCTCCATAGGCTCGATTAGCGCAGGTGATGATGATGATGCAATCGAAATGACGCCTAGTGTGACAGGGGCTTAATCCAACTAGATTAAAGATTTAAAGTTCATGTACAGTTTTGGTTGCAAAAAGGAAATTGGAAAGAAACATGTTAAAGTGATTTGGTAACTTTGTAGAGGCTTGATAAAATCTGAGCTGCCTGGCCTTACATGCTATCAGCGTATGTAATATGGTGTAAAAATGAAGCTCAGGAAAAAAGAAGCACTTCAAAATCATCATGTGCTTCACAAAAGTCAACATATGCAAGTGACCGCAAATGCCAGACTCATTTTCCCCCATAGACTCAGTGTTAGACTGAAGCGTATGGCCATACGCTTTCGTAAATGGGAGTATTTAGTCATAGATATCTTAATAATAGCATTATATATTTTAAAACCTTTCTATGCCTGGCTATTTATTTATCCTTCTGAACATCATTATACAAATCAGATATCAAAATTCAACAATTTATTAAATCAAGCCTCCACAAAGTTACCGAATCCCTTTAAATGTAGTCTCATGTTGTTGTTTTTTTATGTATCAAAAGATGTTTGAACGAGATCATTTGGTATTCCATCAATGATTTCCGGTGACATTTTCCGTAAATATAATGTAAGGAACGCTAAATCATGGCAATATACTGCCCTACACTAGGACCTTTCCACCCCGACGGCTCCCCGCACAACAATCTCGAGGCTTCGTAGGGAGATAGCACGTGAGTCGCTGTGTGTAGGTTTTGAATGCGTGTATGGTGTATAGTGCACGCTGAAGTTGTTTGGAGTTTATATCCCTGACCCGGCACCTAAATTATTGTTTGCCTCTCATTTGTTTAAAATGCCACGTTATGACATGAAATCTTCACAGCATCTTTGTATTGCTAGTATCTTGCTATTTATCAACAAAAATCCAATAAATCTGACAACAAGTTTTTGAGGGCTTACCAAAACTAAACATTACCTTTAAAGACAAAGTTGTCTGAGTTCTAGTATGGTGATTACACTGTTCAGGAAACTGTATGAAAGTAATTAGGACAGGTTGATTATATAGGACATAATAATCTGTGCAACTGTGAGGTTTGGGAATCATCAAAATGAGAAGAAACTGAATCATTCTTACTGAAAAAGTCATGTACACTGCACACAGAAATGTGTATTTGGGACTAAGCACATACTGAAGACGTTTGTGGCATGAATTTTTTTTCAAACTCTTTAAACATGTTAAAAATTTCTCGTACTTATAACAAAATCTATGACAGTTGAAGAGCAGTCTCTTTCAGGGGAACATTTCTCTTTATATTCTTCCAAATTGACATCAAACGAACGAGAAAACTCAAATTTTTCTTTCCCCTTTACCAGAACTTAACGATAAAACAGAGACACTAAGACATCAGACGACGCGCGGACAGATTCTCTCAAACGCTGATATATACCCACTTGTAGAGAGCAGTAATTACAGCCAATCCATCAATATGTTTGACTGGAGTTGATATGAGTTCGTTGATACCTAAATCACGTCTGCCTAGCTGATACATGACTGAATAATCGGCCCACTTTGGGCGCCCCTAAATCAATAGGCTATACATTAAGAAAAGAGAGATGGAGTGAAGAAGGGTCATATAGGGGAAGATGGAGAACACGAGAGAGAGAGAAGAAATATCGGAGAAATTCAAAAACAACAAAGATTAGATGTTTTTCTCATGCATTGCTTCGACTGTTTGGGGTTTTTGTACGGGCGCCACGACCATCGGGGCAATTGCTGTTTTCCTCAATTCTTTTTTGTGATTCGGCCAAAATATACTTTGAGATAAAGTTGATTTTATTAGTTTATTGATTGATGGAGCTCATGACGTAGGTTATAATATAATATAATTTGATTATTGTAGTACCTTATAAAGATATACTTATAAAGATGACTGCCAGGTTAAAAAGTGTTTTCACAACGAATTACACCAGAATTTCAGTTCCATACTTGAAGAAAATATTTGTATTGTCACCGGCAGATTTGCTTGGAATATAACTTCTTTTTTTCCAAGAAGAAGAAGAAGAAGAAAAAGAAGAAGAAGGAGAAGAAGAAGAAGAAGGAGAAGAAGAAGAAGAGGAAGAGAAAGAGGAAGAGGAAGAGGAAGAGGAAGAGGAAGAGGAAGAGGAAGAAGAAGAAGAAACAGAAGAAGACGAAGAGGAAGAAGAAGAGGAAGAAGAAAAAAAGAAGAAGAAGAAGAAGAAGAAAAAGAAGAAGAAGAAGAAGACAGAGGATGAGGAGGAGGAGGAGAAGGAAGAAGAAGAAGAGGAGGAGGAGGAGGAGGAGGAGGAGGAGGAGATAAAGAAAAGGGTTACAAGTCGGTTCTGGTTAAAAATATAGCTGTCAGTTGATTATAAAGATATTTCTTAATTCTTTGCTACTCTCAGAATGACAAAAATTGCGAACAGTAAGCAAGTACATAATAACTGCGTGTGTTTGCAAGATGCTAATGTCTCAAGGGCATAGTGAGCAAAACGGCGCATTCCGCGGTTGGATACAAGTTGGCCACCTTTAAAGTGGAAAAGTACAGCATTAGTTTTCACAACTTTACAAACTGCAAATCTAATCGTGCTTTATTTATATCTCATACAATGTCATACCTTACTCCGTTTACAATAAAGTTGAATGACCGAATGAGAAAAGTGCGGGGAGAGTGGCTGCAGCCTACGAGACCGAGATGTAGGCCTGTAGACAACTTTTCTGAGGGTTTACGAGACAGATAATGTCGGTCTTGTGGGCTGTCGGTCAGGTGGGCTGTCGGTCACTTCGGATGTCTCGGAGGATAGTACAGGCATGCAAATAAAGAAACATGAAGTGAACTTTAAGACGAAAAAAAAAAGTCTGGAAAACAATCCACAAAGAAAAGAGTGATAGGAGTAATAATGAGAGAAAGAGAGAGAGAGAGAGAGAGAGAGAGAGAGAGAGAGCGATAAAGAGAGAGGAAGAGAGATAGATATAATTATATATATATATATATATATAGAGAGAGAGAGAGAGAGAGAGAGAGAGAGAGAAATAAATAGAAAGAGAGGGAGAGAGATAGAGATAGAGAGAGAGAGAGAGAGAGAGAGAGAGAGAGAGAGAGAGAGAGAGTATAAGACCAATCATGCCAATGGGGCAGAAGCAAAATATAGCACAACGAAAACAAAGCAATCAGAACTAACAAGAATAAGAGGAGCCCTCTGCGGGATATACTTGAATATGAACTGCCATGACACCAACCATTCTCCCTCCAACCCTCTCGATAATAACCTAAATCAATTACCTCGCGCATGTGCGGCGACAAGAGGTTAGGCCAAGATTCTCATGACCCTGCAAGTATGCTTAGGCTTCCGGTTTTCCCAAGGAACATACCCTCAGGCTAGTTTCTCGAGCGGGATTCACATTTTTTTAAAAACATATCATCTGAATAAATATTAGTGTTGGAAGCTGTAATGAAAAATGATTGGCCATGTGGAATTTAATCCTCCTCGGGACAAATATGGATGTAAATTAAAAGGGTATATTTTTTATTATTCTCGTTATGGGATTTTTTTTTTATTAGAGAGATAAAGTTGGTGTCCCTTCCCCTATACCCCAGCCGATTCTTTTTCTTCATCTATATATCCACTCTCCGAATATATCTCCTTACTACATCCTCTTTCTTCCGCTCTCTCTTTTTCTCCTCCCCTCTCCCCCCTCTCTCTCTCTCTCTCTCTCTCTCTCTCTCTCTCTCACACACACACACACACAGTACACTAGCTCTGTCTTCTACCTTTCCCTTTTTTGCCCTCCCTTTCTATTCCTCCTTTCCCATCTCTTTCCTTTTCTATTCCTCAACCTATATCCCCTCTCTCCATTTGTCATTTTACTCCTTCTCGTTTCCCCATCTACCCCTCTCTATTTCTCTCTTTACCTTCTTTCATCTCTCTCTTTCTCTTTCAATCTCTCTCTCTCTCTCCCTTCCTTTCATTATTACCGCCTTCTGTTTCTTTCTCTCGCGTCCCTCGTCTCTTGCTATCCTTCCTTTTCCATATGTCTTTCGAATCACTGCTGTTTCATATTCTTCTCGTACAACCAAGTTGGCGACAGCGAATGTTTTGAATGATGGCCGATCATTTTCTATCCCAAGCGCCATGAATGTTGAAAGCTACGTGTTTGGCGATTGTAAGAGCTAAGTGTGACAACGCTACTCCACACACATAATTATCACGTGAACAATTCCCACAATACCGTATTCATGTAAAAGCATAGACAAATTAAAAGTAAAAGTAACTATCACTTGAAACCAGGCCCCTGTTGCATAAAACTTACCATTAACGGTAACTTTGCCATCAATGGTAACTCCCATGGAAACCTTGATTTTGATTGGCTGTTGAGTTATGTTACCGTGGTAGTTACCACTGATAGCAGAGTACTTTTATGCAACAGGGCCCAGGTCTCATATCATGTATTTCTGGAATGCGGTATATACATGTATACGAAAAACTCCATGAGACCTTAAAATCTAAATTTAAATCTAAACTGTATTTTCATCCCTTAAGATACCATTCAGGCTGCAATAGCATAGGGAACAGATAGTGGGATATTAAAAATCATTAATAATAAAGTTTTTATCGAGAATATTGAAAGAAATATGACTGTTCATCACTTCAGTTATTTTATTGGTTTGTTATCGATTGATTTAAGAAAATAATGACAGTAATGTTATGCCAAAACTTTACCCTGATACACTCTTGGTCCTTCACGATTTCACTCAGTCGTCAATAGCCATCGTGCCAGCCTGAAGTATTGAAAACAGTATGCTCATTCAATAGTTTGATTAAAATAATAAATAATGAGTAATTGTAAAGAAAATAATGATAATAATCCTACAAAAAAATGATAATAATTATAATGATAATAGTTATGATAATTACAATGATGTTAGTAATAATAATGATAATCTTTATAATAATAACAATAATGATGATAATATTAATGATAATAATAATAATGATGATAATAAGCGTATACGCTTACATACGCTTATATAAGAATAACGATAATAATAATAATAATAATAATAATAATAATAATAATAATAATAATAACAACAACAACAATAATAATAATGATGATGATAATAATAATAATAATAATAATAATAATGATAATAATAATAATAATAAAAATAGTAATAATAATAATATTCTGGATTTATAGGGACTAATACCTTTACGATGTTTCTAAGTTTTGCAGATTACCATAACGATAACTACCATTAATTCGAGTTATATCTAGTTGAAAATGTCTTCCTCTTTCCTTGTAATGCCTCGATGAATAAATAACAATGAAAAAACGGTAAATCAATAAGTTTACAAAAAAGACTATATTTGGAGGACACTTATGACTATTAACATTGTCTTAATTATATAGAACATTTAATCTAAGCCGCTTCCAGCAAGAACAATCTCCAATAACTTCTTTAAAAAAAAAGGAACTATTTTTAATCAAACTGTAAGAAGAGATATCTGCTGGAATGTATGCGTGGAATATTGAACGAATAAGCTTACATATAGAAAATGATATTTCTATTTTGGAGAAAGTTAGCCTTACAATATTGTAATGGAGTGCAATATTGAACGAATAAGCTTAGATAGAAAATGATATTTTCTATTTTGGAGAAAGTTAGCCCTAAAATATTGTAATGGAATACATAAAATTGATCACATTTTTTGAGGCATCTCGATTTTTTAAAAAAGCGTGATTTTTAATTACACATTACAGTAGGACAAAGTTTAACTAAAAATCGATAGTGCAAAATAGGAGAATTCAAACAGGTAAACTTAGTTTTATGGATTTAGCGTGTTTTTGGAAGCAAACTCTGGCAAATTCGCAATTCAATCCTTTCATACCTTTAAGCTCAGACATTTTGATTACGGAGACGTGATGGAGAGGCATGAAACAGGGAAATGATTTGTTTTCGCTGGACGGAGATAGAAAACCCAAGCAAACGAAAATCTTGGGATAACGACATGTACAGCTCATACCCAGCCTCCTGGCTTACGTTACTGTCACTTTCTATATTAAATCTTTTCCGTTTTCCTTTTCTCATTTTTCCTTGTTTTATTCGAAGCACAACCTTGACCTTTTGGAAAGCTATCGACACTTATGGGCGGACAGTCCTTGGACGTTGATTTTTGTTGTTGTATTGGATGGGCGAGGGGGGGGGGGGGGGTTGGGGGTTCATACGAGAGCCAAACTCAGTTTGTTTTTGGCAGCGACTAATATCTGCGTGAAATCTCTGTTTTACGCGTGTTGAGGGAGTTATCCAAATAATTAATGGTTCTTAATGGGACTGCCATTAATTTGGGGCGTATTGGGATATACTTTAAAATTACCCATAACGTCGAATGTATGGGACCGTAGAAAGCGAGTTAGATAAAGAGTGAGTGAGTGAGTGTGTGTGTGTGAGAGAGAGGGGTGGGTTAAGAGGTTGGAGTGAGAAAGAGAGAGATATATAGATAGATAGATAGATAGATAGAGAGAGAGAGAGAGAGAGAGAGAGAGATGGGCAGAGAGATAGAAAGCGGAAGAAAGAGAGGGGAACTAAAAGCAGTAGGGGTTTGAAAAGACTAAATAGATCAGGAAAGGAAAACGATATGACTATATCTCCTTTAAATAAACATTCACACCCAATTCTTTTGTTAGAGTGATCATCACAATAAGGGGAAGACAGGGTAAGAGACTGAAAAGAAATTTGAAAAAAAAAAATATATATGTGAAAGAGCTTTTAAAGACCAAAGGATGCCACAAGGTATATCCACATCTTCTTTAGATAAGTATCAGGTTTTTACCCTTAATGTAATAAGTGGAGAGTGCCATGTTTTGAGTGTGGGGACATTTGAAGAGCAATATTTTTCAGGGAGCATTTCTACTATGATAATCTTCCAAACTGACATAGGGAGATTGAGAAAGCTCACAAATTATATTTTACCTTTCCCAGAACTCAACCTTCCCTTTAATCCGGATTCAAATTTATATGTTTATGTTTTTATCATCTGCTAAGACATAATTAAGGAAACGTTTGTTAGTTGATAATGAACGAAGGGGAGGGGGGGGGGGGGGGGTCATTGTTTGCCCTTTTTCAAGTTCAACAGGTTTATCGAAGAATCCTTTCTGTTATCGTGATTATGATACTCCATCATATGAAATAATTACATATTCAAGAACTGCTTTGTATATATGACCGGAGCTAGTGGCATTCTTGATATTATGCATATACATTGTAAAATGTTTCTGTTATTTGTTTCCATTCAGTTATTGTCTTTAAGTAATGCTGTTTGTTATCATGGATATGTTGTGTTTATTGCACTGTACTATGTACTATATTGTGTGTAACAAGCCAATGTGTTGAATCATATAGACCGATAAAGATGAATCTGAATATGAATCTGAAATCTGAGAGCGGGGGAGTTAGGATTGTAAAAGTGGTAAGAAGGTAAAAAAAAAAACAACAAACAAATATCCGAATATAACAGAACCAACCAATAAGTTCATATCCTCTTTAGAGATCTACTTTAAATCATCATAAGCCTCATTCTTTTTATGGAAAGAGATATAAAAAGCGAGATCGAGAGAGAAAGAGAGAGAGAGAGAGAGAGGGGGAGAGAGAGGGAGAGAGGGAGAGGGAGGGATAGATAGAAAGAGAAGAGAAAGAGAGACAGAGTGGAGAAAGGGAGAGAGTTAAAAGGAGATAAATGTATCTGAAAAAGGACCAAGAACAACAACAACAACAACAACAAAGCGAGAAAGAACACACACATATTCTTTTTTGTCTTTTCATATACAAAAACACCCACACCCACACCCACACACACACCACACACACACGCACGCGCGCGCGCGCAATAGACTGCGGTGGACTGTAGCCATCATGCAGGTAGCCATAGCAGTCCATCACAACCTTCAATAAATGTAATTAAAAAAAAAGTGGATTAACTAATCCACTTATAGATTGTCAGCGAATTATTTTCACTTCTACTCTTTTTACTGTATAGGTGTCGAATGGGTTTCGTGGTCTACTCGATATTAGTCAGCTTACTATGAATCACATTTTACATGGTTCGAATCCCTGCATTGGCAGTAAACGTCCCTTGGCAAGTTATTGCTCTAAGTAAATGGGTAACCGTAGGAAAAAAAAAATGTAATGAATGCTTGTTTTAATGCCATTATTTCAGTTTCTAGGTGTCTTTATAGATAAAATATACAACTAATATCATCTCCATTTATCGATACTAACAATCGATAAAAAACGATTCCCGCCCCCTCTTTATCGAATTTTGATGACATTTTATCTTTCAGACAATTTTCATGCTGCTATCCCCAATCGTCTCTTCTGTGGCATAATACCGCAAGGATTTTTCTCTTTAGAATTTGAGAACATTTATTCAGTCATTTCCAAAAGTGAAATTAAAAGAAAAAAATAATAAGTGTATTTCCCAAGCGTCACTTTCTTGGGAGAGTGTCAATTACCTGATAATCTTTAAATGCCTCTTTTTCTAAAAGGAACCAGCTCGTTCGTCTCGGATCTGTGTGCCTGCCAGTAATTTTGAATCCGAAATGAATCAACGAAGTCTGTGTTAGAATTTTGTATCCGAAATGAATCTCCGAAGGCGATGTTACGATTTTGGATCCGTAATGAATCAACGAAGTCGATGTTACAAGTTTGGATCAGAAATGAGTCAACGAATTCGGTGTAACTATTTTGAATCCGAAATGAATCAACGAAAGCAAGGTTACAATTTTGGATCAGAAACGAATCAACGAAGTCGAAGCTACAATTTTGTATCCGAAATGAATCAACGAAGTCGATGTTGCAAGTTTGGAGCAGAAACGAATCCACGAAGTAGATGTAACAATTTTGTATTCGAAAAGAATTTGTATTCGAAAAGAATCAACGGAGTAGATTTGTAGATTTTATAGGTGGGTTGTATTTGTTGTCCTCCAGAATCTAAATTAGGTTGTTAGGGTCTTACCTGTTTTGTTGGATTCTAGCCGACCTTGCATGGATAATGAAGACGTGCGAGACTCAGGCATGGATTAGGACAGATTTTGCTTCGTAGGTTGAGCTAAAGTAATCGGTGATTTCGGGCACGTGTACCCGCCGAAAATCAGGTAGGGCGGAGAAGAAAATGTAGTTTTGCCTAAGTAATACTCGAAAACAAATTGAAAATTCATGGGCATATACGCCTCACAATAAGGATAAAACAGTAAAACAACAGTTTCCGAAGTAATCTTAATAATAGTATTTCATTAATTCTATTTCTACCCTTGCATATAAATAAAGATATTGCTACATTATCAACACATGAAATGTAACATGGTACAATTCGTGATTGTGAATAATGGATGTTGTTTGTTATGAAATATGATTTTTTTGCGATATAACGTGTGGTTTAATATAATCAGATGATTTAGGCGTTAAACTATATAGAGCATTTGATAAACAGCGAATATATAATTTATATGTATATAGTTTATTAAGAAAGAAAGGGAAAGGGAAGGAAGGTTGATATCGTTACCGTATGGAGAAACTGGAGGACAAAGAAAAAGAATGCAGGCCTATTTAAAAATCATTATTAGGAGATCAAGATAAAGAGACAGAGACAAATATTTTGAGGATGCAGGTAGGATGCAGCAATAGAATGCTCGTGTAGGAATAATACGAGAGAAATTAAATGGGAGTGGGGGACAGTGGAATATAAAGAAAGAGAGAGAGAGAGAGAGAAAGACAAGGGAGAGAGAGGAGAAAGTGGGATATAAGTAAAAAAAAAAAAAAAAAGTATGAGTGTCGCTTCGCGTAATAGAGGAAGGGGGGGGGGAGAGAGAGAGTAAGGGGGGGGGGGGTAACACAAAAGGGAGACATAATAATGTGAAATAATTGAATGGGTAAGAGGTAAGCTGCAAGTCGGAATGAGTGTACGCGTGAGAGAGAGAGAAAAAAAAAAAGACGGACGGAGGACAGCTCGAGGACTGATGAGGAGAGAAAGTTAAAAAAAAGAAAGACAAACAGAGAGTGAGAGTGAGAGAGAAAGAGAGAGAGAGAGAGAGAGATTGAGAGAGGAGGGGAGAGATGACAGAAATGGTAGAAAACAAGGAGTATTCCAAGTAGGTGAAAGATGTGGAAGAAGAAAAAAAAAAGATGACGGAGGAAATCTCATAACAAAATAACAAGGAATCCTTCAAACTAAATAGAGATATTCAACTACTGCCAGTAATATCAAGGGACCGTTCGCAGCTGTCGCTGGCCTGGTCAAACTCTCGTGTCTGACCAGGCATGAATAATTTGCTACGAGGCAGAGTCCGTGATCCACTACAATTACTACCTTACATCACTCTTGTTCGCTTCGCTGCTGGCTACGTGTACATTATCCTTCCACAAAAATTATGATTTCATGCTGTTATTGGTTTGTTGAAAAGTGTCTGACATACAATACTTGTTCGAATGAGCTATTTTTTTTTATCCCTGTATAGACAAAATTTCACAAAATGACAAACCAGACAGTATTACTTCTATTCTGGATATTATTTCTATTTCAAATACATGTATATTCAGTTCAAAGGACTAATATCTGAGAAAAAACAGGGACATAATTATGACAAGCCCTAGCAGATGACATATTACTTTGAAACATTTCTTGTTAAGAGAGTTGCTGTCGTAAAAAACCCCATAACATTTGCTATATTTGAGTATGTACTTCTTGTACATTTAGTATCTCAGTTTTCAAGGTCGTCGTCTTACAGTTTAGCAGGGATAACAATAACATTTTAACACATCCTGGAAAGTTGTACGAAATGTATGCAGTTATTTCATTAGTTTCCCAGAAATCATTTCTTTCATATTCAAGTATGGAAGTAAGTACAACAATGTAATCATTGCATTTATATACGTCATTATTGAATACGTTACTTTCAATCACTGATGAAAAAAAACAACAACAATATGGATCAAATATTTATAATCACTTTATAAATACCCTCAAAGTTTCAACCCGCCATAAATACTTAGGATGCGTAACAAAATTCGTGATCTGGTGTCGCTTCTGAACATGTGCCAATGATCATGTAAGGCGATGATTTCTCGTAACGGCGGGGGGGGGGGGGGGGGGGGGACGCGACCAGCCTTTACTATTTGTTGTTGTACAATTTTCAAAATTTCAAGGGGGGGGGGGGGAGGGTGACATTCCCCCCGCCCATGCCCTTGATGAACACAAGAACTGCAGCATAAGAGGAGATCAGAACTCAATATCGTGCACGTCGACTGGAGTAATATGAAATAGGCAATCTACATCTCTTACTCATGCATTCAGTTGAATCTTTTCCAAGGCATATAGGACCTCGGCCTTGTGAAAAGAAAATCGAAAGCGCGGCATTCAGCTTTGATCATCCTCATCACCGTTAAATAACGACACCTGGCACTGAGGTATATATTAACAGATAGAGGCGAGATGAATGAAGAATAGTCATGATAGAAGGAAGAACTCTCGGTTTTTTTTTAAATCAAACTCTCCTATCAAGCGAAGAGTGTGTAATCATCGTTCTAAGGAAAAAGAAAAGGGGTTTTTCATGAATTAAGTTCGAAAAGGACAAGTATAGACGCTCCTCGAGAGGTACACCAGTGTTAATAATGAATATTATTGGTCTCAGATGTGTCTCTTTAAAGGCATAACGAAGAAGACCCTTTTATCTTTCATTTCTCTCATAAATTTTAGCCACGTAGGATATTCAATCGTTCCATTTCTGCTTCTGTAAATTGAGAGGACACAAAATCAAGGGGAATACGCAAAGAAAGGGTGATGACGTCAGAGGCAAGTAGAGCATTCATTTTCTTGTCAGCGATTCATCGAAAGCTCTTTGGGAATCACTTCTTTTATCTCGATTTGAAGCCCATAAGTACTCCATTTATACCTCAGTCGCACCCCAAACCGATTCCACACCGACTCCAAATCGACGCATTCCTGGCCATTGGGGGGTAATGTATACTTTTGTTCGGTCTGTTGTCGGTCTGGGGTCGGTCTCTTCGGTGAGACTGGGGTCTTATAGGAGGCATCCGAGAGCAAGTCTTTGCCATATCAATCGTCCCGCCAGAGAGCGAGGGGAGGAGCGATGTCAATCTTGTCCTTGGTTGCTTTACAACAAGAAGCAGGGGTAAGATGGGTTAGGGGATGGGGGTGGGGGGTGGGAGGGGGGGAGGGGTTGAGCCCCAGCCCCAATTTTCCAGTACAGGAGGTACCCCTCGAATCGAATGGCGAAAAAAAGGAAGAGAGAAACGTAGCCGAATCAAGGGAGAGATTATTGAACCATCTTCCACATCCCCTCACTTACTCGCATTTCATTTACCTAGAAAGAGTCTGGTACCCCAGTGACACGTCAATTAGCTGAACCGGCGATTACGCATTGTCTATAAATATACAGAATTATGACTAAAGGGAGGCCTCATTATGTAAAAAAAGTAAGTGGTTAATTGTTCATACATGAATTTATTCCATCTGTACCAATATGTATGTATATATATATATATACATACATATTGTAAAGATTCATGGAAAAAGATCACCGTTTTACAAGGTTAAATGGATTTTGCCTGCTATATATGTTAAAAAAAAAAAAACCTAGAGCTTTTTTTTTTTGTATTTGGGGGGTAAACATACCGAAATCATACCCAAATGTGCTTAGTTTTATAGAGAAATATACCATAATTTCGGTTTTATTGGTTGTCTTGTTACACTAACATTTGAAATGAGATTTTGTCATAGAACAAGAATGCTTAGGATAAAATCTAATCGTATAGGTATTATCGTCATGGCTTTTGTTATCAGCCAGGTGGGACTGCACCTTTTAAAATGGAGGGTGAGGTGGTATGCTATAAAGAGCAATAGATTGAAATAGATGTTAAAAGTGGAAGGCCATCATGGACGAAATTCATCATAATTCCATGTAAGCCGGTTCGTAATTAGTAGATGACCCTGAAATGACCCCAATATGTACGAGCACTCACATTCTGTTCTGGTGGACGCGCTACTTGTGTAACATGTAAAATCTTACTGGACAGATGTGTTGCAACACAGATTTTCGCCGCTGCACAGATTGTCGACGGCGACAACCTGTGCAGTACTTTTCAAAACCACCTGCACAGATTGTCGCCGCTTACATACATTGTCGTTAGCGTCAATCTGTGCACGGGGCTGTCACCACAGATTGTCGCCAGATATCAAAGCGAATTGCAAAGGGCTCTACAATGAACAAGTCACCATTTGCCATGTTCAGAGCATATTCTTGATCTTTGTCATTACACATTACACAAATCAGATATAATTTGTTGAAACATCATTTTCATTTCACTTGAAATTAAATTGATTATTTTTGTTTAAAATAGGATCATTTAAACCAAAGTTTAGACAAAAAAAAAAAAAACCCTGATGGGGGGGGGGGGGCGACATGTTTACCCTCAGTACTTTTTGGGGGGAATGGTCGCCCCCACCACCGGATCAACTTCCCTGCTCTTAATGGATCGGTGTTTGTGCGTGTTTTTTTTTTTTACGCTCTCGCGTCAACTGGGATTGGGGCATAGTCCCTTTGCCCCCCCCCTTGTCTACGCCCATAGTTGGGGAAAAAAATCCTCTTCATAAACTTTCCTTCATGAAGCTTAAATTTTTACAATTATTAGAAATGTCTATTCGTCCCATTGGTGAGATAAAGAGTACTTTTATTTACTGTTAAAGGGCAGAAAACTATACTTGCATACATTCTGCACTATATGAATCTAAAACAACATCATCATAATCAGTATCGTCATCATTATCATCATGATCATCAATATAATCTCTGTCATCGTCATTATCTACTTCATAACACAGTAACTGACGACAATCTGTGCAGTTAGGTTTTGATTTCCCTGCATTTAATGTCGCCAGCTGGGAGAAAAATAGGATACAGCACAAGCAGCACAGATTGACGTCGACGACAATCTGTGTAAGCGGCGATAATCTGTCCAGCTTGTTTGAAAAAAAAAAAATCTGCACAGATTGTCGACGGTGACAATCTGTGCTGCAACATGCGCGCATCGTCAGATCGTGGTGCGTACAAAACGACAGCGTGTAATTGTACTCGGTACAAATAACCTTTCTCTGATCATGGGCAAATTGTAATTACGGACCGGCTTATTGGTTTTCATGAAAATAACATGAAATGATAAATCTTCTATCATTAGGGCAGGTCTAATGTTAAACATTTCGAGGTCTCAAATTATTACTTTGCCAGAATGACAAAGCACGTCCAAGTAAGGAAATATGAGTTCTGGAAATGGCGGAGAATAAAGTTCCATATAGAATACGAAAGTGACCGTGAATGTTCAAGTCTACAAATAAATCACATCTGCAAAACAATTTTTGGTTTAAAAAAATGTAAATAGAAGAGTAAGTATTCCCCACCCACATGCAGTCTCATGGTTGTGGTATTTTGTAGATGTGAATTTTCAGTAAGTTTGCTCATATTTCTGTTGATCCAAACAACATACTACATAATAAATAATTCAGAATTAATTTAAGCCAGTTTTTCCTCGAAATGAAATTGCATTATCCGATCGCACAACGGGATGAATACAGGAACAAAAATTGGAAATGTGCAGTTTTAATTATTTCTCAAAAAACATGATGCAGAACCTTCCTGTTTCTTTAATCAGTCACATATAAAGAATGGATATGGACTCTGTTATTCAAGCGGAAACAAGGTTAAAAAAAAAAGTCAAAACGCCATTCCAAATTCTGTTCCTATTTACCTCGACGTTCCTATTTACTCTGTTTTACGATACCACAAACTCAAATTTATCTTCAAACAGAGGATTTTGAGAAGGAAATACTCAAACCTTTGCGCATAATAGAAAGTGCAGTTCACGACTATCACTTGCCCTCCTCAATACTTCAATTCAATTTACCCTGTAATATAAATCAATTTATCCTCCAACCTCTTACTTTCCTTTCCTTTCCCCAAATCTATAGCATCTTCCTTCCTACTGTCAGTTTCCTTTATATTCAGATTCTAAGAAACGTATTCATATGATGACGTTCTTACAATAACTTGTCTTTATTGGTTCTTGGCGTTTCCAACACAAGCTCCGCTTTCCGGATTTTCGCCTCTTACTGTTTTTCAAATACTGCGCTCATTACAATGTTGAACATTAAAGATGTTTTTCGGAAGGAAATGAATGTGAATTTTAATTTCAAATTCTTGTACAGGATTTGTGTACCTTTCCCTCAATTCTTCAGAAATATCTCTTTATATTATTGTTGGACTTGATAAAAGTGTCCCGATCCTGACAAATTACCCCTCTCAATAGAGCGATAACACAAAGAAGCCTTTTGTCGCTATTGCATATAGACACTACGTTGACATTAATATTCAAAATATATACTAGCTGTGAGCGCCAAATAAGGGGATAGCTTTTCATGCTTTTGGAGGGGTTTTCCCATCTGGAGAAAAAAAGATGATTTGATTCTTGTAGTAAGATATATTTTTTAAATGATTATGAAATAAATTTCCGGTTCATTTAGCAAACGGGATGTTCCGCCACTGTTGTAAGAAAAAGTGGTAATAGTTATTTTATTGCGTTCAAAAGATACATTATAAGGAATCCTAAAAACTTAGTAATATTTTAAAACAAATTCAGGGATGCTTTTGTTGTACCATTATGCATTGCATGTAGATTCATTGAAAAAGACGTATACATGTATGGTATTTATTTCTTTCTCCTACAATAAAATGTGCGGAAAAAATTGTTTGACAGTAATAGAATCATTGCAAAAAAAGTGGCGGACGTCCAAAAAATGGAGTGGAAAACAAAAATCAATTTTCTTTAATTCCCTTTTCTTCTATCTTTATTTTCGTGTCCTATTCTTTCATATTGTTTCTCTTCTTCTTTTCACTTTAAGAATAGTTTCAAATACAGATACAAAGAAGCTTTTCGTCTTGCACTCATCAGAGTAATGCAAGAGAACGGTCAAAAAGCCGAAAAAACAAAACAAAACAAAAAACTCGGTAAATAAAGCGCGCGAAAAACACAACGATCATTCTTCCCCTCCTTTTTGGGGCGTTGGACTTTTGGGGGTCCGCAGCCCCAAACTCTCCCCAACGGTACGCCAGTGCCTTTTTTTAAAGCCATGATACCCGATGAACATCTTTAATTCGTGAAGGACACCTCGTCTACGTGTCTAAGAAATTATATTCCCTGATGTAATTTGAAAGTGTCCTTGCCAAGATTCACAAGGATGACCTAGTTGTGAATCATCAGTTAAAAGTTTATAGAAAAGAAACATCACCGCAGGCATTGGCAGGGGAAGGACGTAATGAATTTAATCAACTTGAGCGAATATCATTTTCCATTTAGATTTATCTGGAAATCAGGAACACACCTGACGGACAATACCGCTGAAAATAAACGGTTGAGAGAAACAACGGGATTCTAATTCTGAACTTGCGTTAATCTGCGTGAAATGGGATCGCTTGAATTGATTTGTCTGAGGAATTCAGCCCCAGTATAAATGAATTATTTATGGTTATGGATCTTCCTAGAACAGCCACATTCTGTTCAGATTATCTTGTCAAGTATTTCCGTTGGAATATTCTTTCTTGGATCTCCGTGCTTTTGTAGTGTGTTTGTTTGATGTAAAGGGCTGGCCAGAACTTATCCAAAAAACGATAACCACAACGAGACTAGGGTATCGCGTATTAAGGGCTGGTCACATTTGTCCGATAACGATAACGATAACGACAGCGAGATTTTCAATTAAAGGTACACCCTACTACATGGTGTGTACTTGGGAGTATGTGCTTGTCTGTTACTAGTAGAGCAGTTCTAGGGTGTGCCTTTAAAGGGATTGATTAACTTTGCCCAGGATTGAAAAAAAAAAAAAAAATCACTGTTCCAGCTAATGCTGTAATCATAACTGCAAACCTTTAGGTCAGACAGGAATCGCCTGAGTTTTAAAAGCTGATCGGTCGTTTATATATCAAGATATTTACTATTGAACATTGATGTCGGGATAGAGTACCACCGAACCCTAAAGAACTCTTACGGTTGGCATACCTCCCTTCACAGAATACCGTACAATGAACGGATCACTATTTCTTCACAGGCTGGAAACCCGCTCTGAAATCGCCAAGCGCTGGTGCTTGGTTTTTGTGACAGCGCAGCGAAGAAGCTGAGCGACTTGCGCCAGCGATCGATCGCGATACCTTTCGCCTAGCTAGCTTTTTTTTCCTCTCTTTTTAGGATAGTAAACGGGTTCCATTTTCTCTCATACTTTCACATATCCTTAATTATATATATAGTTAGAGGACTGCACACAACTCATTGGCATTTGAGCTGATTTCACAATTTTTCTCAAAGTTAATCAATCCCTTTAATGAAAGATCTCGTTATTGTTATCGTTATCGGACACATGTGACCAGCTCTTAAGACAGGTTAGCGTGTTGTCTGTGATCACAAAACAATGAAAATAAAATAAATGAAATATCTACATTTTTCTTTTCTGCATTTTTTGCGTACAAAGAATTTATTATTGAAAAAAAAAATAAACAACATAATACATCGACTTCAGGATCATGCAATGCAACGCATGAACAATGGCCAAACAATGAACATCTAACTTATATTGGTCAACAATTTCCCATAGAATATTTAACAAAAGATATGTTTTTCCCATTTGAGACCCATAGTAATATCTGGGTCACATTAACATTTGAAACTAAATTCAGAGGAACTCCCGTTTCAAAACAACCTCTGCTCATTTAGCTTAATGGCCGAAAGAGGGTAGTAGGCTAACAGGATAACAATTTATATTTGCAATATCGGTTGATCATCAAAATGTTCAAGGGCACCGCAGTTTTATAGGATGGCTGAACTTGACCGATTATTAGCAAAGAAATAACTTCATTTTCCATGGGGGGGGGGGGGGGGGGGGCTGTAGGGGAAGGATTAAAGAGCAAAGAAGGGGAGAAGAGAAAATGGATGCAGACCCAGTACACCTGGCAAAAACGAAACAAAACAACACAAGGCAGGAACAAAAAAAAACCAAACAAACAAACAAACAAGAAAAAAAAAACCCATAACAAATCAAAGAAGATTCCATTATAAATGTTCTATTGTAGTAGTTATCCAGTTGCAAATAATTTCAGCGAAATGCTTAAATATTTCATCGTGCCATTAGACGACAAGAAAAATACATTTATAGCTTTCTTTCATTGGTCATGGACATTATCAACATATTAAAAAAATGAAACCACACATTTACAAAACATTGAAATTAAAATTAAAAGAGAGAGAGAGAGAGAGAGAGAGAGAGAGAGAAAGAGAGACAGAAAAAAAAACACAGACGAAAGCGCATCGTCTCTCAAGAGATAAATTCTAAGAACACCGGATAGACCTTAATTAAGGTATTAGGTGTAGTAAGTAATACGGCATGTTAAAAAAATGTATCGTTGTAGTTGTATACATTTGAACTATTTCGAGGTGCAAAATGCAAGCCTGCTATGCTGAGCCACAAAAGGCAGATTCAGTATTTTTATACACGTCACAATTCTATATACTCCATAATTATTGTCAAGGCAATAAGAGACCACTTGCAACTCAATCAATTCTATCACACATGTCATAAAGTATTGTTGTTGGGGTTTTTTGTTGTTGTTGTTGTTGCAAAAATATTGGGACGACTCCTCACTTTTCGTATGGAAAAATTATTCAGTACAAAACACTATGTGAGATATAAACGTTGGAAATAAACATAAGTGCTTAAGAGGAGACATTTTGTAGCCATTTCACCCCATAACAGTGACATACAATCTCTCCTGTAAAGGTCAACGGAATTTCAATCACATCTATAATAGCACAGTATCCTCATTATTCAATTCGCTGATAAAAAAGCAATAGACGACGATGAGGAAATGGACCTCTCTGGAAGAGACAGAAGAAGGTTAATACCTCCGTAGGTTACTCTACGCACCCTCTTAGTCTACCAGCTGGGGAAAAACCCCTGTAACATTAAAAGGGGCGACTGAGGTCTTGCAATCTTCTATTTGCCATACTTGTAAAGCCAACGCAATCGCCTTACCAGTCCGGTGCACTTTTGTTCCACAATTTACAGAAGAGGATAAGTGTGAGCAACACGGCCTGAATAGGGCGTTGTCATGGTGACGCGAATTTAGCAGATGCCGACTGCATCATTTGGCTGGAGTGCGTACACACGCATGTATTTTGTTACATGAACATGAACTACATCAGATTCTCCCATAAAGATTCAAATCTCACCGGGCATTAACATTCACTAAACTCTGCTCCCCTGATTTCAAACCACTCACATAACAGTTATCATTTTTTTTCTTCCAATTGTATTATAAATGATTCCCTTTTTTGTACAAAAAAACAGCAAAAACACTAATTGATGTCCAGTTTGAAGAATTCATCATGGCAATTGCAATGTGATGAAAACGAAATTATGAAACCAATATAAATGGAATAAAATAAAGTAAAAATATTGGTATCATTGTACGCCGACTTGTATAGTAAGTATATAAGTTAAGTAACGAATTCATTATCAACATGATTTTATTCCTCGAACTCACATACTCCAAATTTCCTTTACTAACAGCACAAAATGATATATGAAAAATAGTATTGCTGACGACATGACGTCATCACGCTTAAACAAGCCTCATGGGAAATCCATCAACTTCAACTGATTTGTGATGGTTCATGCATCAAATTATAGACGGTATGGCAATTCTATGACATGCAAACTAGAAATAGAAGTAATTACATCCCTCAAGGATTAATAACTCCAACGGATATCACCTCATTTATTCAACAAATACACTCTATATATCTTATTAGTCCGCGGCCTTCGGTCTAAATTTTTATTTTCGCCATCTCACCTCATCCCCGTTATGGGCAGAAATTCGTTTGTCATTGACAGATACTTAATCGAATCAAGTCATAACACAGTGAGTAGATTTCATAAAGCAATCAAACTAATGCGTTGATGATGTCGTAAAAAGGATGTGAGATTGACAGCAGGTGGATTGCTATAAAAGCCTCGTTCACACATGAACCAGTAAAAGAAGATATTAACCCTTTCATGACAGGAATTGTTTAAGGCCTAAATTGATCACATTTTGTTCTTCAAAATGGCAACAATAATAATATTTTTCTTTTAGGGCTCTATTAAAATGTAATGTCTTTGAAAATAATATACATGGTTCGAAACTTTGTCGAAAAGCTGAAGAAATGGCCAATTTCAAAAAATAACAATGATTTTGAATCTCTCAATGTGATGCCAACTGAAGGATTTTAAAGCTTATTCTCGAATTTAAGATTCCTGGCATCAAACGCAATATGATCATGCAACAAAAAAGGACTCAATTTTTGCAGAAATTTTTGCTCATTCTACTCATGCATCTGGTATAATTTTTAGAGCTCTCAGTTGTCTCGAAAGGGTTAAAGAGGATAAAAAAAAATCTGCCGTAGCAAAATAACACGACTAACTCGAACTGTGCTTATGACACGGAGATAAGATCACGGAGAAAAGTATATACATGTACGTTAAGCTTCTGTTGCGCGCTGCTCCTTTTTTTTTTTTTTTTTTTTTTTTAGCCCACTCGTCATAAGTTTACAAGCAAAATGCTTTTATTTTACCAGGGAGGTTTTATTTTTAGCCGGTTTACAGCGTCACGTGTAAACGAAGCTTAAGGAAGAGGCGCAGAAAGTTCAGATGTTTCCATTGATGGTTGTTGT
Organism: Heliocidaris tuberculata; assembly: GCA_025618425.1. Classification (NCBI taxonomy): domain Eukaryota; kingdom Metazoa; phylum Echinodermata; class Echinoidea; order Camarodonta; family Echinometridae; genus Heliocidaris; species Heliocidaris tuberculata. The sequence continues at coordinate 24,121,292 of CM046849.1, forward strand.
TGATGTTCTTATTTTATTCCTATCCAGAAGGGTGAATGTAATGCCCGCTGTACAGTGGGCATCAGTGACTGGTGCAGTTTTCTATTCTTCTCTTTCACGGTAGGAAAGTCATTTTGTATCAATTTTCGTTCTTGTTTATCGTTTTTAGCATTTTGCAGGATATTATTGTCAAATGACATTATAACACAAATATGGCTATCAACCACATTAGTTTTTAACAAGGCGGAGGGGGGGGGGGTAGCCTGGGCATTATTTGAAACTAGACGGTCATACCATTGTACTTGTCAGTAATTACATTTATTAAATATTTAAAAACTGATTTAATGGCACACAATTAATTTCTAGCAATAAAACACCTTTTTTAACACCAAGAAATGCGAAATTCGCACTTGGAATGAGGTTAATAAATTGCTGTCTGGTCATTTATATTGTATCTATTGTATCTGTAACGTGGTTCGTAACCAAGCCTATATGAAAATGAAAATTACTGGTATATCATTTGATTTAAAGTGTACCAATCACCTGAAAGAATAAATTGTGTACAGCTAGAATGAATAAAATTAACCTCAAAACCCTTTACCCAGCATTCTAAGGGTGAAGAGTTAACGAGTATGAAGAAAATAAAGGATAACACACACACAAGTCATGCTCGCGCGGAACCAAACTTAGAGTTCGGTTTCGCGTGGGGCCCTATTCCTTGGGAGTGCGCAAGGGTGCGTCGACTAGTCTACTCACCAGTCTCCCTTACGCTTATTGAGAGTATATTTAAAATTGTAATAATCTCTTATCTCTTATAGAAGTATTATTCCAAGCCCAAATTTTGAATATGATATAGCGACATACAACCTCTAACATACAGAGAAAAGTATTTTAGGGGATTGGTGGGTTGATGGGGGGGGGGGGGGGGGGTGATTTGATGTGAATGAGCGGATGAGAATGGATGGGTGGTTATTGAAGATAATAATATCGTGGGAATGCAATGCATAATGTAAATGATAAGACTATTGTCAAAGAATAAAAAACGCAAACTTTGGGCACGTCAGAAAACAGGGTTTCTTGAAATGTATTTCAGAAGGAGAGAGGAAAGGAACTAGATCAAGAGGAGAGCCAAAAACCAAGTTTGGGGAGAACATTACGACCTTGCGTGGAATCAGACTGCAATTTAACCTCCGGAAAGGAAGGGAATACCATGATATAAACATAAATGACTAAATCAATGTAAGATAGAAATAATAAAAGTAGAAAAGAATGAAGGCGACAAAATCTCTCCTCCAGTGCTGGTTGCACATGACGCGTCATTCCACTACGCCAGTTGATAAATTTTCAGTTAAAATGAACCCATGCGACAGTGAACAACGAACAATGCAGAAAATGACGGCTACCCACACGAAGAGTCACACCAATGTTCTATACGCATGATTAAAGTGTGAATTAAATGCCGTTCTACGCAAGTGTGTCGTCGAGGCTGATTTCCATACAAAACTTAACCTCCTTGGGCTAGGCCTTCGCACCAATGCGTCAAAGGGGTTGCGTTAGCCTTTAATCAAGGCGATTGTGCTGCTCTGTCGATCCCCTGGGCGATCCTCGAAACGCGCGGAATAGTCCTCTGATTATTGCGCGGGAAGTCTTGCGGCACCATAGCCTTTACCAACCCGTCTGTGTAATCAATATTCATATATTCAAGACGACCAAGATGTTATGAATCATTCAACAACCTTCCCAAATAGGGCAGTACAACTCGTTACGTATTCAACCAACAGATTTAAACACTGAACTCTACAGTTCAGTGCGTTTAACCAATCAAATAAAAGGAACCGTAACGGAAAAGACTGAGCTCGTCCATTATTCAGTGGGGACCGAAAAAAGGGTAGATAGCGGGATAAAGCTGAAAGTATTAATACTTTTCTTTTCTCTTGATGAAAAATGCACAGACAAATAAATGTTTGCTCATTTTTCAAAAAGAAAATGGTCAACAGTCATACTTTTCTTATAATTATGTGGAAATTATCATGTCCTATTTGCGATAACAATTTTTTACTCCCCCCCCCCCATATTTGGAATCAGCTGAGCCGTCTCTTCATGCCATGTCACATAAGCTTTTGATTGGTTCATTTTCTCTACCAGGAACTGAATTATTTATGAAAAAAATTCGTAGAAAATTGACAAAAGATTTCAAAGTTGAAAATAATAAAACAACAAGTAACGTTGACGGGTGGGTAAAGGCGTTGATGCAGCAAGCCTTCCCGTGCAATAATCAGAGGACTATTCCGCGCGTTTCGAGGATCGACCAGGGGATCGAAAGAGCAGCACAATCGCTTTGATTAAAGGCTAATGTTCTATACGCATGATAAATGTGTAAATTAAATGGTATTTTACGCAAGTGTTTCATCGAGACTGATTTCCATTACAAAAAACTTCAACCTTTCGCTAGGCCGTCGCACCAATGCGTCAAAGGGGTCGAGTCTGTGCGCGCGCGCCGAGAGACTGCATCTGGACCTGTCCTGTGCTTTTATATGCCTCAATGGCACAATAGTGCATTGGAAATGACGCCTCGGGTGGAACAGGCATAAGTACGATGTGTTACAAATTTTCGTCCGTCTGTTGAAGCCATTCAAGGTGAGGAGCATGATTATGCCATTATGTACTACTGAGTGTGTAGGCTTGATTTCTCCATCATCCTGTGAGAAGAGAGTATACTCTATACAATGGTAGAGACAGGTGTATTTTGTCTTTCTTATGTCATACAGGTGAAAAGATATGTATACATAGACTTACTTTCTCCACTTCGATACCTTTTTGTAAGTGTGACATAGCACGATTATTTTTCTTCCTTTTTTACAATTAAAAAGTACACGAAGCACTGGTATTAAATTATACCCTGGATTATAGTAATATCATGCAAATAAAAACACCAGTACTTATATAGGTAGACCCATTTGACATACTGTAAATTATATGGATTAAAAAAACAAAACAACAACGAATAGTTTCGCTCATAAATCATCTTGATATCCAGTGGCGGATTTAGGGGGGGGGGGGCAATCCCAGCCCGTGCCCCCCCCTTTTGAGGGAAAACAATGCATTGTGCCCCCCTATTTGCGATTGTGCCCCCCCCTTTCGACCAGAAAACCTTTTTTTTTTTTTTGCTTGTCAGAGAATTATGGAGGGGAACTGGACCCCATAACCCCCCCCCCCCCCCACTGACCGACTATTGGAGAGCTGGCGAGACCAAAAAAATATGGGTCTCCCTCCCTCCAAGCAGTTTCCCAAAGTTGACAATCCTGCATTTGTGTGCCCCCATATACGAAATCCTGGATCCGCCCCTGTTGATATCTACATTGTAGTGATTGGCATGCACAAGTCCTCTACACAATAAAAAGTGCAGCATTTGAATACAACGGTAATGGATTCACTAAATACAATTCTATATTAAGATTAATGTTACCATGGGTATTGAATGGCTCTCAAATATAAGGAGTGGCATTTATAAGCAAAATATTAAAACCCAATTCATCGACCGGAGAAGAATTTCATGAATACTAAATATCAGCTGCTTGATGTCGAGTGCATCCCGCTGAAAAAAAGGAAACGTTAAACTGTGCTATTTGCTAATTATACCGTCGTGTAAACAGCAAAAAAAAAAAAAAAAAAAAAAAATCACGGTAAATATGACGTCATCGGGATGGTTTTCGCTGAGAACTTTGAGGCGTGATGCCATACGAGTAGGTCACTGACCAGTGTCCACGAGCATGACATCTTACGATCGATGTGGAGAGTCCTATATTATTGGCAATAAAAATGCAAGAAGGGTCATTCCAAGTTCCAATTACGCAGACGATACGCGTGGAGAATTCTTACGGACGTAATCGAGGTGAAAAAAACGGTCAATATATTGCTATGACTTGGGGTTGGGTAATGACAATGTCCCCTGCCCCTTCTTTTTTTCGAGGAAATATTTTACACGAAAAACTCTGTGGAGATGTCGTGGTCAAGTCCCCAGACTATGAAATACGATGTATGGATTTGAATCCCTGTCACGGCACTGATATTACTCTACGATTACCACTCTCCCACCCAGGTGAGGGGAATAAGTACCTGATAAGAAGATATTTCTTGAATGCTTTGAGCGCCTTTTAATGGTAGCTCGGATAAGGCCGGAGTAATAATAATAAAGATAATAATAATCATAATCATCATCACAATAATAATAATAATAATAATAATAATAATAATAATAATAATAGTAATAATAATAATAGTAATAATAATAATAATAATAATATTAATAAAAAACATTATAAAATGGGTTCAAGAATGTAGCCAATCAGATGCGCTGAAATGAGCCACGTGTGCGCTCTTTATTTTTTCGCTAACATGCACGGGAGTGCAAAAAGTGCGCAGCATGCAAGAAGTGATAATGCACGGCTGAGATGCGCGTAGTTTCATATAAGAAGGCCATGGCAAGGACCTTCATGCGTACACTGACACGCGCATTATACTTTTGAATGCGCTTAATGTGATGTCATAAAGGAAAGCAAATGGCGGATTGTTCGATTCTTTGCATTTTGATGGGGTTTGTAACCATTTTTTTTTTTACTTTATATTCAATATTGTTGACCCGTTTTACAAAACAAATAATGCATGTTTTGTGGCTCGAGCAGTAGTGATATGCACTGCACTCAGTTAAGTCACAATTGTGACTTAACATTCGTGCAGTGCATATTCACTAATGCACTCGCAAACATGCCTTATTTGTATAATAAATAGTAATAATAATAATAATAATAAATAATAATAATAATAATAATAATAATAATAATAATAATAATAATAATAATAATAATAATAATAATAATAATAATAATAATAATAATAATAATAACAATGATAATAATAATAATAATGATAATAATAATAATAAAATAATAATAACAATAATTGTCATATATATAAGTGTACGGCCCTCAGGGAGAACATTATTAATACTGATGAAGCTATTCTGGTTAAATAAGACATAGTTAATGAATATTGCGTATGAATCTCTAAGAAAGGAATGGGTCTTTCTCATTAAAAGATTACTGTTTATTCAAGTTTAGATAAACACGCGAAATAAAAGTTGCTCTTTGCCACATGGAAACTTTTCCGAAACTTTCAGTATTTATGGGGGTAAATTCCAATAAGAGAGATGCTATCTACCCAAGATGTGAACTCACACCCCGGTTTCATAAAACTTGTAATCAATAACAAGTAACAATAATTGATATACGCTACTGAAATTCTTGAATCTGATTGCTGAGAGCAAATTTGCCATAGAAATGGGGCAGTTGTTATTGATAACAAGTTTTATGAAACAGGGCCCAGGAAACGATGAATACAATAATAATAATACCCTAAATGCAGGTAAGTACAAATACTTTCTTAATTTTTAGGTAAAACACTTTAAATAGGTAAATTGTTTTTAGTAAAATCTCGTTTATAAACTTCATGACAAAACAATACTGAAAGGAACTGTTGCCAAGATCATGGTGAAAGAGTTAGAAGATAAAATTGTCGCCTCTTAAAAAAAAAAGAAGGTGTAAGTGAGTGCGTGTGTGCGTGTGTGTGAGGGGAGGGGGGGGGGGTTCTTATTGCATTTTCCCTCATTTCATTTTTGAGTTATAGATAATCAAGATAATCAATAGATACTTTCATTGCTCTTTAAATAATAAGTCTTCTTGCACTTACTTTATCGGATATGCATGACTGAAAATAATACAAGGAATCAACAATGTAAATATCACTTGTGGGCTAAAAAAACCCCATCCAATTGAAATGTAGTTGGAGCAGTGATGCAACATCATGCAATCATGGTTAGTAACTGGGCCAATGCTAGTCTATCTTGTATAGCTTTGTATAATATATAAGATCAACGACTTATACCCCTATATAGAGGAAATGTCAGCAGTAACATCATTTTGTTTAATTGCGACGGAAATAACATTTACGTGAAACTACTCGGAGAAGTTTATCGGGCAATGTCACTGCCTGAACTGGATCTAGAGTAATTTGGAGACCTTCTATTACGCCCAATTACATCCAGTGCATTCACTACCATATCGTCTGCACAATTAGGCTTTGGAATGACCATTGTTGCCTTTTTATTGGCAATCGATCATATAACAGGTAATGGCCTTGGTCAGCGACCTACTCGCAAAAGTAAACTGCCATTTGGTCAATCGCCATTTCGCCCAACCCACAATTCTGCTGATAGTGTTTCGTCAACACTCATTTAAATGATCACGTCGTCTTATTTGCACTTGTTCCATTCGTCAGTTCGTCTCTCTTTTGGTCCGTTCGACTATTATCCATTTGGACTGATTTCCAGCTTTTCCATTGCCCGTTGGATCTTTTACTCAGACACTGGGTGTAATAAACATTTTGTCATATTAGTTAATAAGACATGGGAATGATTGTAAGACCAAATAAGGAGTAGGCGAAATAGCAGTCACCAAGAGTGCATTAGACCAAATAATAATTAGACTATTTGAAAATTTGACAAACTGATGATCAGACCAAGTAGATAATAGACGTGCTGGGTATAAGCAAAATTAGGAGGGACCACTTGGATAGAAGACCAACTGGTTAGAGACAAAATGGATTGGACAAGCTTGGACAAAAATGGCAATGAACTCTCGTTACACTGCAGCAAACAAAAACGTGCACAAAAACGTAAAAAAAAAAAGGAAGATGCGATTTTGGTACCAAGTCAGTATTCATGGTAATCATGGTAAAAATTTAAGAAAAAAAAAAAGGGGGGGGGGTATGAAATACAAATTAATCATCTACACATGTAGCAATGTTGGACACACATCACAGACTAATCCCCCTAAACAAAGTGTCGACAAGTGACTGTTAAAAGAGAACAAGTAAAGAACATTTCTACACAGAACATAGAGTGAAGTAGATAAAGAATGTGCTGATTTACTCGGTTTTAAAGTGGTATTTTTACAAACTCATAAGCCCCGTGTTCTTCATGTGGGGGTAACCTTTTTTCGCGCACTTTAATACTGATTACACGAGAAAGTATAAAAGAATGTGCGGTGCATGCCGGTGTAACAATGCCATGAATCAAACTCCGTCTCGTAAGAAAGCACTTTGTATCATATTTTGAAACCTTTCAATTCATTCCCTAAAAGTATTGCCATGGCAACAAATAAAAGGTTATAAGCAAAGATTGTGTACAACGTGAACTCTCTCACTCCCTTTGCACCCCACGGAAGAAAGACATAATCTATCCTAACTGAACGTTTTACATATATGTATATATATGTATATATATATATATATATATATATATATATATATATTGTGAGGAATGTGCCTCGAACACAACGCTGGTGGTCACTCAAAGCTTGACGAATAAAGGAGGATAATAACAGCTACGACCGTCTCATAGTGATCATTTCTTTCACCAGAGAGATATATATATATATATATATGTGTGTGTATAATTGTGAGAAACGAAATTGAGAGAATAATGATAACTTAAATCAGAGTTCCCCAGAGCTGTCCTCCCTTTTTGAATATATATATATATATATATATATATATATATTGTAAGAAATATTCCTCGAAGTAAGAAATTGAAACGTATATTCCGATGTAAATGTCAGCCATCATTAATTTTGTGTTACAGTCCTGATGAATATCATTGATAGAAAGCTTGACAAATAAAGGAAAATAAAAGCTACGACCGTCTCATAGTGACATTTCTTTCATTATATATATATATATATATATATATATATATATATATATATATATATATATATATATATATATATATATATATATATATATATATATATGTGTGTGTATATATATATATATATATAGGGATGAGCTGTTAACGGGGTTAAATGGTGTTGTTCAGGTTGACAAGTATTGTATGCTTATGGACTAATAGAGATGTTATCCCATTAAATAAAGTGCAATATCCTTTCAAAAAATAATTTGTGATGGTTGTTCAAGCCTTTATAACAGACACCAATGCTCAGTCGAGCAATTATTTAAAAGCGGGTCATGAAAGGAGATCGTAAGGCAGAGGTAGGATAAGGATATAAGAAGATTCAAGAAAGAAAGTATACCAAGATAGCAAACAAGTAGACCAGGCTTGACAAATTAATGGGAACAGAAGACAGCTGCGTCCTTCCTCCGGATAAGGGTTTGGTTGTCTTAACCCATAAAGTCTCTCTCTCGAGAACCTGATTAGCCAGATTATGTCCATTAAAGTGAGATAGGGCAACCACCTTCTCCCATCCTCTTTCATCTAACATAATACATAACGATGCCCTGATATTGATACCGTTATATCTATATACATTTAGTACGATATAGTACGATAGTAGTACGATATAGTACACGTGCCATACATATTTGTCCAGTATACTTTTGCGGGCCCTAGGAAACCATATCAGGTGACGTACTTGCGATTTCTTATCTCCATTATAACTAGCTTGATATCTCAAGCAGTCACTGACGTAATATAATTATAGTCCATCGTTTAAGCTATGAATCGAATACAACAGTCGGGAATTCAGTGAATACAATTATAGATTACCAGCAATATTACCGAATACTTGTTAATGGACAGACTGTATCTATTATCGCTTGGTCCAGGAGGCAATGCTTTTATAGTGACTTGCTCATGACATGTCAGAAAACAAATCCGCAATAATTTTGGAAATGCAAGCCACAGATGCTGAAATATAATCAACAAAGCAGATACATAGCAAGAGGCACTGTAGGCCTTCCTTCAAATGTTCTTGCACGTCAGTTTTACTTTAACTCCGTATCCAAAAGTCCTGAATAATCTAATTACGAACCAATTTCGCTAGCGTTTTCTTTTTTTTTATCACAAAATGATCCTCTCCATTTCCCTCAACATTGCTTTTCCTTTCGAGTATAATAGGAATACAATATGCTACATTAGTTGAAATGATAATTACATTTGCTTCTCTCGGTATCACTCTTGCGTTCGAACCTCAACTCCTGACATTAATATTATGCGTATTAATAATTGTCAGACGAGCGGGTATTCGATGACTGGCGAATGATAATGACATTTGTTAGAAACATGTTCGACTGATTAGAAGATGCGAGCAAGGATCCCTTGAATCCGCTCCCAAAACTGGTTTTCATTTCCTCTGAAAATCGCCTTTATTTGCAGCCCAAGATAAACAATAACATGATAAGAAATAAACCGAGTCATTCGTGTGCTTATTTCTTCTGTACCTTCACATATACGATTTCTTATGGAGGATCGAATAAATATAGCTTTTATCCTTAAAGGAGAATGAAACCCTGGAAAAAAAAAAATCAATTTTAATGAAAAGAGAGGGTAGAGAGAAGCAATTTTAAAAAAGTTCCATCAAAATCGTTTACGAAATGAGCAGGTTATGAAAATTTGAAAAGTCTCAATTTACTTTCTATGGCGATCCTCAAAGCGGCAATGTTGCTTCAAAGTGACAGGTAATAGTAATACAACTCTCCATATGTTTTGTACGCAAAATTTCATATTTTCCCCATTATCTCTCAAGGTGCATCTTGTCTCCTTCTCAGCTCAAGATATATCATGGGAAAATGTATTTGACACAACATATGGTGAGTTCACAAAAAGACAAGCAGCATCTTTAGAGATAATGGAGAAAATATGAAATTTTGTGTACAAAACATATTGAGAGTTGTACTACTTAACCTGCCACTTTGAAGCAACATTGTCAATTTGAGGATCGCCATATAGAAAGTAAATTGAGACTTTTCAAACTTTCATAACTTTCTCATTTCGTAACCGATTTTGATGGAACTTTTTAAAAATTTACTTCTCTCTATCCCCTCTTTTCATTAAAATGGATATTTCCCCAGGGTTTCATTCTCCTTGAATATTTTATTCAGGCAAATAGATACGTTTTTTGCTGTTGAAAAATGTCATAGAATTCACTTAATTTTAAGTAATATCGATGGAACGACTTATGTTTCTAAGTAATATCGATGAGACGAATAATGTTCTTGAGAACATTTACACAGAAAAAAAGAAGATCAAAATGAGATCTCATTTGATTTTGCCCCATGGAAAGTATCATATGAAGCATTTTGATATATCTGATCTACTCAAATCAATCGAACAGACGGGCATAAATCCTTCATGAACTCAATATGACAACTCCGCAGCGCGGGGCCGCTGGCGACGTCAAAATTCAGGCCATTTCCCCCTTCAAATGACTACATTTGTGGAGGATTTTATTAGGAAAGTGGAGAAAATGTACGTCAGCTTGCTTGCACTGTAATAAGACACCGTACATCAAAATGAAATCATCCTCGTAAACCTTACCTTATTTTCCAAGGTCGTTCGTTCGTTCTTGACAGTTTCTTTTTTAACCCTTCGAATCTTTAGACGACGTCTTCGTTGCAGCTCATGAACGAATAATTATGATCTGACTGTGGCCCTCGGTCGAACCAATAGGTATCCGTCCGGTCGTGTATGAAGTAATGTTGGTCCAAGGAACAGCTGATCTGTCACAGAGCAGTCCTGAAAGATATAGATGGGATTAAAAAGTCCAGTTATGATGTTTATTACTTTGCAATAGACTTGTTCACAAATATATTCCAATTTTATGCATACTTTTGAAACTAAGGTTGTTCTTGACAACCTGAGAGCTTGTCAGTGGCTTGTCAGACATAGCAGCAAGTAATGTATGCAAACTGGATTCCAAGTATTTTAGTTCATTATACAGGTTATAATGGAATACCTCGTTACTAGGTCCCCAGGAAAGAAACATCCATAAATTTGAATAACTTTGTGAACAGGTCTATTGACGCACCGTATTAATTTGAGGACACCCAGCAATTATCTTAAAACCTTCGCTTCCACAACAATTCCTGACTGTGAATGAGGGATTAAGGAAGATTTTGAGAAAGTGCAATCACTGTGCAATTGACGCGTTAATAGGCCGGTTTACTAACATATTCAAATTTTATGCATGCTTTTTAAACAAAGGTTGTTCTTGACAACCTGAAAGCTTGCCCGATGCTTGCCCGACATAGCAACAAGTAATGTATGCAAACTGGATTCCTAGTATTGTAGTCCATTTATTAATAACAGGTTGGTGGAATACCTGGTCACTAGGTCCTCCGGAAAGAAACATCCATAAATTTGAATAACTTAGTAAACCGGTCCATTTGGTGACACCAAAAATTACGTCATCACTTTTCCGTTGAGACCATATTCTTTATGGTGAATAAACATCATCTCATACGCTTCAAGAAGAGCAAGAAATCATATAAGTATACGATAAACAGAGAGTGAACAAAGCCACTCCATTTTCGTTACAGGTGGCGTGAGAAGGATTAATCGACTATATCATACCATAACTGTTTATTTGAACACCATTTTCTACAATGGAAATGAACTAGGCAGATATACGTCTTTAAAGGGAAATCCAACCTTAATAGCAAGTTGCTTTTAAAGAAAGAGGAAAAATCAGAGAAGCAGATTGGTGAAAGTTTGAACGAAATCGGACAAGCAATAAGAAAGTTATGAATTTTTGAAAGTTGTAATCACTATGCATATGGGAATTTCAAATTGGCCGAAAAGATAATGTCCCTGTGATGTAGCTGTGGACAACTCCCCCATTCGCTCTCACACACAAAATGACTAAAATGTCACTTTTTTTCAAAATGCATTACTCAGTAGGATCTTTTCGTTCATGAGGACCTATAACAATATGATATCTCTAATATATTTTGAGTACTGCCCTGAGGGTAAAAGCGCCTCGAAAAAAAAACGCAAATTAATGATATTTTTGTGTACGACAAATGGGAGAGTTGTCCACAAAAATGTCACAATTGACTCACAAAATTGCCAATTTGAGATTCGCATAGATGTAGTGATCTCATTTTTCAAACATCCATAACTTTCTTAGTCCTTGTCCGATTTCTTTCAAACTTTCACCATCCTGTTTTTCTTATTTTTCTGCTTTCACACAAATCATCTTATTACCAAGGTTGGATTGCCCTTTAAAAAAACCCCCAACGAAACAAAACAACATACATGTAGATGTGTATCCTCTTCTACAAACGATTTGGGCCTTTGAACATTGTAGGAATTCTGAAACCCTGGGTTAAATTCTCTTGAATGCAATCGGGGTACGAGCTGTTTACCAAAACGACCACTGAAAATTTGTTTTTAGGCTCTTGCCGGGTTGCATTTCATCCTCTAAAAGCAAATTAATCATGAAATGTAGAGAGGGGCAGAGACTGAAGGGGATAGAATGGGGAGATGGTAAGAGATAGAGAGATAAAGCGAGAGAGAAAAAAAGAAAGAAAGAGAGAGGGAGAGAGAGAAGGGGGGGAGAGAAAGAAAGGGAGAGAGAGAGAGAGAGAGAGAGAGAGAGAGAGAATGGGAGGTGAGCAGAGAACGGGAGAAAGCCATCAGGTGTAGAGAAAAGAAGAGATGCAAAAATAGAAGTATTTTGAGACAAGATGAAATGATGGATACTGTTACAAGCAGGGTGTTGCCGAAGGAGGAGATCGGAAATAACGGGAGAGAGAGAGAGAGAGAGAGAGAAGGAAAGACAGAGAGAAGTGAAGGGGTGGATGAATCGGGACTGAGAGAGAAGGAAGGGAGAAATAAGAAAGAAGAGAGAAACAAAAACGAGATATAACAAAAAAGAGACGAGAAAGATAGAGAAATTTAAAAGAGAGAAAGAGAGAGAGAGAAAGAGAGAAAGCAATAAGGAGAAAGAGAATTGAAATTTTTTTACAGAAAAGCTAAAAGAATGGATATTGTTACCTCATAGAAAATGGGCGAGTGGCGGGGAAAGAACTTTACAACAACAACAACAGAAATAGGAGCCACAATGAAGGAGCTTTAAACCCATCCTCAAAGTTTATGTAAAAGAAACAAATGCAGATTATGAGGGTACACGTTTTGGGGGCCACTCTTGGCTACGGAATAACACGAAGTGTAACCGACACGTCCGGCGGAATCCTATTTACGTTTCTAAAAATAAACTGTGAAAACTGTGATGAGATTTTAAACTCGTGACAAAAATATCATCTTTGGAGATGTTTATAACGATCTCGAACCACACTGATTTTGTTTTTCTTGCGATTCGGCTTGAGCGCAGATTGTTCACTGTTCAGTATCGGCCATGTGAATGCATTGTGAAAGTATTCTAAAGGGTCGATCGTGTATAAATACGAGCAAATGTGTAGTATGAGGTTTTGGGATTATTCAAATTACAACATATTGACTAAGTCTTGCTGAAAGTTACAAAAATAATGCACTGGATACAGATATGTATACATTGCACGTCCCAAACATGTGACAGCAAAATGTGTGAAATACTATCTAGCAATATGAGAGCATTTCAACAGCAATCTTTTCCATCATATTCATGTGACAATGGTGCTCCGATATCCTTTCACACGGAAATACATAGAATGACGAGCTGACAAATAACTCTTCAACTTTTCCAGAATTCAACCCAGATCCAGGAGGAGGGGGGGGGGGGGGGGGGGGGGGGGTCACATTCATGCGGACCCTTTTTTCTTAGCTTGCTAAAGATTTCGGAGTGTAAATCAACACCCCCGGAAATCTGTGAATTTTTTTTCTTGATTGTCAGAACATTTTTTTAAGGGGGGGGGGGGAATGGACCCCCCTTTTCGCTCGATAAGTCCCTTTTTGCCTGTCAGAATTTTTTTAGGGCATTAGACCCCCTCCCTTTACAAAATCCTGAATCCGCCCCCGTAACCTTCTCGTTAAGGGTGCAAGGTAATTGCCCGAGTGCCATAATGATATATTATTCGCAATATGTTTCATGTAACGTGTCTTTATGGAGTATTGATGATTATACTACGTCAACTTAAAATGCTATCGCTGTCCAAGCAAATCTGTGCTTCGCTTAATCAGACTTAAAAATCGTCTCACGGCTACGGGTAGATGGTAACAACAATGGTTCATTTCACGCGAAATGTGTTTCCCAGGAGACATTAATGAAGAGCTATTACGACAAAGCAAATTGCAAACGTGTTATGTAGATATGTACAGGGGGGCGCTACAGGGGGGGCAGAGGGGCGACCGCCCCCCCCCCTATGATTTTTCAAGTAGTTGAAAAAGAAAAAAAAAAGAAGAAAAGGGGGAAGAAAAGGGGAGAAAAGGGAAGAAAGAAGAAAGAGGAGTATTAAAAAGAGAGGTCTTAAACATATAATTCTATATTACCCCTGTTATTTAATGGAGAAAAAATATGACGTCATCTTTAGGTCGTCTTGCCCCTCCTATCAAAATACCCTGGCGCCGCCCCTGGATATGTACATGTTTGGCATTCTACGAATTAGACTGGAAATTGTAGAGCTTATGCTAATCATTTTCTCTGTAACACGTCTTTATGGATTGATTAGTTTTATGACTTCAATGTAGATGTCTTGAGGACATTGCGAGTCACTGACACTGCGTAGCAGACACTTACGGACTTATTAATTAGTGAATGAAAAGACGTAGAATAATAATTTCTGACCCGACAGTAACCTTTCTGGTAGCTAATTAGTTGAAATCGTCATTAGTCAAATGGAACTAGCTTAAATAGAGAGAGAGAGAGAGAGAGAGAGAGAGAGAGAGAGAAAGAGAGAGAGAGAGAGAGAGAGAAGTTCAGAGAAAGGTGACAATACTGAGTTTTCTCATTTTCCTGATGCCAGTGTGAAAGAACATTGAAAAAGCTTTGAACTACGAAGAGGATTGCTGGTGAAACTCTGTCATATTTCAAATACGACTAGAAATACTACACAAATTTGCCAGTTTCTAATGCCACTCTCTCCGTGTAGTCCCTTGTACCTATATGTGTGCCTGTTTGTAATTTAAGCACAATTAAAGAGAAGGTCGAGTTCTGGGAAAGGTGAAAACTAATTTGTGAGCTTTCTCATTCCTTTTATGTCAGTCTGACAGAACAACATAGTAGAAATGTACTCTGAAAAGGATTTCTCCTCAATTGGCCTCATATCCGAAATATGATAAGAAATAGCTGAAGTGTTCGGGCGGAACATTCGTGCCACATGTGTGCAGTCCCATATACCCATTTCTGTGTGCAGTGCATACATGTGCTTTTCACCGAGATTAATTTCTTATCATTTTGATGATTTCAAAACCGGACAGCATACACCAATTCTTATGTAGACGTAACATTTCCCAGTTGCTTTGAGACAGTTTCTTTCACAAGGCAATTACATGACTGGAACTCAATTCGTTCAAATTTTGATGAATTGAAAACATTATAATAAACGATTTTTCCTATATAATGACATAATCAACCATTCAGAATGACTTCTGGGTAGTTTCTTTCACATGACCAGTACTTAACTTCGACTTTAACACGTCCTGCTTCATCCGTTTACATGCATGAGGCCAGTCATCAAATATGCATTGTATTCTCTAGACAGTACAGGTAAATGATTGACAAGTAAAACAAAATAATATTATACCGTATTATAAGTATATATATATACACACACACACACACACACCCACACACACACACACACACACACACACACACACATATATATATATATATATATATATATATATATATATATATATATATATATATATATATATATGTATATATGTCGTCCATCGCATAGCGATGATGACCACTCTAGATAATCCTTCATGCAGAATATAGCCTAGTTAGGTAAGTGGCTACGAAGATGGCTGTAAAGGCCAATCTGAGCCCTGAATTTACACTGGCAGTGGGGGCAGGGGACGGATGCAGGTTGGAGGTATACCGTATTTTATATATATGTATATATTCATTTATTTATTTCTATATTAGTCCATGTCAAACAAAATAATTTTAAAGATCTTGAAAGAAATCGATGGATGACAACAAGAGGAGATAAAGAGAATCCTTTTAAAATTGCTCTTAGGCTGACATATCGCATTGCCTTTCACCCTCTGATGGAAAATTAATCAGTAGAAAAAGAGGGAAATGGGTCGCGAGGGTGAGAAAAAGAGAGTGAGAGAAAGGGGTCAGAAGAGAGCAGAAGAGAGATATTGTGAGAGAGAAAGTAAAGAAGAATAGAGTGTGAAAGAGAAAAATATAAAGAAACTGAAGTATTAAAAAGGACGAGTGAATCAGATTCCGGCTGTGGGCTAAATTTCTCCTGTCATTTAAGCTGACATCTCTACTGAACATCGCAACAACGTTTACTAAAAGACAATCCTGTAAAAAGTTTAGTATTGTCACATTGAAATATTGCTCAATCGCTTAGCTTTCTCGCAAAATATACAGAAACGTCTCCCTTTTCCATCGTTATCATATATATATATATATATATATATATATATAAAGCAAATAAAAATACACACAAAAAAACTTTTCACGATAACAACTCTGGAGTATAAGGACGCCTGGATAATAATTTAAACAGGCGATAACGAATTGCATAGATTTTTTTTTTTGGGGGGGGGGGGGGGGGGGGGGGGGGGGGGTAATATCATCTTCACCGTTCAGGTGGTGCACTTCCTATGCTCTGTATATCAAACTACAAACAGAATACTTCTTCTAGTGGAAGGCCTAATACTTTGTCAGGCAATTGTAATCATTTAAACTGAATATTCACAAATAAAACTACTTTTTGTATTTCTAATAAACTTGCCTAACCAGCAGGTCAACTGAAAAAATGAAAACAAATTCCAGTTTAAGAGTAGGGGGGGGGGGGGTTTTCTAATAACTGAAATACATTATATTACATTAAACTTTGGTTTGGAAAAGATAAAAAGGAAAATAAGCCATATTTCTAAAAATCATAACAACAGCATCAATCATATTATGAATATCCAGAACATTGGCAAAAATCAATCAAAACTTTCCTCATATAAGCATGACATATTGTCCACCTGAATACATACATTAACCGATGATACTTGAGTGTTCCTTTCCTGGATATTCATTAATGACCGTCATATCAATGGTTACTGTGCCTATTTGACAACGAGGATGCTTCCGCTGAAGGACACTCTCATTGTAATACCCATCTAGAGATGCCAATCACAATATCGGTAGAAAGTGAGATCCGATTTAAAAATCCATTTATGGCTTGATGGTAGTGGTAGATGCGGATCAAATTGGCCAATATCCTATCCAGCTCGAGTGAGGGTATTTCATAGCCCCTGATCGATATCTGTTATCTCGTGCTTTGCTCAAAGGAGGGGTACATTCCCACTCAACATACATCGGCGACTTCATGGACTATAATGTAGCTTATATAGTCATGTTGAAAGCAATCCGTGGATGCGACGGTTACTTCGAGTGTGGAAAGAACGCGCGTGGGAACGCACCGCACTGGCCAGAATGTCCTGTGAAGATCAGGTCCTAAGACTCTGAAACTGTAGCTTTATTGGATGAAGAATCTGGGGATAAGAGGAGTATCTCTTACTCCGTCTTTACTGAACCCTATCCACACCGTCGCTTTCTGCTGAATGCATTCCAGGGAATTAGGATGACTGCCGTTTGGAGGATACATGGGCCACGGCTAACATTTTTTAAAATGTACACTGTACATAATATTTTTACTGATTCCTCTTGGGCTCAACTAACTCGACCGTCTCTTTCTCTCTATTTCTCTCTCTCTCTCTCCTGTCAGAATCTCCGTCTCTGTGTCTGTTTCTCTCATCTCTGTCTCGGTCTCTGTCTCTCTGTCTCTCTGTCTTATCTTTTCTCTCTCATTCATTCATTCATTCATTCATTCTCTCTCTCTCTCTTCCCCCCTCTCTCTCTCATTCTCCTCCACCCCCCCCCCCCCCACACACACATAAGTACTGGGTTAAAAGAACACTTAGTAAAGGGCAACTATGGGTCCAACAAACTTTCGGCAATTTTGTGCCAACCTAGGGTAATGTTTAGCTCAATCACGATCACCTTTTCCCACAAATCAAACAAAAATCAATCGTGATGGGCAAATAAGGGTTAAAAAGTTGGTCGAACGCATAATTACCTTCTTTTTGGGCAGTTTGTCTCAATTCCTTTTTTTATTTAATTTTTTTTTTTTTTACAGAGAACATTCTCTTTGCCGGTATGTCACCTTCTCTCTTCTATCTGCGTTTTTTTTTCTTTCTCTCTCTTATGAACGCAACAAATTTCCCTCAGCTATTCTTACAGTGGCTGATGGATGGACGCAGTGAAGGGTGAATTTCATAAGATGTTTATCGCCTCTTCAATCAGGACTAAGTACGTCTTTCCATTTACGTACATTTCTTTATTGTGTTAACAAGCCAAACGATACTTGACCAAATGGACAGGAAACTTTAATGGATATGGGCAAAACGCAAATTACAATAAGTGCGCGCCATATCCTTTACCCGATTTGAAAATGTAGGCTATGATTGTTTTCCTTATAGATAGACGCATAGGACGCTTTTTTGCCGTGCACAATTCATTTTACACCATGTTACATGTAAAATGCCTTCGATTTTATTCTACATTTTCAAAGAGGTGGTGAACGAAAGAAGAGGACCAATCATTCCACGATTACATATCGTTATAATGCATGAAATCATCTAAAACTAGTAAAGTTAAACTATAATGAGGTATACTTTAAAATAAAAGAAGGATAACGCCTGTCGCCACCAAACATGCCAAATTAAATGCATTCACTCGTCATTCACAATGTCGCTTTTACCTTTACTTACAAAGCAACTTCGTTATATAAACTTGCAATTTCCCTTCATAGAACCGACATTCAAAGCTGATATTTGAATACAAGCTTGGAACCCAAAAACTATAAAGTGGAAATATAGCATAAAAAACTCTCATTATAGTAAAGAAGAATGAAGTCAAACTTAATCCTCCCTTTATCCCTTCGTTATGTCCATTAGCTAGCGTTTTTTTCCCCCTTCAAATTCACAGCATTACAACTTTGAAGGGAGCAACGAAATGGGGACATTGCCACAAACCTAGAGACATATATTTCCTTCCTTTTACAAAAATGTCCTTTTATATACTTGATGTAACAAATGAAAACAACATTTTTGATTTAAAATGCAAAAATAACTTTTACTTCAAACTCCCAGATTTTTTTTTTGTTGCTTTTAATGGAGAACGGTGAGAACGTAAATCTTGAGGTCTTTAGACAGATCTGTCATAAGCTTTGTGGTAAGATGTCCATATTCGTTGCTCCCGGCGAAGGTGAAATTGAAAGTGTGTGCTGGTGAATGGTATGCGGCGTATAGTTTAGCAGCACAGTGGTTTGCATTTTTAGTGAAACGTATTATACTCAAATTTCTTGAATGAAGAAGGGTATACTAATTGGTATGAATAACACAACCACCAGGTACACTTTCTTTTATAATTCTATTCATTCTACATTACAATAAAAGCGAGACAATTATATATTTTCTTGCAATTAGATGGAGATCTACTAAAATCTATAATTACACATTATAATAAGTGAAATGAACAATATTTCGAAAATATAGCGACATATGATATATTCAAATACAAGACATTCTCAGCTCTTTGAGTGTCATATTTTTTCATTTGCGATAGAGAAACTTGAAAGAAACGAAATTCCCTCACAGCAAGTGTTGTGAGGAGTTTGATGAAATTCGTGGAGAAAAGAAAAAAGTTAAGGGGGACGGGGGCAATCAGAGAGAAATCCAAGTTCAACCAGGCACATGAAATACAAAGTATTCACTTTCCTAGAAAAGCCATATATGCTTACAAGTGTTTATAGGATTCATCGAACGTCTGAAGTACCATTGATCTTATTTTGAGGTACCCAAACCACAAATTTATGGAATACATTTCAGTGGGGGATCCAGGATTCTTTGGCGGGCCGGGGGGGGGGGGGGGTTAAAAGTATTAAACTTTCCCGACAGGCAAAACAAAAAAAAAAAAAAGAAAAAAGAAAATGAGAAACAGTTTACAGTTGCCTTTTAGGGTCTAAGTTGGTCACCGGGGCGGAAATGGGGTGGGGGCACATTTCTTTCAATACTCGATGTGTACCTAAGATATAACAGATTGAGTTTGGCCGGGAGGGGGGGGGGGGACGTGGCCCCAAGCTTCCTGGATCCGCAACTAAAAGACTTATATTGGCTATTAATCAGAACCAATGGGGGATAATAGGTAGAGAGTGGTTGCTGTGAAATGTTCCTTGAAGTTCATCTAAGTTTTGTGAGATGAAAAAAAAAGTCATGGCGGACTTGCTTATTATTATTTAACGAGCATCGGGACATTGGCGACAGGTCCTTAAAAGCGTAATCGATTTGAAATACATGCAGCTGATATAGATTTTGTAGATAGATAACAAATCTGTTTAACTGAGAATTGTTTGTGGAATATCTCGTACCTATGGTTGACTTCCCCGAGCTATGTTTTCTACAAAAACAAGTTAGTTATTGGGAAACGATTGAATAAAGTAATCTCTACGTTCTCACTCTCCAGAGGTCAAAGTCATGGTTACTCCAAATCTCCTCAGATTGTTTTCCTCTTCTCTTCCATCTATTCTTCTTTTGTCGTACATACATCTCTCTTCTCTCCCATCTAGTCTTCTTTTGTCGTACATACATCTCTCTTCTCTCCCATCTAGTCTTCTTTTGTCGTACATACATCTCTCTTCTCTCCCATCTAGTCTTCTTTTGTCGTACATACATCTCTCTTCTCTCCCATCTAGTCTTCTTTTGTCGTACATACATCTCTCTTCTCTCCCATCTAGTCTTCTTTTGTCGTACATACATCTCTCTTCTCTCCCATCTAGTCTTCTTTTGTCGTACATACCTCTCTCTTCTCTCCCATCTAGTCTTCTTTTGTCGTACATACATCTCTCTTCTCTCCCATCTAGTCTTCTTTTGTCGTATATACATCTCTCTTCTCTCCCATCTAGTCTTCTTTTGTCGTACATACATCTCTCTTCTCTCCCATCTAGTCTTCTTTTGTCGTACATACATCTCTCTTCTCTCCCATCTAGTCTTCTTTTGTCGTACATACATCTCTCTTCTCTCCCATCTAGTCTTCTTTTGTCGTACATACATCTCTCTTCTCTCCCATCTAGTCTTCTTTTGTCGTACATACATCTCTCTTCTCTCCCATCTAGTCTTCTTTTGTCGTACATACATCTCTCTTCTCTCCCACCTAATCTTCTTTTGTCGTACATAAATCTCTCTTCTCTTCCATTTAGTCTTCTTTTGTCGTACATACCCCTCTCTTCTATCCAAATATTTTAGACAGGGTGATCCTCATCCTATTAACTGATCCAGTTAAAATATTCGCAAACCGATTAAATCAGATGATATGAACGGATTATCATCAACTCGAAAACAAACACCCGATAAACATTATGATCATTTTTCTCGATCTGGTGTACATTCTCCAAATATCATAATTCATAACGTTACTAACCCTTAATCTGCCCCCATGTACCAATCCCAGTGCCACATTGCTCCTCCCTGTTGTGCCAGCCACTAATCCCCGTGTCAGGTTTAGTTTTGGGGTGCTCAAGCGCGAACAAACAATGCGACTAAACATGTACGTGGCACAGCTACGGAGGCTACTATACAAGGTTGTCATGTTGTGGCACGCTAGCACAGGCTAGTGCACATGTACGTGGCACTGCTACGCAGATCAGTACACAAGGTTGTGGCATCGTAAGGGCTAATAAGCTATATGGTTAGAAATCGATTGTCAGGTAAAATGGATTTGAGTGCTCCATCAATATACGAAGCCATTAAGGTTCATGGCTAATCGAGATTGAACCACGTAAAAAATGGTAATGCAATTAGAGATTCATATTGCTATAAAATAGTTTGATTGAATGTGCATTCTTTAAATGGGGGGGGGGGGATATTATGAAGGTTAATGGCTAAACGACGCCTTTAATTGTCTCTACTGAGCATTTGTAAAAAAAAAAAAAAGGATATGATATCGGACAGTTTCATTACTTATAAATTTAGTAATAACTACACATACCAATTGTAAAACATTATAAGTGCATTGCTTTAAAAAATGAGTAAGAAATTCCCCTAAGAAGTAAAAAAGAAAGGTTCATGTTCACATAATGAATTCCAGGGAACAACTATGAGGTGGAAACCACATAGAAAATGTGAAATGCAAATTTATACTCGTAGGAAAAGTCCACACTGACAAAACTTTTGTTTTTGATCAAACAACAAAAATGACAACAAGTATATAAGAAAGTTATAAATTTGTAAAAGTTTGAAGATCACGCATAAATTTCCTTTGCGAGCTATACCCCAATTTCAATTTTGTTTTCTGCAAAAGGTTTCATAAATTTTCAAAATTTTCCCAAGAAAAATCTTTTCTCAAACCTGCGTTTGAAATATATCTTTGGAAATATCTTATTATCAGAACGATGAAATAGACATGCTCATTTGGAGAAAAGGGACATTTCACTTCGTGAGGTTTAACTTTGCAAACATATAGCGATGCTACCAAAAGCTTAAGAATGCAAATTTGGCACCATTATGGGTGCATCGCGTTAAAATCAAATCTTCCAAGATATGCCGCTAGAGTAATGTTTGAGGTGCAAATGTGAACCTTTTTCTATTGGTGTTTTAAAGGCAAAATACATCTTCAGTCAAAAATACAAAGAAAACAGTGAAACTTTCCCCCAAAATATATTTTCTTACCTCATTTGTCGGGAGACGTACATGTATATATTACATAACAGGTGTTCAGGTGTTAGCAAAGCTGTTTCTCTACGCCTTAGAGCGACCGCTTTTTACATTTAACAAATCACGACACCTTTCCCTTCTTTTCTTTTGTCCTAACAAATGCTTAAAAGCCTGCAGGAAAATTCTCATGTTTACTATATGACCAACAACATACATATGCACAAAATTGTGTTGAAATGTGATGGACGCTTTTCCCCAAAATTCCCGCTGGCGATTTATTGCATTAATCTGTTCAGATGTATTGAATTTGAGCAGTAAGAATGCAGTTTGCATACATTATTTCTTACTATGTTGGGCAAATCTCAAACGAAATGCAAAGCTTTTGCAGGCATGGTGATGAACAAAAAGCAAGAAAGAAAGAACTAACAAAAATAACCTATAAAGGCAGAACGAAATTGTATCTCATAAATGAAACAAAAGTCCTCAGAATATTCTTAATGTGGAAGTGAGTCGTTACGATGATTGTTTGGTAGGTAGATTTAATGTTTGCAAATAACCATCACGTTTCAGGCGGTACCATGTACATGTATATGAAAGTATTACTTCTTTTAATCTTATTGAGGAGCCTTCTTATATCAATAATGCAGTGATCACATATGTCGTATTCATATATTCTTGGTAATGTTTTTCTTCCAAGGAAGGAATACGCACACTCCTAATAATGATGACAAAACAAACAAGATTACGCTTATTACGTATAATTACTATTCCATCCGTCCATCCAGCGCAATGCCGGGGGAAATTCTTGATTTCACTTGCATGATTTTGTATTGGTGGTATCTCCAATGTAAGAATGAATGCATGAATGAATGAATGGATGGATGGATGGATGGATGGATGAAAGAAAAACAATGTTATTGACACACCGTCACATACTTTTTGCATTTCTTCGGCAAGGTTTTGGCTGGGCCAATCCTGAGCTACATAATCTTGTGTCGATTTCCTTCAAAAGCCCCCTCCGGGCAATGCTCTCCACCAAGGCTAAATTGATATACGTATCAATCAACTAGAGACGCGTGTGCTCTCTGTGAAGTTCAATAACGATGCAGCATCGGAAACGTGATCTCGCATACAAGCGACGCCATTACAGGCAAACGCGCGCCACCGGATTTTCAATGGCGCGAGACAGGATGGAAGGGCGCGCCCGGTCCGGAAACAGAGCCTATACTGGGAATAACACGGACAGATGATACTCAGTGACAAAAAAGTTTAAAACATTCATTGCGTCATTGAGTGCTTTTACCACCCCACCCCCACTGAAACATGAATGTTTCGATTTACATCTTTCGAGAGGATTTAGTGCTCCGCTCTAACTGCCCAGTTCACTAAGTGGGCTGTGAGATCGAGGGTGAAATACGAGTTTTGCTATATCAGAAACCAAGTAAAGGAACATTTTTGGTTTAAAAAAAAAACATACATGCGAAAAGATATTCTGCGTGCATGCTTATGTTCTTCAAGTAAAGCTAAATTGAAAGCTTCCATACTTCATGTCCTTCGAGTCTCCCGGTTTCCTTTAAAATTCCATTCCACCCGGCGCTATATTGGTTTATCCTTGAGCAAGAGAGAAACAAAGCAAATCAGAAACTTCCTACATACATTCTTTTCTAACTTCATGAATTGAAACCGTCCACTTTATATTCAGCAACATACGCTTCCTGCGCAAGAGGGGAAAACAGGATGTTGCTTCGTTTAGAGAATTGTCAATATTCAAAACAGTTACTTCATTTGGAAACACTTCATCACTAGAGAGCGATTTTTTAGGGCCAGATTTTTCTTGTCCTGTTTTCTTTATATCGCTCAAAAGGGGTTGGTTTTTTGCAGCCATGTTTTCCTCACTATGACCTTAATGTTGTCTCCAATTCGATTCTACACTTAACCTTGAACCTCTCACACAAACAGACAGATACACACACACACACACACACACATACAAATAAAATAACAACTAGAAGAAAAAAAACGAAGCAAAAAGCACAAAGGTTATTATCATAATTCACGTGGAATCCCTGAAATATAAACTAATAGCTACATTATTAATTTATTTCATTGGGAATTTTTCGACAATGTAAAGTACGATATCATAACGTTTTATTCTCAATATGTGAATTCAATTGGTACGATGCTCACCTTTTTCCGCATACATTCATGCTGACAAATTTTAAAGTAGATCTTTATACAAATAATGAAAAAAAGGTATTTAATACATGCTCTGACCGCTATGACCAATAAGAAAACGTGTGCTCTCAACGAAAGCACTACTTATTCGAGCACTTTATCATACATTAATAGAGATGAGACCGTCCTTTAAGGATAAAGTTGAGTTCTGGTCATGAGATTGAATTGTGAAAGAAACTGTCTCAAATCAATTGGGAGAGGTTGACTATATAGTACATATGAATTGGTGTATGCTGTAAGGTTTTGGAATCCCAAAATGATAAGAAACGGACTCAATCCTGCCGAGAGTCACATGCACTGCACACAGAAATGTGCATATGGGACTGCACACAAAAAAATTTAATGTTCGGCCCGAACATTTCAGCTGTTTCTTCATACTTTGAATGTGAGAGCATTTGAAGAGCAATCTTTTTCATGGGACATTTCTACTATAATAAACTTCCAAACTAACATTTAAAAAAAAATTGAGAAAGCTCACAAATTATTTTTTACCTTTCCCAGAACTTAACCTTCCCTTCAAGCACTTGGAGCTCCTTCCTAGCCTGCAGGTTGACAACACTGGAACCTTTATCATTATTCATTTTTTGTTCAAGTTACGCCCCTTCTGAAGCCCTGTTGAAAAGCAAACACGGAGCACTCTTCTCGAATAATCCTCGTCGTAAAAAGTCCGGAATCCACTTTGCCTCCAGTGTCCCAAATGTAACGTTTTGAATTAACCAATAAAAGGCAAAAGGCTCCATAACTTTACCGTGTGAAAAGTGTTTTTGTATAAAACAAGGCATTAACTTCTTCTTTGATTCTATAGTACAGTCCTCTAATGTTACCATATTTATCATATTGTATTTAATACCGTTTTGGTGAACTGTGGCAAATAAAAGACAGATTTAAATTTCAGAAAAAAGCCTTGCGTATATGTTCTATAGCCACTATCTTGCCCATTCTGCTCCCCCTTTCATACAAGTAAAGACTCTTACTATCTCCGACTTATAGTTGTTTTGTACCGCAGTTATTGGATTCTCCTATTTTCAAAATCTACTCCCACGTATGACATCAAGTATGTTTACATGATGTATATATTGGCCTTCATTACCATAATAAAAGAGCAGTAAAAATTGTTTTCATCGTTGGGAAGTTGTAAATGGTTTTGAGTAAAAGTTTCTGCACTTTTATCTCCCTATTACTTGGAATACCATACCGAGCAACATATCCAACTGCTATAGCCAACGATTATTTAAGAGATCACTGGAAAAATACTTCTGATCCCGATACCACCAAAATGTAACTATTGTTTAGAGCTACCTAATTATTTAGTATATACCTACTGTTTCCCTCTCTGAACGAACGAACGAACCAAAATAAATGTAACCATGATACATTATCTGTGATGAAAGTTAACCCATTCAGGACATGAATTATTTAAGGGCTAAATTGATCACATTTTGTTCTTCAAATTGGCAAAAACAATATTTTTCTTTTAGTGCTACATGGTTCTAATAAGGTATAATGTCTTTGAAAATATGGTACATGGTCAGCAATTTTGTCGAAAAGTTGAAAAAATTGCCAATTTTGACATAAAACAATGATTTTGAACCTCTCAGTGTGTCGCTAATTTAGGGATTTTAACGCTAATTCTCGTTTTTAAAATTCCTGGCATCAAAAGCAATATGGTCATGCAACAAAAATGGACATAGTGCGTGCAGAAATTTTTGCTCTTTCTACTCATGCATCTGGTATATTTTTTTAGAGCTCTGAAACAAAAGTTATTGAGCCAAACCACAAAATGTGGTCAATTGTCTTGAAAGGGTTAAGTACCTTCGTGAATGCTCTTTCCAAGGTGACTCTTTACCTCCACTCTCGACATTACATCAGTCTTTTACTGTGAAAAGATTAAATAACACTTTCACAAGTTGTATTTGAAGGTTTACCTGAAGGAATTGAAGTCTATATATTGGAAAATTTCTGGCCAAATTGTAATCGTTTTTAATGGACTAAAGCAAAAAAAAAAGCAACAAAAACTAAACTTAACAAAAAAGGCAAGAACGACAACAAAAACGCCCGTTTTTCTAACGCGAGGAAACAGGAATGGCCGCAAAAAGCTTCAGATTTAATCTGAGATTTAAAATATTTCACTCATTGTGCGTTTTCCTTTGTGTCAAAAATAGCACCTTTGAGTAATAACCAAGAAAATGTCAGGCGTGAAGACGTCATGCTGGTGAATGTAGGATTAGGCACAAAAAGATCAAGGAATGTTTGCCGACAATTATACTATACTATCGCACCTCCAAATCTACAAGAGGCCAACAACTCCCTTCAAGTCAGACTAGACTTTGGAGAGAAAACATCATTATTGGCATTTTTTCTTGGCGGCAAGACGTGACGACCACAAAAGCTGAGAGGAAATTGATACAATGCAGGCTCTTTTTTCTTCAAAATTGCATGATCCTTCTTCGACATGTTATTATTCTTTGAACGATTGCATGGGATCACTTTCGTCTAGTCGATGGTCTGAATATTTTTCCTACAAAACACAATATTTTAACCTCTACTCCACTAGAATATGAAGATACAGTCAAAACACAATCTAGGCAGCAAAATGAAATAAATAGCTCGTGATTGTAATATCTAAATTAAAAGTACTACCCAGAATAGTATTTCCAGTCAATTGTTTACCAATACTTATTCCTTGAAAATCGTTTTTTTACAAGTGTATTTAATTCCGAAAAATTGTATTAGCTTTCGTCCTATTTTAAATGCATTAATGATGATGATGATAACATAATTATGATAATAATGATAATGATAATGATAATAATATTAATTCTAATAATAATAATAATCATCATCATCATTATCGAAATGATAATCATACTAATTATAATGATGATAATCATAATAATAATAATCATCATCATCATCATCATAATCATAATCATACTGATTATCATAATTTTAATAATAATAATAATAATAGTAATAATAATAAATGTGATGATGATAAAGATTATCATTATAATTAATTACATTTCATTCAGTAAAGCGCTTTTTTATAGGATAGGTTAGATTGGATATCAAATTTTAATAAAAAGACTTAATCCTCAAGGTTAATTTGAGGATATCATTTTTCCCTATTTATTTAAAATGCCTTACATTGAGTTGACATGAAATATCGTAATTGCAGTAAATGTAGTAATTAACATTTGAAATAATTTTAAATGCGTTTGCAGTGTATTGTTAGCTAGATGCCTCTTAAAAACTGAAAAATTACTTTAACTGAATCTGTGCCGTTGCACATATATTGCTCAAGGCGGGGAAATTTGATCCACGTGAATTCTTTTTTTTTTATAACTCTGCAAAACGCATTGGCTCAAGTTCTGGGAAAGAACGGTTTAAAAGGATTTCCGCAAAATCATCAATTATTCCAAAGTCCTTTGTTCGTGTCTGAGCCTATGATCATGATAATCATGGTATAATGTGCTTTTATATGCGTGCGCGTGCGGCAGACGGGGTGTGTGGGTGATAGTGCATGTTTTTGCGTGTGTGCGGGGCTGTCTGTTATCTTCTCAAGATGATGACTGCGTCGATATAAATAGATCTGTAAATTAAATAGAACAATATTCAAAATTGTCGTCAGATCTGTGATTTTGTGCATAGCATACATTTATTTAGACATATCGAAAAACTTGAAAACCGTCTAAAAAACTTCACCAATCAACATGATCACGTATATTTACTGTAATTTTGGAGCCTTTTTCATAATCCATTTTTAATGAAACTAATCTAAGGTGTTTTTATGCAATGTCTTACATTTGAAATGATATTAATGGACTAGATTGTATAGTAATTTCTACAGTTGGAATGGTTGCTAATTGTCACAAGAAGAATGGGTCTCTCATTGATGGAGATGACAATGACTAATCACAGTGTAAAGCATCTGTGTACAATTTAAGTGTTCACCCCTGGAAACACGTATCATTAAGTGTCATACTGACAATTTCATGACATGATATATTGTCATGCCGTGCTGATCAAACCACTCCACACACATTCCTCGAGCGTGAGAGCCGGATGTATGTCGGATCGACAGTTAAAGCGGAAATTGATTTCAAGTAAACATCCCAACGACGGAACAAACAGACAGACTTCCTTTCTTTAAAACAAACATTAACCTTGGAAGATCAAAGCCATTCCTCATCCAATTCCTAACATTCTTCCGCCACGCATGCAGAGACGAGAAAGATGAAGAAGAAACACTCCATCACATACCGGGGAAGATCCAGGATTTCGTAAGGGGGGGGGGGGGGCACAGTATACACTTTTCTTTCAAGGGGGGGGGGGGGGGAACGGGCCGGAAATTCCCACTAATTATGTTGTGATGTTTCACTAACTGACAAACTTCCGATTGATGTGAAAGCATTATTACCGAAAATTAAAACTCCCAAAGGATTTTAAAAGCTGCATCGATGGAATAGCATTCCATTCGTTTCATTTGTTCACGATGTTAAAACGGCGCCATGTATAATGCGTGACCAACTTTCCGCTAATGCGTCCCCCACCTTGGGGAGGACCATTCCCGCCAAGTATTTCAGAAATTGAATTGTATCTGGTTTATTTTTTTCTCAAACGGGTTTAATGTTTCTTATGAATTTGAAACAGCACTAAACATACTATCCTACGTTTCTTTATTACATTCCTTATCGTAATAACTAATTTCATTCAGTAGTCTGTATTAAAGCAGAGTGTAGATGCTCCATTGCTTCTTCTCCCCTCTACAACATCCAGCATATTGTGAGTTTAAGATGTTTTATAAAATCCTTTTGAAAGATGGTAAATAGGGAGTTAACTTTCGCATGCGAACGTGGTCACCGGGGGTTAAATGGACGACATAAGAGGTAGAGTCAATATAGTTTCAGAGAGGCGAAAATGTCTCGTGTTTACACACTGACCTCTTAGACTTCTCGGTCGCCCCTATAGGGTTTCATCCCAGGAGAAAATGAGCAGAAAGAAGATTAAAAGACACACTTTCGTTTCCCCCAGCTTTGTAAAAACATGTTTAAAATTTAGGATAACAGCCAGCTAATTATTACAAAGTTCATACTTTGTAGCTGACATTTCGTGCTCTACTTTGTAAAACAGAGAAATTAGAATGTCTAGGGCAATCAGATTTTTTTTTTTCACGTAGCGCTTTGGACCTCCATCCCTCCAATAGGCAAAAATGCAGATTAGAAGAAAAAAGCGGAAGGCATGTCCTTGGGCTGAAAATAAGACCTTCTTACAGGTACTATGTATCTCTTTTTAGCTCCATTTCACTGATTTGAAAATCGGGGAAGATGATTAATCCAGATATTCAAGGATAGATTACTGCTCTTTCCTTTTTTCGAAGATTCCTCATTCCGCAGGCTTATGATAAATGAAGCACGGGATGAAGGAAAGTTAGGAAAAGAGAAGCCTACGCTTAACGCATCAAATATCTCCGATAGAGGAAATCTATATCATTTTGATTAATAATAATAATAATGATAATAATAATACTTGGATTTATATAGCGCCTTTTCCATAGGATCCAAGGCGCTTGTCAATCAATCTATTTAACAGAGTTGTACAAGTAAGTTTTCAGGTGTTTTTTGAAGATGAAGATAATAGACCCGATCGTGGTATAGTAAATTAATCTGTTCGGATATACGAACCTTTGAAAATGTGGATTAAAAAAATCTGACATCTTCACACACATATACCATACATTATTGTCATAAATTCAAGATTCAATATCAACGTTGCCAGAGTTGGCAGAATTCTGCTTTCTGGCAGAATTTTGACCGCTTTAGCATCTAGCATTATACTAGGCATAATTTGGCAAAATTTAGCATAATTTTAGCATAATTCTGGTGTTTTATATTTTTTTGCTTGTCAGAGACTTTTGGAGTAAATATACACCCCCAAAATGCTGATAACCTTTTCTTTTTCTTTTTTTTTTTTTTTTGCTTGTCAGAGGATTTTTGAGTAAAATTTTGATTTAGCAGCATTTTCGCTGCTCCCTAGCAGAATAGTATTTTTTTCGCTGGCCACACTGTTCAATATACACATTTGTATTCCTCTTCTGTGAAAGGGTTACATTTACATACATGAGGGAGGGAGGCGAGATTTCTTAAAGGCACGAGGCTTGTGATGGGTAGCCATTAAGAAACAAACATACATTATTCAGTACTACGAGGCATATGTAAATATCTAAAAGAAAAAGAAAGCATTTGGCTTTCCTCTTCTGTGTCAAATAATTTTTCAAATTCTGCCGTTGTATATGTCCTCAAAAATCGATCCTAACAACTTTGTCCACCCTATCACAAGTCCTCCAGTCACAATAAACTTCCCATTTCTGTCAGTTCTCTTTCCCTTTCTCTTAATCGCTAGTGTTGGGCCAAATTATTGATCGTCTTTTCTTTAAACTTGAGCCAAACCAGGAAAATACCCTCGAGGTGTTGGCCAAACATTTGCTTTCCTTGTCACTAACCGCTTTACTATTTTTAAACTCTTCAAAAAATAAATCATTGATAGAAGATGGGAAAAATAGACAGATAGCAATCGATAGCTTGGCGCTCTTTGTCACAATTATGGGAATAAAAAGTGCAAAGTTAACGCCAACTGAATAAAGGGAGCAAGGCCGGTTTATCGACATCCCATCAATACTATTCGGAGAAAACCATGGTGCAGGTTGTGTTTATATGACACAGTGATGATGATATAAACTGCGCAATAAAAAAAAAAGAAAGAAAGAAGACACATAATATTTTCTGTTAGAGTTCAGTTTCAGTTTCATCATCTATCAAAGGGAATAATATAAGGTGTAATTACATTACAATTAGAAACATGATTTGAAATTAATTGATTTGAAGTTAAAAAGAATCTTATTATTTTACTAACAATGATAATAAATGATGATGACAATGATAACGATAATAATAATAATGATAATAATAACAATAATAATAACAATGATAATAATAATAGTAATAATAATAATAATAATAATAACAACAATAATAATAATAATAATAATGATAATAATAATAATAATAATAATGAGAATGAGAACGATGATTAGAAAAAAAATGATGATAATGATGATGATGATGGTGATGATAATGATGATGGTAATGATAATGATGATGATAGTTATAATATGTTGAAACATAAATTATAATAGAAATGAGAAAAAGTGAAAGCTAACTCTTTAAAAAAGATCCAGAAGGCCCAATCGATTTTATGTTAACATTGAGAAATAGGGATAAGTTTTAAAGGAATTGATACTTTATTTTACCTGACGGCTAAGAAAGCATGTGTAAGCTTGTAAATAAACAACCAGGGGACCGACGGATTTAAGTCTTCTTCGAGGGATTTGGTAATGAGACTTAATGCCTTACCAAAGGGCACTAGCGGATCCGCTGGGTTTCGAACCCGGGTCCAACAAGTTACGAGACCACTGCCTTACCACTGAGCCATCGCGCCTTTTCTTGACCCATCGCGCCTCCTCTAAAATGGTATTACTCATTCCATTTGTCCTAATAAAATACTAAGCGCTTTCACGTTTGATGGTTTCATAGGTTTAAGTATTCAGGTTTTATAAGTAGCCATTCGCGATTTTGGGTTATGTGGGCGTTTTCATGTGGGTGTGAGATGCGTGCGCGTTTGCGTATGTGAGTGGGAGGGTGCGTGCGTATTCACGTGGGAGTTGACGGGTGGGTGGATGGATGTGAGAAGGTGACTCTCGTCTTGTGATTTCCAATGTAATACTCCTGTATAAAATGAATCTACATGTATTCTACTAATGTAGCATCCTGTAAACACAGTGTTCTAGCTTTTTTTTTTCTTATCTCCAGCACAGAAGTAATTTCCATTCTTGAGTATCTCCCTCGAATTCTTTGTGTTTCATCTTTGTAAAAACAAGCGACCGCAGGATATTCCATGGATATGGTTATTCATGAAGAATCTATCTTTATGATTGATTGAAACGGAACACTTGTCCCAACATGTGTGACCACTTTTTCCATTTAACTTTTACCTTGCTTGGATTCTCAGATTTTGTCCGAAAGCACCTTTATACACAAACTGTTCAGTTGACAAAGTAATTCAATCAAACACAGTGAAATCAAATTAGCTGTAAAAGAATCGACTTCTTTTAAAATGCGGAAGTTTCAAATTCGTTTCCTACTTCTCAGGATTTTGTCCGTGTCCTTGCGAGCTTCTTGCATTCAATTGTAGATCATAAATTAGGAAATGTGTAAATATCAAAACGAGGCAGTTTTGGAACCACGCCCTTCAGTTACCCGAGGGTTTATCGCCCACGCGGAATGATATCATCTCCCTTCTCATTAAGTAGATTGTCCGATGGGGACATATTCTCGATTAGAATGACCCCTCCACAGGCCCCCATTGACAAGCTAGTATCTCTTGACGCGCCTCGGAAAGTCGATCAACTGTGCTGCTTCCTTTTTACCTCAGAACTTTGTCTAAAGCAGTTAAGCCCGTCTTCTGAGGGGCGTTTGACATCGATGCCTGGTAGTTTCTAAGTAGTTTAATCAATAGCAGCATTTTTGGTAAAATAGATTAGCCTTACCATTGTATATGTGATTTAACGTTACATGTGATAAGTATGCAAGGTAAAGATACTTTTCGTTGCTAGAACGAGAAGACTGACAGGAATTGCCTGATGCAACACAATCATCATTTTGAGGGGTGCAAATGTCAAACTAGGAGATCGCAAAGATCACACCCTTAGGCAAGATTGCAAAGATTACACCCTTAGGCAAAACTGCAAAATTGCATCCTTTAATGTTAACCTTGTATCCCTAAATTTGCTGTTTAGGCTTCATCAGAATTTTTTTTCTCAGTGTATTGACTGTTCGAAAGAAATTTACCATGAAAGGTGATTTATGGCACAAGAAAAAAACGAGATAAGCATATCAGACAAAGTTGAGGAAAAAAAATAAAATATAAGAAAGTAATTTTGTTATAGTTATAGCGTAAAATGGAAACTCATGTGACGTTCCTTTTAAGCACCTTTTCCACTTGTTCTGTTGTAAAAGTTTCAAAATTTTTCAAATTTTCCCAAGAATATATTTCATTATACTTATACCCCAGATATATGATAGGACACTTGGAAAACCACGTCTACGAAAAAAAATATAAAATTCTTCATGAGGAACCATAATTATGGAATTTATAATTGTTTAAGTTCAGAGCAAATGCGAGAGATGCAGTTTAAGGAATACAACTTTAGAATTGATGAATGTTTTATTCTTCGCCATATTATTTTCCTCTAACTTATTCAAAGATTTCACATTTTTCCATCTTCATAAGAGTAACTTCAATTATTTCGACCAACGGTGGATGTCCCGTTTCCTGAAGATTGAGTACTTTTAGATGAGCCATCTTCTGCTTTTAGCTTTGTTTTGACCCTTCTCCATCCTGTTGTTTAGAATTTATAGCGTGCTCTGAATACCCTCTGTATTCACTGTTTTTGTTTCCACAAAAAAAGATAAAAAATAATTCTACAATTAAGGTTAGTAAAGTATACTTCTGGTTACTTGTGCCGAGAATGTAATTTTGAACTCCAGCCTTTTTAAAGCATAGGCTAACAAAAATACAAGCAAACCCATATAAAGGCGATGTTATCGAGTCTTTTGCACCCTTGAAGGAGAAATTGAGGTAACCTATTTTTTTTTTCTTCTTTGCCCTGTTCGCACGTTCGTGATTCCAAGGAGAGGACACATGAGCCCATCTGTATCATCAGCGAGTGTTCCTGCCATCACGGCCATTGTCCTTGGACGATCAGCAACAATAGCCCTAGAAGCATGTTGATGAACCCACAACATGACAGCTCGACAAACACAAAATGGCGTCCTGATCGATTTCGCGAGCCCGCCAAACAAGTCCTCGTCTTGTTATCGCGGCGTCCAAATGAACTCCCGCCATTGCCTTTTGTATTTGCACCTAGGTGGTGCCGGAGATGGGAGCTCGATTTACTCGTGGCTTTCGCGAACCCGCAGGAGACGGATGATGAAGACTATTATTGTAGCGGGAATGTATCCCTTTTAAAGCCGATGTAAAGCTGAAATGAGCAGAGAGATATATGAAATGCTGTATGGGGATAGAGCATCGAGGAATGCTTCTCAGGTTTCATACGTCACACGCCTGCTATAAAAAAAACAGTTTCACTACCACGCTTTTCTTAATGTTGAAGTTCAAAATTACTCGGTAATATTTTGTTTTTCTTGAAAGGACAAAGATACGATGGTATAGTTCAGTATACTTACGGCTTAAATTACCAAAGCACCTTGTTCATTTTCCAGACAGTGACCATCTGTCCGAAAAAATGTCAGTCGCAGACACTGCCATATATAAACAGTTTAAACTAAACGTTGATCGGCACACAGCTATGACATTCGATATTATAAAATATCTACTAAATCCTAGACAAGTTCAATCAAATGTCATAAAATGAATACAGTTACATCTTCTTCCATATTCAATGATTGAAAGAGTAGCTTTTCAATAATTTATGTTTTCTCATTGTTAGGTAGATCCCTCAGATAAGATAATTCCACAAGGAATATTTGTCTAAGGTATAAACACATGATTGTATTTTAGTGTTGAATACCTCTGCAACAGAATTCTAAATCTATTCGATTTTGCACCAACTTTCGCCCTATCCACTAAAAGTGGAAGACGTCACGGTGTAAGATATTGACCACACGAACATTTTGCATTCAAGTCGTTTATTTGTCGACGGTAAACATATTTATCGCACATTCGACCACCAATACATTTTATTTTGATGAAGCATAACACGAAATATCGATTGCATGAATGTTTTTTAAATTCAATTCTTATAACCTTAAGACAGTTTCATGGATATGGTTATTCATGAAGAAATATAATGGTCCACATGCAACAGAGTTTCATGGCTGTACATAATAATTCTGAGAAATATTTTCAATCTGATTGTTGCTGGTTATGCCTTATAGTTAAGGGTACTACGGTGGTAAATGTGATTAAATATCGATGTTTCTACCTTAATCCACTGAAATTTCTTATTAGAAAAGTGATATGAAATTTGAGGCAGGAAAAGATGTTCCATGGATGGTGAGTGAAAAAAAATGATGATATACAGCCACAGAAGGAGTGAACAAACAAAGAAAATGTGATCAACGCGCAAACAGTTTTAACACGTTTATTAAGTGATTTGGTAACTTTGTAGAGTTTTGATAAAATCTGAGCTGCCTGACCTTACATGCTATCAATGTATGTAATATGGTGTAAAAATGAAGCCCAGGAAAAAAAAAGGACTTCAAAATCATCATGTGCTTCACAAAAGTAAACATATGCAAGTGACCGGAAATGCCAGACTCATTTTTCCCCATAGACTCAGTGTTAGACTAAAGCGTATGGCCATACGCTTTCGTAAATGGGAGTATTCAGTCATAGATATCTTAATAATAGCATTATGTATTTGAAAACCTATCTATGCCTGGCTATTTATTTATCCTTCTGAACATCATTAAACAAGACAGATATCAAAATTCAACAGTTTATTAAATCAAGCCTCCACAAAGTTACCGAATCCCTTTAAAGATCTAAAAGTATCTAAAGAATGAAATGGGTGGTAAAGAAGAATGTGTCGATGAGTAAAGTACAAATCAGAGATAGACTCTGTTTGAGAGAAAGAGAGCAATAGAGAAAGAACTAAAGATAGAATGTGTGTGTGTGTGTGTGAGAGAGAGAGAGAGACCAATACAAACCTACGAGAGGGGGGGGGGGGGAAAGAAAAGAAAATAGAAAGAGGGAGGAGCTAGACGCCGGAGACAGAGGGAGAACAATAATTAAGTAAAGATCCGGAAAGACTAGAGGCCTGGTTGAGAGCGTTATGACTAGTTAATCATGCAATTTGTCGTTGTTTTCCTACCCCAGAAACAGCGCTTGTTAAGAGAATCTCATCAGTTAGACCATGATAACGATCAGAGGCAAATGGCCTATACGAGTTCATCTGGATGGCCGAATCTGTTCCCGTGCAGAATCTATAATAATCCAATCAATGTCGCATGCTCAGAGCAAAAACTGTACACGGAATTTATGGATCTGTAACACCACACATAGAGCATTGCGACTCCTGACATTTTACCTGTTATGATCAAGGATAATGAAATGCATATATATCTACTTCATAGATAATTTATCTTCTGATGAAATGCTGCCGACAAAGTGTTCCCAGAAAAGAGTATACTGAAAATAAAAGTAATGGCTTATAGGATTAAGGAGAATTTCATGGTTTTCTTATTCAACCTTAGTATTGATGATCGCATCTCTGGATCATTCTTCACCTCTCCATCTCCCTCCCCACTCACTCTCTTTCTCTCTCCATCTCTGTCCACTCTCTCTTTCCCTATCTCTTGTTTTCTCTTTCACACTCTCTCTCTCCCTCTCTTGACTGTCAAAAAACTGTCTCTGTTCTTAGCTTATTGCATTTCTAAACATGCTACTATCGGACTGGACCTACTATGTATACAGGAGCCTATTTACTATACATTGCTAACTGCATAATGTTGATAAGATAATTGTGGTCAGGGAGTGTGTAGGTCATAGATAGTATGACTTGCCTAGTAAGTTTCTTCACTTCTGGACTGACATGCTGCGAACTTCTACCAAGATTAAGTCTGGGTTACATTTTGACCGATAACGAAAACGATAACGAGGATTATCATTAAAAGGTATACCCTACAGCTGCACGAGTATACTCACACGTACACATCAGTGTCGGGTGTGCCTTTTAATAATTGAAAATCTCGTTATCGTTATCGTTATCGGTCAAAATAATGCAAACCACTCTTTAGACATCCAGAAACCATTCAAGTAGTAATGTTAATGGGCTTATATTCCATCATACATGAATATGTATGATTGGTGTTTTCTTTGCTGGTGATGCTCATTTGTTCATTTGAATTGTGACCACAGTCAGAGCGTTTCGTTGTTAAAAATGTCTTGTGAAAAAAAAATGACACTTAAATGACTTGAACAAAAATTTGTTTCAGTTTGTTCCAAACTGCAATGAGAACAACAATTCTATAAAGCAACACTAATTATGAAACAACCTGGACACATCTGGTTGATGGCTTTGTAAACTGGAATACATGAATAAAACTAATCTTAAAAACATTCTGTTTAAATACCTCTGGCCTAGATTCCATGCTACGTGACACATCAAATATTTATCCTGGTGGTATTCTATAATTCAATCCTTTCAGCGAATAGCACAAATACTTACAGACGGATTAACACATGCCTACACCATTATACAAAAACTCTGAGTTGTGCTCTCATTAATGGGACAGTATATTGCAAATCTGATCTTTTCTGTATATCAACATTTGAGCGGACAGGACCAGATTAATAGCAATATTAAGTTTACCATTTTAAATGCTTTAATCGGCTACCGCACAACTGACTGAGACCAATGGCCCAGAGGACAGATAGCCTTTGTGTCTCGCAGGCAGGGCAGGCTGTCGGTAAATAGGAATGACCCATCTAGAAATCTGCTTGTAATTTTTTTAAAATTTCTGATTTGTTATCCTCTCCATGCAAGCCATATCCTTCTTTTTTTTGTCCTTTGTTTTTGAAGTTGAACGAAAGATGGACTGTCCGTTACTAATCATTTCATCTGTCCAATCAACTTCTCTATTTGCACAGGGATGGAGACTTTGTCCTGATTATTTTCTTCTGGGAACCAGCTCGTGCTGTCAATGAGGCACATCTTGAAAGATAGGATTTCAGCTTTTCCATGTTTTCCGCTGACCAAGAACGCAGTCCACAAACAATCAGAAGAAAGGTTCGCCCTGTTATTTTACAAGCCTTTCGACATTTTGAGAGTTCACAAGCTTTCTTTTGGGGTGGGCATAGTGGCTGCAAAATGGATTTAGATGTGCGGTCAGGAACTGTACGGCCCATATTCTGCTGAAATATAAACCCAGCCGTGGGTCTGAAGTCGAGTTTTCACAAAAGAAGTTTAGACCAAGGTATAAATTTCCATTTTGTTACTTGATATATTACATGTCGTGTTTTTTGGTTGTTGAAGGTTCTTAATTAAGAACGTTCACTTTTTCGGAGTTCTTGTTTTTCCGAAGGTTCGTAATTCTGAAAAGTTATGTAAAGCTCTACTGCATTTTCGGAATTACGAACCTTCGGAATTATGAACCCTTTTTTCAATTTTCGGAATTACGAACCCTATTTCATTTTCGGAATTACGAACCTTCGGAGAAATGCATCAGATGTTGGGAATTAGGAACCTTATCTTATTTTCAGAATTTTTGGAACCCCCGTCTATGGGAAATTTGTGTTTCGGAATTTCGAAGCTTCGGAATGATAAACCTCCGGAAAAACGAAGCTTCGGAATGATAAACCTCCGGAAAAACGAAGCTTCGGAAAAATGAGTACCCTCATGCCGCGCACTGTCAGCTCCAGGACAGTTGGTGTGGTTATGCAGTGGGTGATTTCACGCTCGGTGTTGGTATTTGGTATTTGGTGTTTGGTGTTTGGTGTTTGGTGTTTGTGTTTAGTGCAAAAATTCTCCTAAAATCGAGCTCCAACACTACTGTTCAGATTAAGGAGCCGATACTAATATCCTAACAAAGCGCATCGAACACTTGCAATGGCGTCAGCACCATTCTCAACGAAGGAAAAATATTTTGTTTTTAACTATTATATTATTAGTCTAGGATATCCTAAAATTACTCTAGAAGTCCGGTAATTCCAAAATCAATCCTTCTTTGATCTAGAGAGCGGTAAAAAACTTCACAGAAATATATAATTTTGACATGATCAGTAAGTTTAGATTTAATTTCTTTCAAGTTTTTTCACTTCTAGCAGAAAATGCTGCGGTTAATAATGCAGCTTGACGCCGGATCGGACGGCGCAACGCATACATGGCAAACAGCCTAATTCCGCGCATCAGCTCTGATTAGCCGTGAAGTTTCATGACTTTTGTGAAATGTTGATTTAGAGGTTATCCTGGTTAATAATGTGGATTCTCTGAGTCTTTACTACGAAATATCTAACGTCATATAAATCAAATTTATCTGAAAAGAATAGGTAGGATGTTTTATTCACTGCTTCAGCCCCATTAAAAAGCAAAAGTACTTCCTTTCATTAACCTGGGTTTTTTCCCACTGGAATTGGCTTTATATAAGGCACTGCCTTCCTGCTAAGTTCCTAATACTTCCATACTGTTTATATGTTCACTGTATTTATTGTGTATTCTTATGAATAATTGTATTGTATCTCCTCATTTGATTGTACTTTATTGTTTTATATACGCAGCATAATTGTATTGTTTGTTGTTTTTATAGAGTATTGAATAAAATGAATTGAATTGAATTGAAATGAATGTGCTCTAGATCAAACGTTAGACCAAAATGGCCTAGATTTAATTTCAGACCTATATGAACATGCTACCTCATATCACCTATGAAATTACACTTAGAATGACGCCTACTGACTTCATTTCTCACGACGAATGACCAAAATTTCCCATAGCTAGTAACATCAACACCGAACGTGAAATGAAATTGTCTTAATCCCTAGGGATATAGTGTTAGTTAATGGAAATTTTTACATGAAATCAAACACCAACTGCCGAGCTGGCGGGGATCTGCGGACGACATTTGACAAAAATGAAACACCGGCAACCGGAACTACATCAAGAAATCAGAGGATAACACATAATATTTTCTCTCATTTCATATTTGGTGTTAGATCATGATTTCGCGGCAAAATAAACACTAACACCAAACACCAACACCGAGCGTGAAATTATCCAGTGTATTACGGCAATAATAATTATTACCATGATATTTAGCACGCATCATTTGATATGTCTCCGATCCGTGTCAAATTCCAAGATGTAAGCACAATTTTTCTGCCCAAGAGATTATGAATTTTTAATATCTTTGTTTCCCCCAAAAGCTCGACTGCCGATGACTTCACACAAGATTTTCTGCATACGGCTCTGAAAGAGTTAACTTAGGAAAATGATGTAGGTCAAAGCACTTGTAAGATGTGCTTGAAGTAAGATGTTTTCTCTAGATGATTGGGTTTGGAGATGGAGAGGAACGCAAACGATCCAGGGTATACTTCACTGAAGTCCCTAAAGACCTGATGTCTCCTATATTTGCATACTATCCTTCTATCCTCAAACGTATCCACTGTGTGTGATCATTGATAACTTGTCTCACTTTATCTAATAGCTTTGCCGGATTTTGCTCTTCTATTTCCTGTTTCTCTCCATGTGTCTTTTTTTTTTTACCTTCTCCTCTAACATCCCTTTTCTCACTCTCCTTCATATTACATCCTCTTTCTCAACAGTACGCAC
The DNA here is from genome assembly GCA_025618425.1 of Heliocidaris tuberculata. Classification (NCBI taxonomy): domain Eukaryota; kingdom Metazoa; phylum Echinodermata; class Echinoidea; order Camarodonta; family Echinometridae; genus Heliocidaris; species Heliocidaris tuberculata. The sequence goes on from CM046849.1 coordinate 24,162,598, forward strand.
TACCTCTCTCTCTCTCTTATCCTCTGGATATCTAATTCCTCCCTCTATCACCTGTCTAATCCTACTTCTCATTTTGTCAACCCTTCTGCCATGTCTACCTCTCACTGTGTGTGTGTGTGTCTCTCTCTCTTCCCCTCTCTCCCTCTCCTTTCTCTCTCTTCCCCTCTCTCTCCATCTCCCCTCCTTTTCTTTCTCCCCCTCTCTCCCTCCCCCTCTCCCTATCCCTCTCCATCTTCCTCTCTCTCTCTCTCTTTCTCTCTCTTCCCCTCTCTCCAACTTTTTCCCATCTCCCTCTCTCCTGATTATTTATAAACCTCTCTCGCTCTGAATAATGCATCTCGATCTTTCTTACCTTTCCTCTTGTGTGTATCCTCTCTCGCATTCTCACTAGTACCCCTTCTTACTCTCGTCCTATTCCCCCTTCACCCTTCCCTTTCCCTCTCACCCCCATCGTCCACTTTAACCGTCGATTCTCTACTATTATTTATTTTCCTTATCTCAGAGTATCTGCCTATCGATACCGGACTTTTCTATATCTACTTATTATGCAAATAAACCATTACATTATAATTCTAATTCAATCTGCGTTCCATGTTACATTAAAAAAAAAAAAAATCCGATACTGGGCTCGATTATAATCGATAACCACAAAGACAATGTTCAAACTGAACTTGAGATTGGTGGAAAAGGCTTTTTTTCCGTTAAGATCTTGTTTCGAGTGCAGGCATTTTACAAAACAAAGACAAACAGTGACAAGACAGTTACAATGAAGTGGAAGTGGTTCAGGTTTTGAATACGACTGACCAAAGAATTGCAGTTAGTGACCGGTTAGTATGCAACTGCTGCACTTTTTACCAAAGTGTATCGATAGCCTGAATATCAAGAATGACGCGCAGACACCCAAAACGTCTACTCATGTGCAGCAGACAAGGATACTGAAAGGTCACACACACGTATAATCAAACTACAAATGCATGAAAAGAGTTATGGCAGTTTTATTAAAATGGTGGAACACAGATATAAACTTGTAATTTAAACCATGAACCCACTATTTTGATTTGAAGTTGGTTTGATAATGTAGGTCTTGCTGATTTCGTCATATAACAGGAAACGAATTTATTTATGGAACAAAATGTTTTGTAATTTGCTTGTGCAAGTGTACTCTTTGCCGTCTTTACAATACAAACGTCCACAGGATATTACATTTATTTTAAAATCATTTTTCTTTTGAAAGGTTTCTGTTAAGAAAACTGAAGAAGGAGAACATCCCTCAAGGAGAGAATTCGAGAAGAGATGAATAACCTTAGAAAGAGGAGGGCAAACCACTGACAGGAAATTGCTCACTCACGGCGTTTTCGTCTTCTTTACACATTTAAAATAAACAAAATGAAAGAAAAAAAAAACTTTCCTGGTTTTGGTATTCAAGACAGAATAGGAGAAATGTGAGAGAGCGACAACACAATCTCTATACACAAAAGAAAATGTCAAAAGTGCTTCCGTACGCGTGCAGGGAACATTCCATTCTGAATGATATTTTCTAAAAGATCCGTCGATTCTGTAATTTTGAAAACACCAGACAAAATTTTAAACAAAAAAATATTTGCATGATGCTCCAGTTCGAGAACGGTGGTATCGAATAAATGTAGCTGATGTGACCGCCATTAACTCGCCTTTACAAAACTTCGATGGTGAGCTTTATTTGATGTTATTTGCCTAATAGTGAGAGACATGCGGTCACATCTAAATAGCTTTTGATTTTTAAAAGTAAGTGAGTGTTTTTCAGGGTTCTTCAAATCTCTATGTTAACTTTCATGGTCATTTCCCTTATTTATGTAGCACTTACAGTTAGTCTTGAACCTTAGCTTTTATTGAAATCTTCAAACGAATGAGATTTAAAAAAAAAAAAGAAGCTGCAGTTAAGACGCTTTAAGGCAATGACCATCATGACCATTCAAGGCCAAAAGAAGAAGAAGAAGAAGAAGAAGAAGAAGAAGAAGAAGAAGAAGAAGAAGAAGAAGAAGAAGAAGAAGAAGAAGAAGAAGAAGAAGAAGAAGAAGAAGAAGAAGAAGAAGAAGAAGAAGAAGAAGAAGAAGAAGAAGAAGAAGAAGAAGAAGAAGAAGAAGAAGAAGAAGAAAAAAATACTTCCTAGAAAAATACCCCCTTTTACCTCATACATGCTTGATTCAGTTTTTATAAATATGGCGGCACAACTCTCGTAATTCAGTAAACATTCATTGTTTTGTCGAGACTTCGTTTTCTACCCTCATTGCTACAGTATTGAAATGAAATTATTACAAAAAAACAAAACAAAAACAAAAAAACAAAAAACATGATGAAGGCCTTCATTATACCTGTAATGGAATTTGACCATAGAAACAACGTATATGAGTCGTCTAATGACGGTGTATTAGGAATGCATATTTGTTATTACTTAGGTTTATGAACTTTCGGCCGTTATGGTAAAATATTCAGGCATACCTCTCCACTCCTAAATGAGAGAAAGAAAAGCCCCGTCGAGGGACATTTAGTTTCATCCGAATATTTTAGAACAATCCACTTTTCCAAACGAATTCCTTCATCTTTTTTTCTGTAAAGTTATTCTTCCGTGCCTTTGGCTTTGTTGAACTACTAATTGTATGTAACGAGAAAATTTAAGGATCCAGGCAAGAAATCAATGAAGGAAATAAGTGATTGACTAATCAGAATCATAATCGATCTTTATTTGGAGTGAAATTTACTGAATAATCTTCTTCCATGTATGTCTATAAAAAGATATATGAACCAACAATATTTGGAAATATTTGGAAATACATATACACGTTAACACTTTCTGATGAATTTAGCAAAATTGGAAAGAAACTCGAGGCTTATCGTTGAAATCTGTCTGTACATGACTATAATAGATGTTCGTTAGTTTCCACACACGCCTTGTAGTCCGTTACAATTATTTTAAATAGCCCATCGAAAAGATCTATTCAAGCATTATATCACAGTTTCTATTATCTAAGTCTCTGTCATCTCATAATGAAATATGAGCCCCCCCCCCCCAATATTCTACATGCAAGTATATGTAAGAACTGAACTTCAATACCTAGAATTATACAACCTGAAAACGAAGATTAGCACAGCAAGTAAAGAAGGACATACTTTCAATTGACACCGGTCTTATAGGTAACGTCATAATATAAAGATTTGTTACATATATATATATATATATATATATATATATATATATCCATATGATGCTTGACATATTACACGTTATAATCTTTCATTATTTGAGGATTATTCATAGGATATATAATCCTATGATATAAACTTTGATATTTCATAGTGCTCCAGGTTTTAAGACGATTCTGAACGCGGTCGTTTTAGACAGAAGTAGGTGCCACTGCTTTAGAAAGATTTGTTACTCTATTTATTCGTCACATTGATCCAGTAAAGTATTTTATATCACCAGCGTAATTCCTGGGATGAAACACCATGATCGTGCAATTTATATTGGATTAAAGCCTCGGTCACAAATACCATTAAGAACTGCTAAGAAGGCCGTACGAACGATGTTTAGACCATTTCGTAAGATCTTCTCAAGAAGGCCGTACGAAAGCAGCGTTCGTAGACCGTTCGTAAGTTCGCAGCCTGGTCGATGGTCTTGTCCAAGATTTTTTTTTCAACGTCGTACGAAACCCCCTCTTCGTAAGGCGGCCGTATAACGTCGTAAAAACATCGTAAGAACCACGCAAGATTTTGTAGGGTCGAGAGACAATTCTAGAAGCCTTAAATTCTTACGATGATCGTAAGAACGCCTTAAGTTGTTCATAGAGGGCTCTTACTGCGTTCGTAAGAACGCCTAACGAACGGAGATTCGTGCAGCGCTCTTACGAACGACTCTTGGCGTTTGTAAGGCGTTCGTAAGGCTCGTAAGGCGTAGGTACACAATTTGTGCAATTGTTGAGTTGTAGGGGTATAAAGCCAAACACGCGAAGTTCAAATCCTCATTCTGTTCATGGTGTTCGACGAGGAAGCATATATACAAAAAATTCGTAAGATCTTACGAATGACTTGAGAGTGTCGTGAGTTGCACGTATGACCATCTTGCGACAACAAAAATCGTAAGATGGCCGTAGGTCTGACGAAAGAATAACTCAAGGCATTCTTACGAAAAGCGGACGAAATCTAGGGCCATTGTATGACCGAAAATCACTTCGTTTTTCAAGAAGGTCTTAAGTTGTTCTTGCGAATTAAACGGCGTTCGTACGAACTTCGTAAGAAAGCCTTAAGAATATATGCCCCATCTACGAATCTCTACGAACTCCGGAAATCGTACGAACAGTGAGATTCGATCGAACGCGTCGTTCGTATGAATCTTTGTGATCGTAGCTTAACGAAAACCCATGGAAATTAGGCAAAGATTATGATATTCTAAGAAATGTATATATTTTGTTTTCAACAGACAAATCAAAATCTTGGTCAAATATTTCAATAATTATCCAAGTAGATCTTGAGCAAAGTGTACACTATTCGCTAGTAGCCGCAAGATATTTAGAATGCAAAAGGATTATGAAGAGACAGAGAGAGTGAGAATGTATGCATGTGGGCTTATTGGAGGGTGGGCATATAATGTCAGTGTGTTAGAAATAGAAAGAAAGAGAGAAGGCAAGTGAGAGAGAGAGAGAGAGAGGAAGAGAGAGAAAGGGGGCAGAGATCAAATAGAAGTGTACTGCGATAATGTCCTTAGGCATGTTAGGTGCGTGTAAGTTGTTCCTTTCTCCCCTTTCTAACCCAATCCACTTATGTCTGTTCTAACTTTCAACGATTACAAAGTTTAAAGAAATTATCCTTCTTATACGGCCTACTGATAATTCTTTCCAATTCAAATTCCAACACCCGTATGAACAATGTGTCAACTAGAAAACTAATTATCACGTCTGTGCTCATGCTATACAGTGTGTTAATTAAAACAGGAAACCCAACTTTCTCCAGCAACATTTCGTGAAATAAAAAAGACGAGATCTAATACATCATAAAAAGGGAATTTCATTCCCTTTCATAATTGTGATACCACATTTTTTCATGATAGATCCGGGAATTATCGAGCTAAAAACAATTTAAAACCAGCAATGTAAAAAAAAAAAAAAAAAAAAAAAAAAAAAAAAAAAGATTCGCACAAGTCAAAGGAATCATTGATCAACAAAATGAATTGCCATTCATACTCTGCTTTCATTTCGTTTTTGCCTTTCAATCCCATTGTCCTGAAGCCCATCCTCAAATTTTACATAAGTGAGCATACAGGGGTTCAAAGAATCAGTACCTTGCCTGACCATGCAACTGATGAACAAACAACGTGTTTTTTTTCCCCAGTGAATGGAACAGATATGGGAGAATTCAGCTAGTTGCTGATTCCATGATTCAGATGTTCCTGCCAAGTCAATTTTGGAAGAATATTAGAAAGTATCACATGGAAGGATATTGGGGCAAAATTATAGACTCACATCTCATTCAAGATTGCATACATGGGATGTTGAAAGACAAATAATCATGTACATCATGAACTATCACTTATCTTTGCTTTGCGTCTTTATCTTTGTACATAAACAGCATTACATTGAAATAATGCATTGCTTCTGGGCGCAAACTACTTTTGAAATCACTCACGTGAAACCTTTCAAATTAATTTATGCATGACAATATCAGAACATATCTGTATCATATGAAAGGGGGTGAATTGCACTTTGGCATGAATGATAAGAATTTATCAGGACACAGTCGTTTTTCTATTTATCAATGGGAAAATTCGGCTTTCCGTTTAGGCCCTTGGCTTGGTTTGAGAAAAGAAACGTAAAATTCAATCATTGAAATTAATGAAGTGTTGGGTACCAGCTCTCCCTATACGATCTAGCCCAATTTGGCGGTCCAGGATTTTTTCTATTCCATTGCGAAAAGAAATTTTGGAGAAGGAAATGATTGAGCGAGAGAGAGAGAGAGAGAGAGAGAGAGAAAGAAGGGGGGGGGGCAGAAAAAGCTTATTGCTTTTTGAAATACAATCTTCAGATTGGGTGAGGAGCTGACATATTAAGACACTTGATAAGTGGTATAAAGCCACAAGCTTTAGGCATGTTAGGCATTGCCGCATTGGCTCTTGGACGTCTATTTTATCACACTGTACAGAAAGGATGTTGCGAGTGTGTGTGCGTGTTCGTGTTCATGTGCGTGTGCGTGTGCTAGTGCGGTTGCGTGTGAGTGCATGTTACCAGGTGTTCTAGGTCCGTAAATACCATGGATATAGTGGGCAGGTGGGAGGATGATATCATGCTATCCTGTGCGAGCATGTAAATGCTTGCAACTAAAAGTGACATCCTGAATTTCACATGCTGGCGACAGAACGCATGAACCGCACACGACCAATATTTCGATATGCGAGGTAGCAAGCGCCTTCTGATAAAGCATTGAAAGTATGATCAAATAAAAAATAAAATCGATACTTCTTTAAATAAAGAGGGCCCAGGTGGATCAGGGAATTCTAGGAAGGGGGGGGGGGGGGCAGTGCAAATGTTTAAAAAGCGCAAAAAAGCACAGTCCAAGGAAAATATAGCGATAAACTTTCCTTTTTCTCAAGCAGATGAAGGGGCAGTCGATTTTCATCCCTAACTGAATCCTTCTCTTTTACAGGGGAGGGAATATGTCGTATTGACATGGTCAAACAGAAAAAAAGTGGAAACGAATTAACCCACTTTCCATGCTGCATTTAATCAATAGGCTCTCTTAAATCTAGGTGCAACGTACACCCCTACCCTTCCCTATGTCTAATTGAAAGTTGAACTAACAAGTTCTCTTGTACAGCTGGTTTGTATTCAATGAGTAAAAAAAGCCTCAGGTATCAGATTGGCAACAAAACTAACACCACACTTCCACCTCCAAAAAGCAATATCGCGGAGAAATGCATACCACTGTATTTCCTGCAAGCATATTATTCGAGGACATTTCCTTTTAAAGGTACCTTTCACAAATTTTGTAAATCTGTTTGTTCTCTGGTTGATGGTGCGTTATTATTATTTTGAAATATTTCAAAGAACACAATAACTATAATTTTTTTAAATCAAAACATTGGTCTCCTCGTATTTGTTCTTGAAAATATAGATATCCTGGTTTTACATCCGTTTAGGCAAATGTAAAAATAAAAAAATTGTAGGAACCACCTAAAAATTTCATTTTTTGAAATCGTTGTGCCATAAATTGTCTTGCTGAGAATAAAAAATTATGAAGATTTATGCTCGGATTCCGAAAGGAAAAAAATCCGAACAGATATTTTCAGAAATTGATTCAACATAATTGCCCTCCAAAAGTGGGTACACCTGTATTCAGAACTCATTTTTCAAAATCACCCACATTTCATTTATCATCAGATTTGTGGCATTGTGACAATTTGGTATCAAACTGAAGGGTAGACATCAGCCTTCAAGTTGACACCAGTTTAACATTATGAAAAGCGTTTCAGGAGGCAGTCATGCGTTAAAAAGGCAAACTACCCCCCAAAATATCATTTCAAGCGCAATTAGAAGGTCACTTACTTTCTAGAGGAAAATAGTAGGTCATTGGTTTGATCAGTTGTGACAGCATTTTTGCCCTTTCGGCATTCTACAAAAACTTACCCTTGTTTGTAATGATGAATATTACATCTTTATTGACTAATATACATAATAAATCCTTTACTCCTGCAGGAAACTAATATTTTCATCTAAGAAACACATCAATAATTGGGGCTCACCACAGTGCTTTATGTTTTCCTTTTTTTCTTATCGGAAATCATATTTTATTGTTTATTCTTTGCATAAATGAATAATAGTAAATATATAATGATATAAGATGCGCATTTCTTTATTTTTCACAGTTTTATTTAATCACGTTTCGAATAATAAAGACTTCTCATCAGAGAACCCACCCCTGACAGCGACCACAGCACGGCACATCATGGGCATCCAGCTGGTCGAATTGTGGAAGAAGTTGTGGAGGAAGTCACTGGAAATGTCTTTCCATTCCTTTCTGAAGAATTTCAACAGAAGAGGCTCACTTGTTGGGCATTGCTTCTCGGACCTTCCTGCCCAGCTCTTCCCATGTTTTTTCAGAACCCCTTTCTCTTCTGTTTTCTAAAGGTAGCTTTTACATTGCCTTGAGGAATGTTTGGGGTCATTTTTCTGCTGGTAGACAGACTTGTGGAGGTAGTTGTGGAAGTAGTCACTGAAAATGTATTTCAATGCCTTCAGATAACGAATCTCACTTGCTGGGCATTTTTATCAGACCTTCCTGTCCAGCTCTTCCCATATCAGCTCTATCGGATACAGATCTGGGGACTCAGGCGACCAACCCATGATTTTCAGCAACCCTTTCTCTTCTTTTTTTTCTCCAGGTAGGTTTAGCACAGCCTTAAGGAATGATTGGGGTCACTGTCCTGCTGGAAGATTTTTTTAATCCTAAGAAGGCATAGAAATACATTTCCAATGACTACCTCAACAACTTGACCAGACGGATGCCCAGGATGTGCAGTGCTGTGATCGCTGCCAGGGGCAGGTTTTTAGACGAGAAGTCTCTATGATCAGAAAAAAGATAAAATAAATCTTTGAAAAATAAATAACTGTGCATCTCATGACATCCCATTATTCATTTAGTCATCATTTTCCTTGTAAGTGTATACACTAATGCAAAGAATATGACTTCCAATAAAAAAGACAACAAAAAAACATGGTGGTGTTCCAAAATGTTGATGTGTTTCTTAGATGAATATACTAGTTTTTTCTGCACGAGTTTAGGAATGCTTATTGTAAAAGTCGTTACATATGTTAAACTGGTGTCAACTGGAAGGGTGATGTCTACTCTTTAAATCGATACCAAATTGTTTAAGTGCAACATATCCATGATATCTGCAGTCAGACCCAACTTCGGAAAACCGAGCACAGGTATATACTCCGAAAACGGCGTTTAAATATAGAGCCCTCATCGTTCATTGCGAGGCAGTGTGTACAAAAGGCATGGGTAAATCTTGCAAAGTCAACCTGCCAACGATATATTGCATTTTTTAAAAATAATGCTGCTTGTCAAATATCTTCAAAATCCTTGAATGATTTGTCATATGAAATGACTATCAAATGACAAACATTTGAAATAAATATATCCGCAGCATTATTTTTGATAAATATATCCGCAGCATTATTTTTGATAAATATATTATCAAGAGCAGGTCGACATTGCACGATTTTCCTCATGCCTTTTGTACACACTGTCTCGCACTGAACGACGAGGGCTCTATATTCAATTTGCTCCATACGCCGTTTTCAAAGTATATGCATGTGCTCGGTTTTCCGGAGTTGGGTCTGACGGATCTGGTGATAAATGAACTGTGGGTGATTGTGAGAAATCAGTTCTTATTGCAGGTGTGCTCAAACTTCTGGAGGGCAGTCTATAAGTATTATTTGCGTAACAAATGTCTTCATTATAAAGGACATAACGCAACATTACAAAAACATCCTAGGTAAGAGTGTAAGAAATTTGGAAGAAAAAAATTCTGCAATTTGAAACGCAAAATATGCCAAACTTTCGGAGTTATTCTGTAAACAACAATCTTTTCTTGACCCTTGAATGTGCAAAATATATTATTTGCAGACTATCCATATAATATACCAAACGCATAAAAGCACCATACCCTACACTAGTTAAAACAATCATTGAGAATGTAACAATTATTCATGTCATGCAGAAATTTAAAAACTAGACTACTATAATCCAGTTATAGCGTATTTGGAAACACTCCTATTACCTTACTACCCTGCTTCAAAAAAAAAAAAAAAAAATAATAATAATAATGCATACATTGTTTACTTCATCCAAAGATATAAGTGACAAATTTGTTTTTCTTTACCCAGTCAGATTTTTAATAATCAATTTTTTTTTTCTGGCCTCGTTTTATTGCCAATGCGCCCTTGCGCTTTCTCTTGCATTGTGCCAAGTCACCCTTTCCAGGGCACAGAAACACGCGCAATATCGCGTGTTTGATGATTTGCAGCTTATCCTATACTCCCCAATATTCCGACTTTAGACATTTTGAATGTAATCTGGTTTATGATAGGATAAAGTGATTGCAAAAATGGAATGAATATGGTTGTTTACTATACTTGTCGGATGATCGTTTAAGGATACAAATGGCTTGGAAAACATAACAACTCGGTATTTTCGACAACTGAAACAACGGTGACAAAATAAGGCAAAGGGCAACGAGAAGAGAAAATAGCGTGCCCACGTATACAGCTGTATTCTTATATAAACTGCAAACATTTAATCATAAGCGTTTTCAGCATCAAACGGTTCCTTTAAATTATTCCTTTATCAATTTGAGCGATTTATTGCTGCAAATCGATAACACAAACTGCTTAAAGCAATGTGGAGAGGTAATTGTGATTATTTTCATATTCAGTGCAATACTGTTTTTTGAAATTATATTTTTAAAGGGGACCGATCGCCAACAAAATATTGCCCTGTATGAAGATAATTATTGCTTCAACAATGGTGAAAGGTAATGTCATTATCCTCTTAATCAGTGAAATGTTCCTTCGAAATAATATTCCAAAAGAAGAACATTTACGTAAAAATGTTCCTTTATTTGTTATGTGTTTCATGCCTCGATGCTGTATTCGAAATAGGACGTTCAAGTGTTTTTTAATTTTTTATTTTTTATAAAGAAATGCATTAAATTCAAATACACTCTAAATCGACTTAAAATGCGACTTAAAACTCAGTTTCCGGAAGCCGTCTTGATAGCAACTGCGTGTTCATCCTTGACCCTTTAGTCTTCTCCTGCATTCTCTACATTCTCCTGCATTCCTCCACCATGTTAAAACGTGCCTTTTCGAATTTTAGTAGCATTGAACAGGTTGTTTCATATCTACTTCAGATATATAGCAGTCCATAATAAGATATGCTACATGGGTTACTACGCAACACATACGATCTGCATATTCAGCCTTGAATTAAATGTTTCAATGAGGATCATCTTTCTCAACGGAAATTCTTACTTTATTATACTCCTCAGTATCTAACTTTATAAAACGGGTTCTAGGATCTAGGCATTCTCATTGGTCATATTACACCACGTGACCGTGTATTTTTCTTTCCTACCGTCATCAAAAAGTGATAACCCACGGCAAAAAGTGATAATGCACGGCTGACATCATGCGCGTATGCGTACCTCTGGCGTGTACAAACTTATAAGACGCGATGAAATGCGCGTAGTTTCATATAGGAAGGCCATGACAAGGACTTTGAGACGCGCAATATAATTTTTGGCTGCGCTTAATGTGATGTCATCAAGGACTCTGCGAGTCTTTGCATTTTGATGGGGTTTGTAAACATTTTTTGGGGGGACTTTATATTCATATTTTTCACCTTTTTTATAAAACAAATAATTCCTGTTTTGTGGCTCGAGCATTAGTGATATGCACTGCACGCAGTTAAGTCACAATGAGACGGATAATGAACTCGACAAATCTCATTCATTATCCCATTGTCACTTAACATTCGAGCAGTGCATATTTACTACTGCACTCGCAAACATTTGTATACTCTTGCACACAAGGCTTCTTTATGTTCAGTATGGAGATGTTGCCTAAAGAAAAGAAGGGCCTCCCAATCACCCCCCCCCCCCTCGAAACATGTAACGTTTCAACTGATCGATACGACCACTGTATCATCATGTGTTAGATTTGGTATCTCATGAAAAAAAAAAAATCGAAAATAAAAATGTTCAAGTATGCCTTGAACATCAAGAGAATATTGATAATGGAATCACTCACAGAATGTTCACATATCTTACCTTGTAAAAATAGGACATTCCTCTGAGTTTCTAACATTTCAACCAATGAGATTATTGGAAGTTGTTGTTATTTTCTGTATAAGGATGACATTTTTGTACTACAGATTATATAAGATTCATTAATCTAAATCAATTTCTATTTAAGATAAAGTTGTATAGAATTTTTTTCACTGCAGAATTAACGGAGGAGAGAATTCTACAAACCGGACTCTCCAGATAAAATGCACCTTAATAGGGGTGGGAGATGGCTGGGAGGAGGGGGTGGGGTAATCAAATCAATTGGATTTCTAGCAGTCATCTACCTGATACTATCATCTTGGGGATTACTTCATTCATTCTCCAAGTCTCCGGTGAGAGCTCTCAATTTTCAGTTCAAAATAGCCGAACAGAGCGTGTAATGTTAGAATGGATCACAAGAAAAAGTAACCTTGAACTGGGAAAAAAAAATGGATACGAGTTCGTGATTGTGAGGTTTTCAGACCAATGCAGCGCTGCTGTTTGTAAAGACTTTTCGTTGAATTCGATACAGACCTTTCGAGAGCGTAAAACACACACAGACAAAAAAAATCATGTTGGTATAAGACATTATAATATTCGATTCACTTTCCATGACCAAAATAGATTGGGAGTGAAATACACTACAGAAAATACATATCATGCTTGAAGTACATCGGACATTGCTTAAGTTTAGCCATCATGTTGGTTGACACTAATTTGGGGGGTCTGTTCTGTCAGGCAACTTCATGCACAGTTATGGCATTTTGAATGAATGGCAGATTAAATAAATGTGGATATGCTTTCAAAGATATTCCCATTCCATATTTTACCGATCTTTCACGTGATTGAAGGAAATTTCGTATTTTGAAATAGTCTCATTTATATAACAATTATCTGTGAACGCGTGATACGGAGACGTCGTGAGCATGGATACACAAATTTGACCAATGGCATAGATCTAACATAACTTCATTTTGACTATCTACCTGAAGATGTTCTAATGGCGCGGCAAAATAATAATATTACGATCAGTTCTAATGCATAATGCTGGGTTAACACTATTCTAAAATATCTCGTTCTTTCAATACGTCTGTCGAACAGGCACTAAATAATGACGATATTGATGAGTACTAATAGTACTAAGAGTAGAATACCCTTTTTTCAAATACTATTGTATCACTTTACACTGTCCCATTTTTTCTATTAAAAATCATACCACACAACTATACACACACACACACCCACGCGCACACACATCTGCACACACACTGATTTGTGGGGGAACTGTATTGATTTCTCCTATTGTATTTTGTACCCCCACAAGTATGACTAAATAAAGGCCATCATTGTGCTCTTTTGTTCTCTTTACCCCACAACTGCCAGTATGTAAGATACACAAACACACACTCATATATATATATATCATGTGAAAACTGCAAATATAATTTTGTCGAAAGATATTCACAAGGTATATAAGTTTACACAATAATCTAATAAAGTCGAAGTTGAGGACCCCCCCCCCCCCCCGTACAGTCCCCCCCCCCTGTGCTCCCTCATGCACAAGCCTCATCCCTAAGCCTACCCCGTACCCAAATTAAAGTCCTTGGTGTTGGATGTTGCGATGCTTGTCAAAGTATTCGAGGGTTTTTAGGAGGGTTATCGAGTTTGGTGTGAATTGACCTCAATAATGGCCAGATTTTCGAGAGTGGGCGACGAGGAAAGTGTTCTCCTCTGCTTCTTACCTCGATTACCGAATCGATAGCGGGGGAATGACACGGATGAATTGCAAGAAGAGTCGCTCCAAGCCAGCGGTTTTTCAAAGTAATGGCGGGTGAGTGCCTTAAAAGGGAACTGTGTTAGAGGGTAAACGGCGTAAACGGCGGAAAACACCCCACAAAAACATCAAATAAAAGAAAAAAATATAGTAAAATAAAATAAAGTAAAAGAGGAAAGGAAGACAACGTGGAAATGAGAATTATGATCCCCTCCCATACCCTAATCGCCATGTACTTGTTCTCTCATATTTCAGCCACATAGCAACATAGCAAGACCGATGCCCCCCCCCCCCCCCCCCACTCACACACACCATTCTCCCCTTTATAGGGCTGGACCCATGCTACGCCAAAGAGAGTTATTGAGTGTGTATAATTATGTGTAAGTGTTGGGTGTGTGCGTGTGTGTGTGCCTGAAAGTGGGAGAAAGTGGAAAAGGCACTTGACAGTCATTGAAAGAGGGAACACAATGAAGTAGATTAGGAAAGAGAAATGTAGTGATCTGGAGAGAAAAGGAAATAAAAGGAATGGAGGTTAAAAAGAGGTAAATGGAGAGAGAGAGAGAGAGATAGAGGGAAATGAAATGAAAGGGTAGAAATGGGTTAAAATATGGAGCCCCCCCCCAAAAAAAAAAAAAAAAAAAAGCAAGCATGGAATTTCAGCACAAAATGATCACATAACAACGCCATGTGTGGGGACTGAACTTGCTGGCATGGGAATAATACGAAGGGGCAAAAGCACATTAAGTCATTGCTCACATAGTACAGAGTACAATCCATAACCCTTTGGCAGGTGTTCTGCATGTGTTATTCCAGTTTTAGATCGCTCCAAGGCAAGTGTAATTTAGTGTTCAAGTCCAGTAGTTTGACATTTTACTTTAAACCCTCTGCTTTGAAAGTTGCAGTTAAAAATCCTGTTTTCTCACATCTGTAAGACATTATATATATTTCTGTATATTATTACTACTAAAAGATCATTTCCATCTTGTTCATATTTTCAAGTGCCAAAGAAAATCACCGGACATAGAGAACAGCTGTTTCAAACTTTCAAATTTACCTTTAACATGGATAAAGGAAAACAAAATATATTTTAAAATTAATTTAAAAAAAATTTGAATTGATTGATTAATTTATTTTATTTTTTAAATTTATTTTTTCAGGGGGTGGATAGTGAAAATTTCATTCTGATTACGTTCGTGATTATTCGTGGTTAACTATTACTTTGAATATGCAATATTCCATTGTATCCTGTAACATCTGCTGGTTGGTAATGTTGCCTTCAAACAATACTATACTCAATTAATTATGCTTATACTTGTATGATTATGGAAATATTCTTTACAAAATGATGAGTACTGATCATGCAATTCAGTCGTAAAAGAATTGTTCGTAAGTTATTTTGAGTAGTGTGTTATGTAGTAAATCGCAAACGTTGCATACTATACATTTTGGCATTACAGTTATAAGACTATTTTTTTCCTGAGAGCACTTCAGGGGCTATCTTTTTCATGGGACATTAGTACTGTGGTATTGTTCGAAAAGGGCATTAAAAATGAGAAAGTTCAAAAATTATATTTCAAGTTTTAGAGAACTCAAACTTCTCTTTAACTATCTCACTTCAGCGAGGACAAAATGACCGCACTACCTTCTCAATCAAAAGACATCGTGTTCCAAATATAATGCAAGCGACGAAACGATTTTTCGTGTAACTCAAGATATATTGCAAATCGTTTTCTTAAACAGGTCGGGTAATTAGGTTTGTAAGTTTCTATTTGGCTTACAAACACTTCTCTACGACGGTGACAGGTTAAGTGTTTAAATGTCCGGCTGCCATCTTTAAAATGGCGCCAATCAATAGCCTTTAACTTAAAAGATGTTTTTAAGGAAAAGAGTGAGATTCCGATACAAAAGTTAAATTGTCCGCTCTTTTTATTGAAAACATTTCATTTGCATGTACCTTTTTAATTTGTATATATTTTGGAAGAAGTATGAAAACGCAGCAATAATAAAAAATAAAAATAAAAGTGTGACAGAAAACTCAAAATTCTGGCTGTTTTCACACATGATATAAACTTATAGGCCCGAATTCACAAAGGAGGTTTAAACCATGGGTAAGGTTTAAACCTCCGTAAGCGGACTAACATAAGCGTAAATAAGCGCACATTGCCCTCAAAGAAAATATATGATTGGATCAGATTCCGTGCGCACGTACGCTTAAAAAAACCCAGGAGGGGGTTTAAACCATGGTTTAAACCATGGTTTAAAGCAAACCTCCTTTGTGAATTCGGGCCATAAAGAGTGGCAGAAAGTGCATTAGTTCCAATCTATCTCACAGATGATTTGAAAGAGATTCTTTTTAAAATAACATAAATAAATCTTCATGCTGTACTCTCTGCACTGGCCATCGTACTGAGGAGGAGTAAAAAGTGAGAAGAAAAAAAAAAGGAGTATCACTCTGATAACCAGGATATTGTCCTTGCTGTAAGCCCATAGTAAGCATTCGATAAATCTTTCATCTAATACTAGCTGACATTTTTAGCCCGTACTCTATTCATTTTCATTTCATTTTTATCATTACTAGGTAATTTCACAAACTCATTCTAACACTGTACGGTCCATCCATCTCACATTTAAAGCTCATAGACAGTGTCGGTAGCAAAAATCATGCTGGCAAGAAACTTATCTAACATAGTCACATACTATTCTCCTTTTATCATAAGGCACATGTACGAGATTATTTAACATTCCATTCACGATTTCGAACAAATTTTAGTGTAAATATCTGTAAGAAACGCTTGGTAACGGTTTTTCACTGCCTCACGCTGAGACCATATCCACCCGAAGGTTCCCCACACAATAAACCCAGCGCTTCGCACTGTGTGTAGCGTATTCTATAACACACAGCAATCCTCGTGTGAGTAATTGTTCGAATTTACATCCCCTCTTTTTTGGGCCAGGGATTTTTATTCTTTTCACCTCTAATTCGATAAATATTTCACTTGAGGAGGAAAAAACTTCACAGCATCTTAGTTATGTTAGTACCCTGCTATTTATTTAGTAAAATCAAAGAAATCTCTCGAAAAGTTTTTGAGGGCTTCCCAAACTATCTACTACCTTTAACTTCTATTTCAGTCTACCCTTAATCTCTCTTTCTCTCCCTCTTTCTCTATTTCTTTCTCTCCTTTCTACCAATTTCCTTTATATCTTCTCTCCGGCTTCAGTCAATTTGTGATATATCTGTACTTTTAAGTCATTTTTATCAATTTCTGCTTTTAAACTTGAATTATTAAACTGTTTCTCTTTTTGTTATTTGCTACATGTATTTGTAATGCTCATTATTCTCACAACAGTTAGTCTTACTGCTGATTTATATTTGATTATATTTGATTGTTAGCACGATTGATTCTCATTATTTCTATTTTCATGTAGCACTTCTTTATCTGTTCAGGACCAGGATGTAAAACATATTTTGCACTAATATCTGATTCTTGTTATCCTGATTAAATTATTTCAATAAAAATGAAAATAAATAAATTATAGTAATTAGGTTCTGCAGTTAACGTCTCGTAAACATGGTAAACCAAAGAGACCCATTTTCACGACTTGTCCATTTTGCATAATAGGATTTGCTCGTTTTTAAGCATGCTTTATAACAGGTTTGCTGATTAGGAAGGATATGCTTTTTTACTTCTCTTTTTATGGCCATCATTTCTCATCAGCTCATAATATTTTCATTCTGACATAGATTCGTCAGCATTCTCAATCGATTAGTAAGACTCAATTTTTAAAGATTAAATTACAGATGATACTATAGGATAACTGCAGTATAAGATTATTTTACGAGATATTTTTTTAAACCTCTCTTTGCTAATCGTTTAACCTTAAACTAGTTAAGTACCCTTTTTTCTGGAGGCATTTTAAAAACTAGAATATGTATATATATGAGAACTGAGCAGCATCTGCTAATGAACTTGATGCCTTTGATTTCTTCTTTCAAAATACAGCGTGTATAAAAAGTGTATAGGAGTGAAAACTTTTTGAAAAGTCCTCTAGAATGAAAATGTTATCATGTCACCATCATTATTTTTTAATATACTGAGGGGCAAGGGTTTATTCAGTTGGATGATTCTAAAATCCTTGCTAACATTTTATGCCTGAATGAGCACTCGCTTCTTTGGTTAATCTCATAAAAAGTGTGTTCATTTTCCTTTTGTCTTTCAACGTTTATTCATTAGAATCAAACAGAAAATTACAGAAATCAAAGCGCACTCTATTGCAGAACACAGATCCAAATCCTGTTTTGATCAAAATCTAAATCCATTCCACCTTACTAAGAACTAGAACTAGAAACGGTTACTGTGTTACTGATCTTAAGATTCTCTCTAATCTTTCATTCTCTTCCTAAAAACAAAACAAACAAAAAAACAACAGCAGTGTCATTTCCCAACAGTAGTTATCGAAATCACGGCAGTGAAACGTCGTTTCACTATTATCGATGCACTTATTAATAACTAATCCCACGGGGTGGTGTTGGCAATGGAAACATATTTCATTCTTGAATATATGCATGATATTGATTTCTTCAACGATCTTTATTGTCACATTGCTGAAAGGTAGGATCAGTGATTTGCGTTGACTAAATGAACTCTGCTTATATAGTGAAAATAGAGTGAAAATTTACCCTTTTCCTTTTAGAAAACAGTCTAAAATAAATCGATATTCACTCCTACACAAGTGATCACTGACGCGACTCTCTGGGGAGTGAAGATTAGAAATATGGTCCCCGAGGTGGCGGGAAAACCAGTTTGAAGAAGGGATGAACTTGCGCGGATATCAAACGAGTAATGATGACATCATCATGCGCCGGTGCCTAAAACAATAGATACGCGTAAATGAATGTCGCCATAATTCAGTAAGCACTTTCGTGAGTGATGTCATACGCCGTATATAGTATTCGTGAATAGTACATCTATACACGGATCGTGACGTCAGATGTTACCCTCCATGGCAAATTGCTCATTTGCATGTGGCCAGTGGGAATTGTATTTTGTCACATGACGCGCATTGGACCAATCAATTGCGCAGATTTTTTTTTTTCATGACGGATATAATCACGAATATTCAGTGTCAATTTTGTTTGATTTTGTGATAATTGTATTTTATATGTCGATGCCAGAGCTCGAGGTATAAGCGCTAGTATTTAAACCCGTGTATATATTACGCATTTAATATGACAGCTTGAGATAGTTGCGGAACAACTGGTGTTTAAATCTCTCTCCTCTTCTTTTTACTATCCGCAGAAAGCTTTTTTATCAACGTTCTTAACTTATAACGAATAACGAATGACTGAACCTGGAGCTATTGGCAGAGAATCACAAGTTTTTTCCCTCTTACTTCATGAAAACTGTTCCTTGTGATCTAGCTTCTTGTTATGAGGATCTGGATATATTTTTTCAAGAAACCCTTGTAGGTGTCTGCAAAATCACTGGTCAACACCACCGCTACAAACAGTATCTCCAAAGAATAGAAACTACGTAATGAAATTTGGAGGACAAAGAAAAATACCAGGCACAAACACACCGGCTGAAGGCAAGTAATGAATAAATTATCGGATTATAGGATAAAAGAGAAGTAAGAGTGGAATACACCTAGGAGGTGTCTTACAAGACGGGATTATTGCGACGCATATCGGCAGTCACGTCGTGTGTGGGTGTGCGGGTGTGTGTGCGTGTATGCGTGTAATTTGTTTTAACAAACGTGTTTTTGCTTCGCGAAGTCCAATCAGGGAATTGTTATCTTTAGTAAAGTGTGTCCATGGTCCAATAAACCTAACACTATGACCCGTCATCATACCTTATGCTAAATAAAAAGGTTGTTTGTTACCGGTTATTTGATTTATTTCCATTATTTTTGACAGGTCTGAAATGCAGGCTCTTTATGGGGTAAACATGACGTACATTATTTTACGCCACATATGCATAAATATCTCATATTTGCATACACACAGGACACAGCGCATACATATAAACAACATGGCGTAAATATTCAAAAATTGAATGACAATATACTATAACAACGACGCAGCATAGCGCTACCTCGTATAAATGAAAACGTTATTTTCTTTTGGGCTTTTTGGATTACCAGAAAACAGAATTAGTTGGATTTAGCTACGTCTCCGGTAAAATTGATAACCTTCATTTTGGTTTAAGTCAGATATATTCCGACTAAGTTAGTTAGACTTAGGCTTGTCCAACACAAAAATTACTATTACCTACCCCCTTTTCTGACTTAGTTCTTATTTGAGCTTAGATATGCCCTTAGGTAAAGACAAAAAACCTTTCTTGCTTGCTGCGTCCAATTGTTTCTACTTATATTTGGCACTGTGATATACCATTCATATTTGTATCATAAGTTTATTGATCATTAATTTGCACACACAAGAGACTAATAGCCTCGGACAAATTACTGGTAGATTCAGGGTATACAGCATACGTCGAAAACAAAAATATATATAATTTTCTAACATCGTGTTCTCAATAGTAGTATGTCTATGTCAAGAAGCCAATTATGATGAATGATGATTATTTTCTTTCAACCAAGTGAGGGCACGTAGTCAGTTTCTGCTCGCAGTCGGGTTGTCGCCACGATATGCTATATAGGTTTATTTACCTTCATTATTCTATTAATTCCTTTCTGATGAAATGACATTTTTACAAAGAATAATTGAGGAGAAAAGAAATGTTATGTGTATGATTTCACTCATGTACTTCTTCATACCTGAAAGATGTACAGTCGGGTCACAGAGTCCTCCTGAAAAAAAAAACCCCAAGAAAAACATGTTGTGTTTCTTTGACATTATCATATTGTCCTGACTCCTTCAGATGTTCGACGTCTCACAATATGTTTTTCCCACTAATCTAAACAAGCATGAAGATAAATCATGGAAATACAGCGAAAAGGGTTATTTTTTTTTTCAAATCTCAAATCATCGATAGACGTGCTCCTTCTAACAAGAACACTAACTACCACATATACATTGTCATGTCTAGAAAAGTTTATACTAAGGGTTTGGGAGGCTGATGACTTTTTTTTTGTTTTTTGTGAGAACTTTTAAAAATATAGTGGTGTTTAAAATCATTGTAATTTTTAAAGAATTTATTAATCTATTTTTTGCTTGTCAGAGAATTTTGAACGACAAAGAGAGCCAAAGAACGTGTGATAATTGTTTTTTCTTCTTGCTTGTCAGAAACTTTTGGAGAAAAACTATGCCCCAAAAATGTGATAACCTATTTTTCTGCCCCCCTTTTTTTGTTGTTGTTTGTTTGTCAAAGAACTTGGGAGGAAAATTGGACGAAAACAAATCCTGATAACACTTTTTTTTTTCCTTGCCAGAAAATCTTCTGAGATTTGTGCCACCCCCCTTTTTTTAATAAAAAATCCTGGAGCCGCCCCTGGATATCAAAGACTAATAAACATGATAGTCAGAGTGCTTGGAAAATAATCAGATCTAACACGAGTACTACTTGCCTTGTTATACACAGCCCAGCGACTTAAGTGACTGCTTGACAAATTATATCTGTACATGTTGGCCTGCATTCACATCTGCGTGAGATTATTTGGTCATCTTTCGAAAAAGGGAAAACTGTTTTGTCCAAAAGTTTTCGACTGCCATGATCGCCCTATATTTATTCATTGTATGTCACCTTTCAATTTTCATAGATTTCTGTAGCATGTATAGAAAGTATTAAACGAATTCATGAAAAGTGCATACAAGCCTGGGCCACATTTTAGCTAAATCTAATGATTGTTTCGAGACATGTCTGAGGTGAAAATTGAATCGCTTCTGTTGCTTGGTGCATCGAAGAAAAGATAGCCAGTCTCCTTATTATGTTGTTCCGGCATTCAGCCCTTGAATAGATATTATGCATTAACGTTATTAAACATAACACGATATTCCAGAGAATTAGAGTAAACTCCAAGATGTACATTTCATTAAGAATAATATATTTAGTTCGACAAAAAGGACTGATAACTATTAATTTCGACATAATTAATTTGTTGGCTTGTGATGTAAAATGTACGGTAAAGAACACCTGACTTTTAAGGTTTTATCTTCGTTATACAAGCTGTTAGTTCTTAGTCGAGATGGCTCCTGTCTTTTACATGATAGAGTTATTGACCTTTACTACACCGTGCAAATGCCTAATTCAATTTCACAAGCGAACAGAGAACAGAAATGTGTAGAATCCGTTAGAAGCGCCAGTGTGGCTGTGTGTAATTGGCCAGTTATGATTTTCTGAAATCTCCCAGCACAAGCCTTCGTGACCCGTCTAAAGTATGCGACATTAATGACTAATAAACTACACCAAAACAGGCTCATTACGCTCAACTAGCTCGCAATATCGTGCTTTCATTCACATTTGCATCACGCTTTTCGTCTGTGAGTTTGAGGACATCTCTGCCTTGACTTGAAGGACATAATAAAGAAGATGCTACATTCAAGGATTATTTTCTATACCCCAGCCACATGGCTCAATCGACCCCATTTAGCCGATAATCGACAGAGACTCGGCCATCCGAGATAATGTTTTTTGTTGTTCGTCTATTGTCAGTCTGACGATTGTCTGGTCGGTGTTACTGGGGTATTAAAGGGAAACCCTACCTTAACCATGTTAACAGCAAATTGTTCTGATAGAAAGCAGAAAAATCAGAGAAGCAGATTGGTGAAAGTTTGTTTCTCTGATATTTGATTGCCATCTGACTATATTATGAATATCCGGTCGTTTGTATGAAAAGAAAGTATCGTACTAGTGTCAGTATCACATTTTAGTACCAGTAGAGAATTGCCACTGAATTTAGTTTAGTTTTCTAATGTTCCAATTCAAAATGCTCTGACACTGAAACTGTTATATCTTCTAATTGTATTGATGTGCCTTACTCATATAAAGAGCATTTATCTCATTAAAAAAAAAAATCTTCTTTAATTCATTATTTGATTTTTACGGAAGGAGCCAAAAAGAAAAAAAAGAAAAGATTGACGACTTTTATTTCTTATCTACTTTTTGAAACATTTTGATGTGTCTATTCTTTTCTTTTACAAAAAAAGAAAAAGAAAGAAAAAACAATCAAACAAAAAACAGGTTTCTCACTATCTGTAACAAAGCAGTAGGAATAGCTTCACTCTAACATGTCTAATGCATCGTTTAATATTCCTGGAAATGAAAATTACATCAATTTATTACCTATACAAATTGGGGATTAAGGGTAGTACGTCGCAATTTGGATAAGATCTATCCCTCAGTCATTATTCATTACACTTTGTTATGAGTGCATTTATGAGTACGGTCTAAGGCATATGAAAGCAATTGCGTTCAATGTAGGCCCACGTATAGAGATAGGTTATGGGTTATTAAATCATGTACGTCTTTATTTCATCAAGTTTGTTAATGCATGAAACCGTATATATTAAGGTGACATTATTTACCTTTCATGTTGTATATAAGGGGGGAATGAAAAATGCTACCCCTATGTAAACAAAGAAGAAAAAAAAAGTGGTAGCGCCTCTACTCTGTATATTGTCCGGAAAATGACAAAAATCTCATGAATAATGTCAATTTCTACATGGTTCAGACTATATATTTCAATCGAAGAACCGTGCACAATACGTGGTGAAAGACTAAAAGGCATACTTTGGGAATTCATTGCCGCACTCGTATCGATTTCTAAGAAGTTTTGATTTTACTGCCATTACTAGGTACATTTACACGGAAGTCAAAACATTGCCATTTTACGAACTTCGCAACGACAACGTTTATAGTACAACCATGGTGTAAACGTCCCTACTGTCACTAGTTCATCAGCACAGACTATGCAGACGGGCTTATCGCAAGCATGGCAAGGTTGGTTGGATGTGATGCGCCGTTGGTTAATGCATAAACAGAGTTGGAGCTTGATCGTTGACATGCGATGAGATGATTGCCACACCAATGACTCTGCTGAGAGTCAGAAGGGCGTAGACTCGGTGCTCCGACATATTATGCCCCAGTAACAATTGCTCCCGGTTTTTATTTCATCAGGGATATAGGGTTAGGGTTAGGTTTACGATTGGTTTTTAGGATAGGTTTGAGAGTGGTGTTTGGTCAGGGTTGACGTTTAGAAGTCGGTTAGAGGACGATCTTGACTGATGAGAACTTGTCGACAGGACATACAACCCGTTGATTCTTATCCATTTACAGAGCACTTAACACCCTTCTTGCTCTAAACAGATAGCTCTAGGTCTTAATCAAAGTCAACAACAGCATGCCTGGAATCAGGAAGCAACGTTAGAGGATGGTGGGGTGGGCTTTGGCATCCCCTAATTCCCTTTTTGTCAGCCAGTCCATTATCATTGCCCTTGCAGGTCCCCCCTTTTTTTAAGTGCTGCACATTTTCGGCAAATATGGTCCGCCCTCTCTCACTTGGAGTTGCTCTAGCGGCATTACTGCTAGGAGTGAAAGGCTACCCAAGTTCTTAGTCACCTGAAGGTCATGGACATGTATTTGGCCAAAAGCAATGGTATATGGATATTTGTTCAGTCGTAACCAACACAGAAGACTAATTTCATTAAATTCAAGATTCGGGGTTTCCCGTAGCCTCAAAGGCTTATATTTGCTAAAGTAAAGGTCCAGATCGGTGTAGCGTTATTCACCCTTTTTATATCGGCGTACTATGGGGGTCTAGGGAGCTTTGGCCCTCTCCCCGAGAATTTTTTAACAAACTAGTATTCGGGCGACCTCCTCTCTCTCCACTTTTCTTGATTAGGGTATCTTGACCGCGAACACAACCAAGTACAGCCAAGGACAAATCACATCAAGCTCCAGATATGGCAGAGTCAAACAACAATGTTCGTAAAGGTCACAAAAGTCTGATCACTGAATTTGTTGGCATACCTAGAACACAACGACTCGGCAATGATCATGCTGAATTCTCTAGAGTAGAATCAGAGCTGTAATTGTCATGGAGTGGCAAGATATGCGAAAGAGAAATTTGCATCTTGGACGAAACGCAAAGAACTCGTGTACAAAATCAAGCCTCAGGGGTGCAAATATCCATATTGAGAGGTGCAACATAGGGGGAATCAATTTTCGCAAGCTTACGGGTCCTGCTATACAGTACTACTTCATTTGCAAATTTGAAATATTTTCTTGTAATGCACTTTTAGTAGTGATAATGGAAACATAGATACGAATGTAACCTGAATACTGCAATTGTACCTTGATATGAGTTGACAATTGCCCGGATATTGGTCATTCAACAATTTTTCGGGAGGGGGGCTGCAACCCCGCCCCCCCCCCCCACGCCTCGTACGCCTATACATTTTTCTAAACCTTAGCTTAAGATGTAAAAAAAAATAATTTAAAAATGAAACAGAAAGTGAAGTTATGAATTTTTCCAATACATTGTATAAAGACTCGTATTTTTATCCACTAAACGTATTTCAATCTAAACGTTAAATGCGTAGAACACGCTGTTATTACCATAAAGGCATAAAAACCATTAACTTTAAAAAACATGAACTACTGTTAAAGCAACGTCTGAAAAGGGCCAACGTTTTTAATACTGTGTTGTGTCTAGCCATTTACATTGCGCAATCCAAAATTACAAAAGTTGCATCAATCAGCTGAAACTGTTAACCTACAATTTTGAAAATACTGGAACCCCAGATTCAACTCTAAATATCGTTGCAATTACCCGGCACAGATTCTAATAGTCAAAGATTCCCACATTAGCCTGTCATGTTTTATTTAATTTGACACCAATAACAGCAGAACAATAGCAACTTTTCCTCTTTCTTTATCCTTCAAATTTGCCTCTGCCCAAGTTTGGAATGAACTGGATGGTTACAACCCAAGGTTTAGTTGAATGGTCTTCATTCATCTCGAATGCACTCACACATAAAAAAGTAACTCGTGAATACCATTCATCCAAAACTTGGGCAAAGACGATTTTGACATGCTTTTAAAAAAGGCCAGTGGTAAGTCATCCATCACAACAATTTGATGAGCAGCCTATCAGTTCAAAGAAGATTTTATCAACTATCATTCTTTTTTTTTTTTTTTCAACATTACCTTTTTCATCAGAAAAAAGGGAAATACAAGATAAGCTAGGTTCCTTTTTTTTTAAAGAACAATGCACATGACTAAAACATGATAAGGAAGATATAATACATTGATGCGTAAAAATATGCATTTACCAAATTGGAGCATGAGGGTGCGTTCGGTTGATATCAATACTATCATATCTTGGGTTCAGTATGTTTATTATCATTATTATTAGTAGTAGTAATATACGTTTATCTGCGTCTTAAGGCGAATCCGAACAATGCGGTTTATTCTGTCACAATAGAAATTCGACGTTAAGGCGAAAGCGAACGTGGGTTAAGGCGGATCTGAACAACAGGGTGAGATAAAACGATTCGCCTTAATGTCACATGTAAATTCATTATTATTACTATAGTTATTATTATTGTCATTATTATTATTATCATCATCATCATCATTATTATCATTACTATTATCATCATCATTATCATTACTATTTTTGGCGTCACCTGTGCCTGTGAGGGGAAAAGCAAACTGAATCACTGTAACCCCTTAGGTCTCTTCTCAAGATATAACTGCTTTGGATGTGCATGTCTCCCATCCCCTACCCTTCTTCGAATAGTGCAAGTGGTTCTTAACATGCAAAGGTGGTGACTCTCCTCTACACGTGGACTCCATTTAACATATTATAACGTTATGTAACATAGCCTGCGTTTGTGAAACAAGGGAGGGGCACGTTAACACACAAAGCAGGCCACAGTCATCCGCCCGGGTTGGATTCGAACCCACGATCTTTAGGCAGACGTCAGACAGTCAGAATAGCGACTGAGCCAACTCGCCTCCTCAATATATATCAGCAATTTCTTTTCTTTTTTTTGGTTGAAATACAGATGCTTGAATATGAATTTGCTTTTTATTGACTCACACTGTACAGTATAGTATTAAAGCAAATGATTAGAGCACCTGTACTTTATTCGATGTTATAAAAGGGGAAGAAGTAATAATAATCATAGACCACCACGCCATGACAGCAGGTGAAATACAATCAATGATGCATCACTAATGCATACAATACCTCAAACGTACAGGCAACAAAGCATTTCCCCCATCCCTTTTCCTGTATTTGCAAGTCATTCTCTCTTTTTACTGTATATTTTGTTAAAGCCCTTGTGACTTGACAATGGTGGAATGGATGTATGCATCAATGAATGCAAGAATGCAATTGTTACAAAATACTATAAAACCTATTTACAAGGTATGAACCAATTTATGTGGTAACAGGAGACCACGAAATTAGCAGAAAAAAATCTTATAAATTAGTGGTTCCCTAAAGCTTAATACTAACTTCTCCCGATCGTGTTAATCATGATTTTAATATTCACATTGATATCAAGTGCAATTGATCGTTACATGATACAATTTCAATATCTTTATAATATTTATTGAATGATAATACAGAAAAAAAAAACAACTCTGTAACAATTATTTTAAAATCAGTACATGCACAGGATTGCGGGAAAATTCTGTGTGCGTGTGTGTGTGTGTGAGAGAGAGAGAGAGAGGGGGGGGGGGGGGGAGAGGGGGGGGGGGAGATATCAGAAAAGATTTGCCAATAATAAAGAAAAAAGGAAATAGCCAGTAATGGGTTGGTCACAACCGGTCGTGCATGTTATCTGCGACGAATTTCCCAGAAAATCCATACGGATTTGCACGTTTTTTCCCAAGGAAGTAGAAGTACGCAGGGCACGCAATGCTGTTGGACATGCCCAACAATCTCTGCGTGTGGCTACGTTCTGATGAACGCACGTGACACGCGCCGCCATCGTACTTCCTGCACGTGATTCTTGCTTGCATCGCACGGGCTCCTTGCGTAGGTCTCTCGAAGCCATGTTTCCATACGGAGCCGTGGCATGACGCGCGTAGGTTGCATTTCGGTTGCACGGTACCGTACCGGGACTGTACGTTCGTCTCAAGAGTTCTTGCAGGTAAGAGGGTGTATGTTTATGAGTAGGGTGCAAGACGCCCAAGACGAGACGCAGAGAGGTGCACGACCGGTTGTGAACATAACAAAAGAAGGACGTATGGATCGCAGGAGTTGGCCCACAGCTGATCGCAGCTGCGGAGACACATGTTCAAAAACACTCACGATCAGTTGTGGCAACAGCGTTACACAAGAGGGAAAAAATGGGACATTAACCTGGCCGATGATTGATTTCCCGGCAAACATTTTGAAAGTGGGGTGGCACATGCCCCCTCCCCCCCCCATTCTCCCTCCCCCTCCCCCTCCCATTTCTCCCTCCCCCTCCCCCTACCACCATAACCCTTGTAAAGCACAAACAGGCTCATTCAGACATGAGCAGTTAACGCCCACGATAAATTAGAAGGATAAGTGTAGTGAGCTTCAGAACATATATGTGACAACTTCAAGAGCGGGCGTCTCTATATTACGGGCCTATTGTTCACCGCTTACTGCGGCATGAATTCTTATTGAATTGAACAATAGTTGGTGCATTCGACGCTAGTGAAAGAATGCCTCGTGCGAGGAAGGCTTCATAATAAATACAGAGATCGGTGACTACGAGTAGCGGACATTGCTGCTTTAGCTTTGCATGTAAAGTTTGGCTGAAGATGATTTTTTTCAAGACTGTTTACAGCGTCACTTCTGAAAGGAGCCTAACACGAATACGGTGTTGATGGTAACCTGAAATGTAAACGAAAGAAAAGACACCACGGAAGTAACACCAAACGTCCCTGGTGTGAAAAAGGTCTGCTCACCTGCTCAAGTTTACCAAGTAATTTCCTCCGCCATCATTACCCTCTCCTCTCTCCTCTCTCTCCTCTCTCTCCTCAAAGATTTCATCCAATGATTGCGTCAAAATCCCTCAAGTGTTCACGTCTTTTGAAATCGCTTCCCGGCATGATCATGACATGCATTAAATTCACTTCATTAAGGCACTTACCATCAACATCAGCAGAGTCCTAATCTCACGGTAAAATTGAGCTGATCTACAGTGTGGTAATTACCATAATCAGGGCCTGTTCGGAATTTTACATGAACACGATCCAAAAGACAATCAAGTAAATTGCACTGTTTAATTGTGCTGGTCAAGAGTGTGGTAATCACCGTAATCATGACCTGTTCAGAATTTAACTTGAACATGATCCCAGAGACTTTCAAATAAGCCAAGGCAATAACAATGTGCACTACTTTTTAAATGTGTGAACATTACAATGACACATTACGTAACATAATTTCTGTATAAGCAGAACAATAGGATATTGAAATTGCCCTTGGGTTGATTTTTCGACAGTCTTTGCTAAGGTCAAAGGGTGTTCATGATACCTTGCAAATCTACTTTAAGAAAGATGTCTCATTTTCATTATTCTATTTTGTTACTTGAAATTCCATCATGTCAGAACAGGTGAATGCAACTCAGAGAAATCTTGGGTTGATATACTTTGCGTGTGTGTGTGTGTGGGGGGGGGGGGGGGAGATAGTAAACATGCAAAATGCCTTATTCATGGCCGCTTTCACATCCAAAATATAAGTAGCTTCGAAATCGATATATATATTTCAGTTCAGCATCGGTTAACATCACTTAATATTCCCCCGCAGTGAACGGCCTTTTCCATTTCAATAAGTCAAGAAGAAATAGAAATACCTTCACACTGGGAGTTAATCGTTCCATGATTTCATTATAGCATACCATGAATATGTAAGATATCCTAACTCTGCTGAGTTAGAAGCAGGGATTCGAGACTTTGAAGAGAAGGTGAAGTTTCTGGTACATGTATTAGGTTAAAAAAAATAGTTTGTGCGCTTTCTAAATAAATAATTGCCCAGGTCCTAAAATGGGCAGAGCAATAGGAATTAATCATATTCGAATTTTCCTTGATAAGCATGAAAAAAAAAAGAAAAAAAAAAAAAAAAAAACAACTTTAAATGAACTGTTATGCCCTTCAGGCAATTATTTAAACCCATCGTATTGTGGCAAAAGGCACGTTGAACGAAATGCACTTTCTATTCGTTTTATTTCCCTTTAATTCACGTACCACACCGGCTGACATTTTATTTAATTAATTGTGGGTTTTAGTTCTTGAACCAGTCTCAAATTCGGAAGACATAATTGCTATGGTTGCAATTATTGATGATTTAAAAACGCAATATACGTCAAAATATCATGCATTGAAATGAAACATAGTGTTTATATCAGCAGTTTTTAAATGAGTAAAGGCGAAAAAATCAAATACAATATTACATTTCCAATAATTTGAAACTAACCTACACAAATTATATTGCGCATAACTCTTGAAACAAAAGAAACCAAACTTACGTTGTGCAGGCTGAATCACAGTTGCTATGGAAACTAGACAATGTTATATTGTACCATAGAAACACGGTCGGGTTATCAAATACGAATCGTTTACGAGTGCCTTTTTTTCGAACTCACAAAAGTGCACTACTTGCAGTTATGAGGTTGAATGGAAATGCTTTCGATGTGACGGATGCAGTTTACCTAATATGCTCATCAAATTAGTATTGTAGTACCTGGAGTTTGAACAAGTGTCTAACGATTGTCGTGAAGCGTGAAGAAGTGTAGTTTGGACAACCTCTATAAGAAATGCAAGTAGTTACGTCTGTTTATGAATGCATTCATTAGAAGTAATAATGAAAATAGTAGTAGCAGTGTAGTAGTAGTAGTAGTAGTAGTAGTAGTAGTAGTAGTAGTAGTAGTAGTAGTAGTAGTAGTAGAAGTAATAATACAAGTAGTAGTAGAAATAGTAGTAGTAGCAGCAGTAGTAGGAGAAGTAGCATTAGTAGTATAGAAGAATCAGCAGCAGCAGTAGTAGTAGTAGTAGTAATAATAGTAATAGCAGTAGTAGTAGTAGTAGTAGTAGTAGAAGTAGTAGTAGTAGTAGTAGTAGTAGTAGTAGTAGTAGTAGTAGTAGTAGTAGAAGTAGCAGCAGCAACAGCAGCAGCAGTAGTAGTAGTAGTAGTAATAGTAGTAGTAGTAGTACATGTTGTCGTAGTAGTACATGTAGTATAGTAGTAGTAGTAGTAGTAGTAGTAGTAGTAGTAGTAGTAGGAGTAGTAGTAGAAGTAGTAGTAGTAGTAGTAGAAGTAGCAGCTGCAGCAGCAGCAGTAGTAGTAGCAGTAATAGTAGTAGTAGTAGTAGTACATGTTGTCGTAGTAGTACATGTAGTATAGTAGTAGTAGCAGTAGTAGTAGCATTAGTAGTAGTAGTAGTAGTAGTAGTAGTAGTAGTAGTAGTAGCAATAGTAGTAGTAGTAGTAGTAATAGTAGCAGCAGCAGTAAAAGTAGTATAGAAGATGAATTAGTTAGTAGTACCGTGAGTACGTTAGCGTACAATTTATCAACTTAACTGAGCTATACAAATTCCATTAATTTTGCTAAATTTATACGGCGTGAGTAACATTTAATCCTTAATTTCAGCCAGTAAGACTCCGCTTCCTTTCTGCACTTCGCCTAGGTGCGAACCCCCTACCCCACCCCCACGAAAAAAAACAACAACAACAACAAACAAACAAACAAACAAAAAAACAACAACTAATGTCTTAAATGGTATGGTGAATACTTAATGTATATGTATGGTTAATTAATTCAAATAAACTACTACTCTACTCACTCTACTACTCTACTTCTAAATTCTGTCTGTTTTTCAACTAGAACAGAGTGGAATTCTCCGTTAGTATGCAGACAAACATTGCCTGCATGGAGAGTACCGATTATTTTAATAGGGACATCTCGTATGCCATTATAGACGGACAAACTTTGGCGGAAGCGATTTAAACGTTTGCCCCAAGTGCGTTCAACTTGGACTTGGGGGCGGGAGCATTAGGGTATTGGCGAAATTGCATCAGAACGGGACATAATTAGCTTGGGAATCAAAGAAATTGAGAGGGATGGGGAAAACACAACAGGTTTTCACAGTCCACTATTGTTAAGTGGACGTTAGATCGGATGATGTGACCGCGGGTTTCCGTTACTGATTTGGGAGGATAGAAAAAACCATTGAGGATCTGATGCATGTCAATAAATAATTATCCCAACAAATGGCGTTTCGAGGATTCTACCATGTTCATGTATTTCCAAGTTGTTGCTCCGATGAAGGACTTTCATAATGTCATGCTCATCTACCAAAGGGGAAGATTAAGAGGGGAGAGGGGCACGTATCACCAAGTTCCCCTTGCTCGTAAGAGATTTTCAAGACATAATTATGCCTCTGAAATTGTAAGAACCATTTTTTGTTTTCCTCGCCAGCGATTTTTCAGACTTGTACCCCAAGGTTAAAATATCCTGGATTGGCTATTGTTACTCTCATGACTGAAGGACACAAAGTTGTTTTTTTGCAACAAAATTAGCCCGACTTATTATGATACAACCCAATGCAAATAACATACTGGAAAAGTTTATTGCAATAAAAGAATATCGAAATTCTATCCCCTTTTGTACTTATTTATTATCTCAGTCCGTTGTATAAAATAATATAACGTGAAAGACAAAATCACTCACATTTAAAGGCTGATTTCGAAAATGTTAGAGTGAAAGACGAAATCACAGTTAAAGCGGATTTCAAGAGCTTATTTTTCGTTGGTTAGGACTATCTAAATCATGCCAAACACTTTGATCAGATATTTTGTGACAGTCCCCAAGGAAGAGGTTAAATAGAACGTGTAATGATTACATCGCACATGCCAATGTCGTCCTACCCTAGATATAGTGTCATGGCTGATCAGAGTATATTCTGGAACATCCATCACCATCATCTAAAGCACATTATTCTAAAATTGCATCTTCTAAAATTATATCTTCATTTCATTTAAGCTGTGACAGAAAAACACGCTCCCTTAATTCCCCTTAGATAGATGATCATGATCAGATATACCAAGCATAATTGCATATTAAACCTTGCCTGAATCGTATCTAAATCATATGTCACAAATATTCGTTGTATTTCAATATTTATACACGTTTTTTCTTGCTAGGCTTTCGAGCAATCAATCATATGAACTGCTCTCAACCCCCAACTAAGCCACTTTACGGAGGGAGTTGTATCTCGATATTGCATTTTCAGATTTATGAAAAGCTGGAAAAGTATGGTTCGAAGTGAAACGGGAAATTGTATTCTTTGCGGTGTCAGGACCCAGTTACATCCGCTTTGATTTGCATGCAAATCTAGATGGTATATTGCCATGATTGTCTGATCCGTCTATCGAGGCTAAGAGAAGAGATGCGGGATATCTGCAGGCTACCAAGGAGAAGTTTAACCTTTGGAAGCGAGTGCATCATAAAGATGCTCGTCGATCAAACACAATTAATCATTACTGGCACAAGAACACAGTGGCGGAGTCAAGAAGAGGGCACAATGGGCCCGTACCCCCTTAGAAACCGAATGTGGTTTGCCTTAAGTACTTTTAAAAAAATTGCCCGACATGAGAGCAGTTATGTTCCGACCAACTTTTGAGCAACTATATGTCCAACTCGGATGGTTTTTGCTCAGTTCAACCTCATGTTGGGCCAGTTTATACCCATCCATGTTTTACAGTATGCAAATTGTGTTCTTGTGCCCCTTAAAGAAAATAAACAAATGAGGCACAAGAAAAACCTGATCACATATTTCTGAACTTGTGAACGAACTTCTGAATAAATCAGCACATTTTGCTTCTGCTTTTTTTTTACTGGTAAGATTTTTTGGGTTTTTTTTTTAAACACCACATCCTCCTTTAAAAAAACCCCTGGATGCTCCCCTGCCAGAAGATGAGTAAGGACTTACAGGTGGATCCCTGCCAGAAAACTTACCTGGTGGTGTGATTAATTCCAGATGGACGTCGTCGGGGTATCTCTATACAATCCTCCTTGTGAATGATTGGGTCGGGCCGGCTTTCCAATTCAATTTACCACCCAACAACTCTACCAGATTAGCAAGGGCTCATCACAGTAAAGGACATTGTCCGACAAAGTTATTTTTTTCACTCCTTCGCTACTTTCGTTGTGGACTTCCACTTCTCTACCACTTTCGGTGCTGATTTCTAAACCTTTACCACTTCTGTGGCCGATCACCACATCTTTAGACACGAGAGGTTCCTTTGGATGCAAAACAACAACAACGTCAGGAGCGTTTTCCCGATATCGATGAGGAGTCAACAAAAAGTAATCTATAGAAGATGAAGACTTAGTCCTCCTTTTAGGCCGTTCAATTCATAAAGCCACGTGGAAGCTAGATCAAAATTTTGTCAAAGTTTACTATAACCTGCGGTTTATATGTGACATTTTTAATCCCTGTTTTGTTCTTTTGAAATTTCTGTTCAACAAGGAATCATCTATAGAGAACCGTCGATGAGCAGTGTTACGTTGTTTCAAAGTGAAAAGCTGACATCCGACAGATGTTTCCAAGCGAGGAATTTAATTAGCTGGTTGTGGATCACAGCACCATGCAATCGCATTCGAGTCAAACGAGTCAGAAGCGAAGGCTAATGCGAGCGAGTACAGTGACAAAATGTCAGGCACTAAACTCTCTCTTACACTCACCGGGCAATGACTGGGTGAGCGTGTAACAAGCCTCACACGAGATCACTATTCCATTTGCCGGAGTGCCCAGAGAGAGAGAGAGAGAGAGAGAGAGAGAGAGAGAGAGAGAGAGAGAGAGAGAGAGAGAGGGAGAGAGGGGGAGAGGGAGGGATGCAGAGAGAGAGGGAGGGAGACAGAGAAAGTGAGATCAAGGGGTGCGATGGAGGCTGTGCCCTTGCACGATACTGCCTCGTGATTGGCTAATCATGTCTCTCCTCAGAGAGCAGAACGGTTTCTGATTGGTTGAAGAAGTGTCACAAGTTATGTTCAGGCTGATTGATTGGATGGTTGCACAGTCGTTCGTCCACATTCTGATTTACATCATTTATTATTTTTCCAAGCATAATTTTTTTTCATTCTGTTTAATTTATTTCTATCATTAGAATTTATTTTTTACCGCAGCCATTAATTAGGCGTAGTTTTCCTGCTTTTCTTTACATATCTGTGTATTGTAATCATCGTTCCTGTATGTCATTGAATCTTAGCTTGCTTGTGGGTGTATGTATTTCTGTGTTGTTTGAGTTTTACATTGTTGTGTTATTATTTTAAAGATTTTCACCCTCAACAGTGCCCTATACACCTGTTCTAGTATTTTAATATAATATAAAATGGTTTTATTTTTTATTTGATATTACTGAATGTGTATTTTAATGTTAATTTTGCAACCTTTGTACATCATTGTATACATATACAGCTATATAAATAACAGCTAGTTTACTGAAAAGAGGTATTATAATTTCGGATCTTTACAGAAGAGTCGTTCAAATGAAGTTATCAGTCAACCCTTAAAGGGAAAGTCCAGCCTGATTACAAGTTGGTTTTGAAAAGAAGCAGAGAAATGAAAGAAACATATCAGTGAAGGTTTGAGTAAAATACGATAAGAAATAAGAAAGTTGTGAATTTTTGAAGTTGTAATCGATGAAACACAAATTGGCAACTCCGTGGCGTATTTTGCGAGCTCTCTCCCAATTGCCCTGTAGCCAAAAAGCCATTAATTTTCCATTTCAAACATGTACCTTAGATGTAATCATTACTGATATGTTTTTTACACAAAATCTGTATGAAACAAATTTACTCCTTCATCAAAAACTAAGAAAATAAATATTTATGAAATT
The DNA here is from genome assembly GCA_025618425.1 of Heliocidaris tuberculata. Classification (NCBI taxonomy): domain Eukaryota; kingdom Metazoa; phylum Echinodermata; class Echinoidea; order Camarodonta; family Echinometridae; genus Heliocidaris; species Heliocidaris tuberculata. Next base: position 24,198,008 of record CM046849.1, read on the forward strand.
TTCTCTACTGAGCAAACAGGAGAGAAGTTCGTAAGACACGTCACGGAGTTGCCAATTTGTATTTGACTAATTACAACTTCAAAAATTAATAACTCTCTTATTTCTTATCGGATTTTGCTCAAACTGTCACTAATCTCTTTCCCTCATTTTTCTTCATTTAGTCAAATCAACTCAATACCAGGGTGGACTTTCCCGTCAAGAAACTCCGGGCTATTAACATAATCCTTTGTTTCTGCTTCCTTTATTGTTTTTTTTTAATAAATAGTTTTCTTTCGTAACAAGAATTGCAAACGAAAGAAACGAAAATTGGCTTAAAAAACATAGCAGTGAAGTTGTTCAAAACTTCGCTCTATGTGTATGCCATAATTACAATGAAGAATCCATTTGATTCTGTTCGTGTTTATCATAACCATTATATGATAACATCTCCCTAAGGGTCAGCTTAAGATTTTACTTTCTTAAAAGCTTCTGGATGCCCCTTTTTTTTCAATGTCTGAATGGTAGTATCAGTTATTTTGATATTTTATCTTTTTCTGCAACCATTTCTAAATCTTGCCTGCAATTTATAAAATATAGAAAGCCCTCATACCATCTATATGTGTGAGGTGTCATGGTCGAATGGTTTAAACACGTGATTCGAGATGCCAAGGTCATTATGGTCGAAGAATATATTTACTTGAATGTTGTGAGAACTGAAATCGGTAGTCCAGCTAGAGCTGGGGTAATATTTGAGCGACTTGAGCATTTTGTGTTGTGGATATCAGCGCTATTATTGTGTTGATTTAAAGAAATAGCGTATGATGATGCCTGCCTCTTAACCCACTCAGGAGAGAAATCGTCATCATTATTATCGTCATCATTATCATCATCGTCATCATTATCATCATCACCACTACCATCATCATCATCATCACCCTACCATCCACATCATCATCTTCTTCATCATCATCATCATCACCATCCACATCATCATCATCGTCGTCGTTGTTGTCATCATTCTAATCATCATTATCATCACCATAACATCATCACCATTATCATCATCATTACCATCCTCAGCATCTTTATCATCATTATCATCTTCATCATCATTATCACCACCACCATCACTACCATCATCATCATCATCATCATCATCATCATCATCATCATCATCATCACTATAATCATCATCAGCAGCTGCTCAATCATCAAAAGAGTAATTTTGTATGTAATGTTCATTACACCCCCCCCCCCTTGCAGCGATCGCTTTTTCTAATAATCCTGTTTGTTTTGAAGAATTGAGTCTTGCCTGATTAAGTTGTTCTTTTCTGAATCCTCTAATCTACCATACATGATGTGACATGGGCACATGGACAAAGGTTAACATGATAGTTAAATGAACTATTATCATCCTCACCACCTCACAACAATCCCCTGTACCTATCCTCCCTTCTCATCAGAGTCGACACTACACTTGTCTTGTATAGCACCACGAATGTGAGCGAGTGACATTCTCTGTTTTCGCACTTTTTGTCTCTTGACACACATACAGGTTATCAAATTTACTCTTCGACCCTACTTGATGCGAAGATGTTCTCTTCCCGTAATGCTTATTCATGGATTAAGAAATCAATAGATCTGAAAGCAGATAAATCTGACATTAGTGCGTTGACACATCACACTCGATTGCCGATTCGTCTCCCAAAGTAGCCCTGTTTCAAGATCGAAAGCGTTTTTCTTTTTCTTAGAAGTGAGAAATGAACAAGGTTACTAAACTCATAATATACTCTATGCAGTTTCACTAAGAGAATTTCTCCCAGATCAGGGCCATAATTCTAGCTTTAAAAATACACAATTATTCTCTACATAATCGCCCTTTCAAAATACATGCATTCCAGAAAATATACCTCAACCACCAAAACTGAAAATTACCTGTGTTTGAAGGTAATAAAATCTTCAAATGTTGTCCAGATTTCCTGAAGCCCAAAAATATATGATGTATAGGGGAGAAGGAAAGGCGGAGGAAAGGCACGTTTAAAATACAATCTACAACAAAATCAACCTTCAATTTTTCAGTATTAGGCTTAAGCCGCTGACCTTTGGGAGATTTTACAAGATCAATGGAACATTGAAGCAGTGATGACGAGTAGATATGGACATGAGGATAGGATGTGAAAGGTTGTGAAATGCTGATCACTAGTGGCATAGCTATGGGGACCATGGGGAACTGCCACGCCCTTCCAACGTAAGGCAACGTAAAAAGAAGATTTTACGGCTCCTCCCTTAGCCTCTCCTTATGAAGAAAAAAAAATGAATTTGTACATATATTTTTCATATTTTCTGTAATAATATGTGTAATGCCATTGTCTTTTCTTTCTGTTGGAAATGAAATAGATGCGAATTTGAATTCTCTTTATTCAGTGGTGTTATTTTCTAGCATGTTATAGAACTAAAGATCGGTGCCCCCCCCCCCCCCCCGGCTATACAATTATTCACACATTATGGCCAACCCTGATTCAGTAGGTAATAACATGGCGCACGTTGCTTTGCTGGGAAAGCCCATAACAAGGGAATATGGGCCATATTGTCAAACTATGGGTGTATAGTTGGCTCTGCCCCCCCCCCCTCACCCCACCCCAGGACACCAGCCCCCCTCCGATGGCTGGACCTACCCTGTGCCACAGCTGATCACTGCCAGACCTCCTAAATTCGCTGCCTAGGTATTACTATGATTTGATCCGTTTTATGAATATTGTGCATGTTTCTGATGAATAGTGATGGCTTGGGCCTAGAGCCGTATCCATTCCCTATAATGTCACGGGCATGCTTAAGATGCTGAAACGAAGCATTAACTCAAACGGACGGTCTCGCTTTTTACAATCTCTTTTTTTTTCCTTCTTAATAATTTATTCATTTACTGTCATCAAAGCCGACGTGTGTTATATTGGTCTATTCTCCTCATGCTCTGTGTGTGCCTATAAAAGGGCCCATCCCGGATTCGATCCAGAAATGCGTCATTTGTTAGGTGCACCCCAAGAAACACACACACACACACACACCCACACACGCACGCACACGCACACACGAACACCCGCACACACACACGCACACGCACACACACACACACACACCCTCACACACACTGACTTGTGGGGAACTGTATTGTTTTCTCCTTTTGTACTTTGTACCCCACAAGCACTTCTCCTATTGTATTTTGTACCCCACAAGCATGACGGAATAAAGGCCATCATTGTGCTCTTTTGTTCTCTGTACCCCACAAGTGTATCTATGTAAGGGCACACACACACACACACACACACACACACACAAACTTTGCAACTGAATTACCGATATTTTGAACTACTTATTGTGTTATTGTCTTCAGATGAGCAAATGAGGATTTGCGAAAAAAAAAAATTATATTAAAGTAGAAAAAAAGCAACAAAAAACATAACAGTTCTCACATTTCATTATGAAAGTTTAAACATGATACCTGCAAAATGTTATTCGGGCACTGAACCAAGAATTTCTTTATCGAGTAAATAAGAATTCTGTGCAACGCTCTGGGGAAATTTGGCTCTGCATATTTGATCAATCACGAAGCAATTGATGTGAATAAACGTAGGTGGTGCTAGTCACCTTACAGAAAGCGGAGAGAAGTCTCTATCAAATTGAAACATTATTATCCACATTTCTCATAAACATCACCTCACGCATACCCTTGTATACAAACACACATACGAAATTAATGTGACTTGATATTACATGTTGTCTGTGCAAACCTGTCGTTGCAGGTAGATATTAAAGTTCACTACAACAGGACTGATTTTCTCTTTTTTAAATTTTTTTTACCTATATAATCTGAATAATAAATTAATATGAAAATGAAGAATTGTCACATCGTATTTTTTAACGTACCATTTCATAGAAATTGTTAGAATAAAATAACATTCGTTTTAATCATAATATAGTCTTGGCTAATTCAACTGTTTAATAAAACAAAACCATTAAACAAAAATATCTTTAACAAGAATTCCTTTCATTATCTTCTGCTAATCAGGTCAATACAACTTGCTCATCTATCTAAGATTCTAAAATCAATAACATGATTCACCTATTAGTGGTTAATTAACAGGTGTATGATTGCATGGTTTCATCATACTAATCCCGTCAAAGTCTGTTTCCCCTCTCTCTCTCTCTCTCTCTCTCTTTTTCTTCCTCCCTCTCTCTCTTTCTCCCCCTCTCTCTTTGATATCGCTGTTTCATTGCCTTTTCTCTTTCCTTGAATGTGCTGTTTATCTCTGTCTCTCGGATATGTTCACCCTATAAGAAATACATCTCACCTCATACAAAGAAACCATAAAGTAGATTTGTCATACTGTTCGGTTATCTTAATTGACTTACAGAAAGATTCTATTTGAAAGAGAATGTTTTTTTTTAAATGTTTTGTTGCTGTTGTCGTTGTTGTTGTTGCACGTTTGTGATTATAGGTCAGCTAACGGCAAGAAATACGAAGTTATAATGCCCAGTACATTATGGCATATAGCACACAATGATTAGACGAGAATTTGTCATTAACTAATACCACAGTCACATCAACAAGAGCGACGCCAGACCGAACAAAAAATACATTGCCACCAATGGCCAAGAATCGGTGGGTTTGGAGTCGGTGTGGGATCGGTTTGGCGGTGTGACTGTAACAGATGGAACAGACCACACCGTATTCCAATATTGTGACACTCAATACATTGTGTAAATGGCCTCTCGAAATGAGTAAACATTACATTACATATCTAATCATTCCTTTCTGAAGTCGCACGTTCTTGTTTAATGTATAAGCTGAGTTGAACATTAATCAGTATCACTATTTCTAAGATTTTGAGATCATGAGACTACTTGAACTTTTGGAATCAGCAAATATACATTTAATAGATGATACGTGTTTGTGCTTTTAATATATTTAAAGATTCTAATGATGATTTCGTGCATCTTGATATCTGTATCATTGTTAAAGATATGTGCAGTCTTTTGGAAGCTGAATTCAAAGTTATTTTGTACATAGATTTAGAAGACTTTAGTGTCAGCACAAATTGTTTGGAAGACATATATTTTCCATATAACTTTTAATGTTCTTTTATAGTATGCTTTGTTTCAAAGTTTGAAAGTTTATTGATTTTCCACTTATGCCTTTTACCATTTTTTAAAACAGTACACATCACAATTAAGAGCAAGAACAAACAATTATATATATAGACAATAGATGTAATTTAATAGACTTGGATATGATTTACATTGATAAAGCGATTGGTATGATGTAAAGGAAAACATGAGTGGAGGGGTCTATTGCACAGAGAAAACGCCTAGTTAACAAATTTCTGTGTCAATTATTTTCCTGTATAAATCGCATTATTTCACCAGGAATTTGGTAATTTAATCAAAGAAGATGCGCTTGAAAAAACCAGGCAACGGGATAAAAATTACCAGATTTGTGGTGGCTACCGGTCAACCCGGAACTCTGGTAAAGTTTAACACTTTTTGCGTTAAAATTTTACACGGAGTTTTTCCAGTGTAAGAAAGCGTGGCTTGTATTTCATAGACCCGTGTCAGCAGTGAAAAATAAAAAATAGTTACAGTCCATGAATTAAATTGCATAGTAAAACAAAATATCAATGTACAATGTCAATTAAGATTCATAATAAATACGAATACTAAAACGCCATTTGCTTAAAAATCCATCGTCAGATTGCAAAGCTTTGCACGAAAGCTGCATATTGATGAAAAACAAAATTTAATGCACTATTAATTTTAAATAACGCCTCGCCCCTTATTCATACTACTCAGCTTATGAAAAAAATGAACACAAATTCAGATTCTTTTGTAACCGTGAGTATCTTGAAATTTAAAAACTATCTTGTACGGATGATATTCGAGATTCCTTAATATATCACATGGGCTTTAAAGTAAATCATCTTAGAGAAAATAGGGTCAAAAGTACATCAGTTTATTCAAGAATATAATGGTGTTTGTAAATTGAATTAAGTTTCATGACAAAATAATTTCGTTTTCCCCATGATCATCATTACAAGATTTTTCAGCTTTCACTGAAAAGGATGAATTGTAAGTTTAAAATGGGGTCATATGAAACAGTATCAATGAAAATTATGTAATTGGACCCCAGATACTCTTAGTTCCGTGGTTTTACTTAATTTGATTCCGACCTTGCGTTTAAGCTCGGTCTAAGTCGAGTTTAATGTAAAAAAAAGTTGGTCTAAATTGGTCTAACAGGGCTACCTTGTCAGTCAGACACAAGTTCGGAAAACCGAGCACAGGTAATTACGCCGAAAACGGGGTATATAGAGCCCTCATCGTTCATTGCGAAGCAGTGTGTACAAAAGGCATATGGAAAATCTTGCAAAGACGACCTGTTGTTGATATATATATCAAAATAATGCTGTGGGTATATCTATTTCAGTGTGTACAAAAGGCATAATGAAAATCTTGTAAAGTCGAACCGTTTCTGGAAAAGAGGGGTCATGCATCCGTTTATTTACACTTACGTTTTAATTTTGAATTCGTGATGCCATAATCATCCAAGCACATGACAGTAACGATGACAGTAACGATGTTACTGTACATATGCGTGTGGGCGTAGGTAATAAAGTTTTTTTGTTTTTTTTTAATGAAAAGCAAATCAAATTTTTTGAACATTGCCCAAGAACTTTGATCAGACTGTATTCGTGATAGGTTGTTCCTGACTTGATAAACCGTTTCCATACAACTAATTTCACCGGTAATTGAAGACATAAAAATAAAGCATAATATACAAACATGTCTTTTTTAAAGCTTGTTCCTTTTTTCAGTTTGTTATCTAAGCGTACAAAGAGGTTGAATCACCCGAGCCATTGCATGTATCGTTTAGATTCAGGTATTGTTTACATTTACTGGCAACAAGCGCATGAACGGAAAGGGGATTCCCCTATTTTTTTATTTATTTTTTTTTTTTCATTTAGATATCTAAATTTGTTAGTTCACCAAATTTGAGCACAGTTCTCATGCGCTTACAAATTAACATTTCATTTGTCTCGTCGATGTGTTGTCAAATCGGAGGAAAACTTCACATCAGTAAAGGATTAGATGAATCTCCAAAAGTAACTTTTGTTGAACACAAGTGAGTAGATTTTAGGCTCTTTCCTGTCATTTTGATCAGTGTTTTGATTTATTTGTAGAGAATGGTGGCAGAGGGAGGGGCACGTTTCTAGTATTGAATATTCTAGGTTTAGGCGAACCTGGACTAAGGGAGCAAAATAGTGGATCCATGTGATCAGTAATAAATCTGTCAAAATATCGAAAGGGCGATATACAGTACAACTCTTATTATCACAATATGCTTACTGCGACGAGGACTGCGTCCGCTATGATTACTAGAACTTGAGAAATTTTTTAGGAACCTTCATCATCAGTTGAATCTAGATGAAAACGAACATTTCTGGTGATAAAATATGCTATGGGGGACATGGACGTAAAGCTGGAATTGTTGAACCAAAATGTTATCACATTCGTTTTGTATCCTTTCACTTTACACGTAGGCCATCACATCACAGCTATGGCTGCAGCTCGCGAGGTTTTGCCTGACCAAATCAAAGAACTTTTAAAGTGCGATTTTTGCAAAGGCATCTTGAGGGAACCACGGTACCTGGCGTGCCACCACTCATTTTGTACAGAGTGCCTCTTCGAGCAAACCCCCTCTGGCGATTTAAAAAGCAGCAGAATCACCTGTCCCACGTGCTTGGAAGGCACTCACCTATCGACAAATGATGTCCATATCCTCAAATCGGACAGACGAGTCGGCGAGATAATGAAAATCATAAGTAAGACTGCGTCTGATGAGGTAGATTTTTCAACGACCGGTCGAAGGAAGGAAAATGAGATTTACCTAGGAGCGACATCTGAGCCAGATTCCTCTATCAAGAATATCTTGAAAGAGCGCGAATTCGAAACCAGCGTTGAGGAGTACAATCATGCTCTGGAACGCAACCGAACTGAAGGTTATCAGGACAAAAGTGGGAATCATTATCGCGTTGCCCAAAGTGCCTCTTCACAAAAACCAGATGAAGAGGCACTTTATCGCGTTGCCCAAAGTGCCTCTTCACAAAAACCAGATGAAGAAAGTAAAAGATTGATCAGTCAGCCTGCATCACAAGAAATACAAAATTGCTTGTGTGATTGTTGTAATCTGCTATAGGATCCATAACTTTTGACTTCATCACTACCTGTGTGCATCACAATTATGTATCCCGAAAACCCTTTAGACTTCGGGTTCTTAAACTATGGCTCATGGGTAGTATCCAGCCAGCAATACGCATTTATCCGGTCCCCCAAGGAGATGAAGTATAACTAAACGAACAGCAGTCTGTTCAGTTCTGTTTGAATGCCGTAAATGGATGCATCATTTACAAAATGCACTACCACTAACTGTCAATATGAAAAGTCTCAATATTTAGGTCTCTCGCTTTGCTCGCTTGCCATTAGGCCGATTATATGCTTTATATGGATTCATCACAATGCACCACCACAAATTGTCAATATGACAAAGTCTCAATATTTGGGCCTCTTCCTTCGCTCGCTTGCTAAGAGGCCATTGAATTTGTCATGCAGCCTAGTAACATGAGATAGACTATGTTTAAGGATTAAATAAATGTTAATTAACGGGAGAAGAGGCAATTGGAAAGGCCCCTGTCTTTAAAACGTCTTTAGAATGTACTATCCCCTCTAATGGGCGCATGATATGGGTTTTTATTAAGGTTACATGTATATTTTGGCCCGCCGGATATATTAATTCCTGTCGCTGGCTAATCAAAGTGATCATTCGCTAAATCAACCATCGAGCACTAGTCCATTAAGTCACACTGAAAAACATTGGTGTTTTTATCACTGAGTCTGACAGCGAAGGCGTTACCCGAGGATTTTAACGTACATTGTATTTGTTTAAAGTATACATCTTGCTATGATAAAGACTTTGAATGTATACCTACTTTATCTTAAGATTATAGTTCTGGTTTCTAAAAGGAAATGGGAATGAATGTAAGTATGAATTTACTATAGCTTCAGCGTTGCTTTCAAACACGGCATAGACAACTTAACACATCGCCCACAGGAACTGAGTGGTCCTTGTGTTAAGTCAATAGGAATGAGAGAATTCAGTAGTCAACGGGTTAACAGATATCACGGTACTAGACATAATGTATAAAATCAAAGTGGTTAATATCGTCTCTTGTTCTTCAATGATTCAAATTCAGATACCAAAAGCAAAAAAAAAAAAAAAAATTTCTTCTTCCAATTCCGAGAATTCTCCCTCAAGATTACGACTATTGTTTCATAATCTATGGACATATATATTTCCGCTCTTCCTGTTTATACTCAGAGCATTGTATAAAAATCAAAGTTGTTTATCGTCTCTTGTGTTTCAACGATTGTGGTACCGAAAGTGAGAAGATTTTTTCCTTCAAATTCCAAGAATTCTCCTTTAAGATAAAGACTATTGTTTCATAATCTATGGACATACATAATATATTTCCGCTATTCCTATTTATACTCAAAGTATTGTATAAAATCAAAGTTGTTGATATCTACTCTTGAGCTTCAGCGACTGTGGTACCAAAAGTGAGATTTTTTTTTTCTTTTCCAAATTTCCAAGAATTTCCCTTAAAGGTAAAGACGATTGTTTCTATATATTTCCGCTATGCCTATTTTATACTCAGAGCATTGTATAAAAATGAAATGTGTTTCAACGATTGTGGTATATCGAAAGTGAGAAGTATTTTTTTTTCTTCGAATTCCAAGAATTCTCCTTTAAGATAGAGACTATTGTTTCATAATCCATGGACATACTGTATATATTTCCGCTGTTCCTATTTATATCCAGTGTATTGTATAAAAATCAAAGTTGTTGATATCGTCCCTCGTTGTTTCAACGATTGTGGTACCAAAAGTGAGAAGTATTTTTTTTTTCAAATTCCAAGAATTCTCCCTTCAGATAGAGACTATTGTTTCATAATAAATGGATATGCTGTATATATTTCCGCTATTCCTATTTATACTCAGAGTATTGCATAAAATCAAAGTTGTTGATATCGTCTCTTGAGCTTCAGCGATTGTGGTACCAAAAGTGAGAAGTTTTTTTTTTTTTTTTTTTTCAAATTCCAAGAATTTTCCTTTAAGGTAAAGACGATTGTTTCTATATTTTCGCTATTCCTATTTATAATTGCCAAATCACATTGCACTATTTAATAATAATAATAATAATAATAACTACATTTATAGGGCGCTTTATACGGGCGTTTCTAAGCGCACAGGTGGTCTGTCTAACTCAGTATACATGGTACATTCAATAGCTTAAAAGCAACAAAATGAAATAAAATATTACTAATACAATACAGTTGAAACTACTTGTGTGCGCCTCCGGTATACTATGACTGGTTAAAAAGGTGGGTTTTAAGAAGGGTTTTAAATGATTCAATGGATGGGGCATTTTTAATATGGGGTGGGAGTTTGTTCCAGAGGGTGGGGGCAATAGATGAAAAAGCACGGTCACCATATCGGGTTTTCGTACGTGGGCCGTGAATTAATTGCATAGAGGAAGATGAACGGTAACAATAAAAGAGTTCACATCCTTTTATTTCAGCCTATTCTTTTTTGTTGTTCTTGAAATTATATGATTAGCCTGAATTTACAAAGAGTCATCATATCAGTTGTACCCCTCATATATTGGTTATTTTACTGATAACACTAAGGATTTTTTTAGGGGGGGGAATTGTAGTTCCCTGGAAACGTTTCCTGTCCCCCCCCCCCAAAAAAAAGAATACAATTTCTTTTCTCATCCTTTCTCAAGCAGCACCACTAATACTCTCACAAGTTGCAAATTTCAGTAAATCACTCCATTCGTTTGTTTGTTTTTGTTCCCCATGCATCAAGGGATGAACATCCTAACTACAAAAGATGACTTCAAGACGATAATCTGTATATGTAAACACTGATTGCAATATTGACACCCCAAAGGTTGAAATTGTTTTTTTTTTCATTTACGTGTGAGGGCGCTGCTCTGCCGCGACTAAATCGTGACTATTAGAGAAACAGAGAGGGAGAGAGAATGAATGCACGATAAGGAGATAACAGATAAAAGTTGACAAGGAGAAAGGGATGTCCAGGAACGAGGCTTTCGAGAGTAATGAGGAAGAAAAGGGGATATGAAGAGGGAAGAAACTGAGATAGACAGGCAAATAAACCTACAAAATGTACAGGTATATAATTAAGGGATATGTTTACACTTTTTGAAACGCATGTTTCTGAGGCAAATGTTACGCTATCGATCACACCGTTTTATGAACTTGTCACCATAATTACAGAGGTGTCGTAGTCGAGTGGTTTAAAGGTAACAGATAGTTTTGGGAGGCCCTCAAAAACTTTTCGTGAGATTTCTTTGATTTTACTTAATAAAAAGCAGGGTACTAACATAACTAAGATGCTGTGAGGTTTTTTCCTCCTCAAGTGAAATATTTACTGAATGAGAGGTGAAAAGTAATAAAAATCCCTGGCCCCCAAAAGAAGGGATGTAAATTCAAACAACGGCCATACACACTACTCACATTAGGATTGCTGTGTGCATAGAATACGCTACACATAGTGCGAAGCGCTGGGTTTATTGTGCGGGGAACCTTCGGGTGGATATGGTCTTAGCGTGAGGCAGTGAAAAGCCGTTACCAAGCGTTTCTTACAGATATTTACACTAAAATTTGTTCGAAATCGTGAATGGAATGTTAAATAATCTCGCACATGTGTATCATGATAAAAGGAGAGTAGTATGTGACTATGTTAGATAAGTTTCTTGCCAGTATTATTTTTGCTACCGAGACTGTCTATGAGCTTTAAACACTTGACTGGAATGCGAAGATCATGGGTTCGATCCCCGGTACGGCAATGACGTTCTTGAGCACGTCTTTTATTGTAATTAAATGAATGGTGTTTGGCATACTAATACCAACGTATATGTATATGTGTGTTTCTTTAAAATATTAACATGTCCATATACGCGAGTTCATGACGACGCCGTCTCTCAGGACAAAATTGTGGTCAAAGGTAGTAGACATGTTTGAGTTCACAGGATATATATATAAATATATATATATATATATATATATATATATATATATATATATATATATATATATATATATATAAATAAATATATATATATATATATAAATATATATATATATATATATATATATATATATATATATATATGTATATATATATATATATATATATATATATGTATATATATATATATGTATATATAAAAACGGAAAATAAATACTACAGTGAAGTGTTTGTCCTGCGTCTAAATGATGCCATTAATATTAGTTTTGCATTCTGTGGTCAACCATGAGGCCATTGACACCAATGTGTATTAACTCAAGTGGTCCGGGACTCGGTTTAGTGTTTAATTGGAGGGAGGCGCAATTGAAGAGGTTGACAGAAAATAGAGAGATAGAGAGAGAGAGAGAAGGGGGGGGGGGGGGGAGAGAGAGAGGGGGGGGGGGGGTAAAGAGAGAGGTAAAGAGGGATTATATATATATATATATATATATATGGAGAGAGAGAGGGGTAAAGAGAGAGAAAAAAACTAAAAGGGAGAGAAGAGACAGATAGACGGAAAGGGGAGGGGGTAAAGAAAGAGAGAGAGAGAAGACAATGGATGCTCATTAATTATTACACCACCTACATACCATTTGGTGCGAACACAATATCGTCAGTGTCACCTCTCTTTTTTTATCCATTCCTCTTCCCTTCTTTTGCTCTATACTCTCTCTCTCTCTCTTATATTTATAAGTAATCAAGTATAATTAGTCAGTTAAGTAGCGTGAGTTTTTTTTCCAGCTACAATTTGACTGATACCACAGTCACACCGTCAAACCGACCCCTCACCGTCTCCAAACTGATCGATTTCTGGCCATTGGTGGCAATGTATTTTTTTTGTTCGGTCTATTGTCGGTCTGGCGTCGGTCTTGTTGGTGTGACTGTGGTATTAAGGTCCACGAGACCGACGGCCCACGAGATCGTAATCCCTTCCTCCCCCTTGTGTTTCCCGATGAAACTGAAAAAGGAGGTCGACTGTGCGTCTACATTGCGGTCTCTCCTGCATTTAGTCTTCGATTATAAAATGAGATGTCCCTGTTTCTTCCACGTCTTGCATCACAATATCATCACTGATATGTTACCCAAACCCCTAGAGTCCTTCTCACTAAATTTCAAATCCAACATGTCCAACGCAGTGAATCTTTAGAAGGAAAAAAAAAGCATGATCACAAATATTTTACAAGATCACTAGAGAACCATCTTCCCCTTCTTGGTAGGTGAAGGGTAAACATGTTCTGCGATGGAATTATTTCAATAACATCATCTTTTGACCGTGTGGGAATTTGTCTTCTATTTACCTACTAAAATCTCGACTCACTACCTTCATTGTGAGGATCATGCTCGTCTCCCATTGTTCAACATATTGCTATTGACACAGCTTTGGCAAAGGAATTTCGTCAAATATTGCGAGCACTTAAATTGTCAATATTCTCTATTCTTTATTTATGATAATCGTTAATCATCATATCGTACAAATTTTGCCTAGAAGGTGTGCCCCCTGAAATGATATACGGGGTGTGTCGAATGTTGTCTTTGAGTATAAACCTAACACATTAGAATACATTACATTACCAGAAATCTCAAATACATATACGTATTTTTTACTTCAAGAATAGGAAGGGTGTGGCCGGTTATTACTAATCCAATATAAAGCTGATATGATAGAAATGCGTAAATGCTAAAAGTGATGGACATAATTGAATTTTACTCTGCCGCAAACATTACTGGCAATTGAATGGAGAATATAATTATTTAGAGAAAGCGCATTAATACAATTTTTGCAAAGGATGATTGATGTGCACGTTAAAAGAAGCATGGAACGTCAAAAACTTTTATGTTTTAATTCATAGTTATACATGGATACATTATGCCTTCAATAAACTATATCGGAATGTAATAAAGTATATGCTATACATGGGTTAAGATTTCTAATCATTTTATAAAAATTGCACACAATAACTATTATCTTGATTAGATACGGAAAATAACTTATACCTGTTACATTCAAAAGTTTAAAATAAACTATGCTACTATTCGTTTCGAAACAAAACATATTCCGATAATTATGTGTTACGAATTGTGAAGGAATGTAAAGTCGAGTAAGAGCATGAAGAGCATGACACTAAGCCTTTCGAGTACAAATACAAATATAACAATAAAAAATAATATAAGTCATTGAAACATAGTTCATACACAATTAATTTAAAAATCAACACACCAAATTAAAACTACAATACTTTTAATTTAAGCAAGAGTAGGGAGATCGCAAGTGTCTGTATCCTACTCACAGGTTACTCAAGTATTCATGCCTAAGACATGATTATTATATTAATTACTAACGTGTTGTTACTTTTAGTATTTGTTTGTTTGTATTCATTTTGCAGTTAGACAGGACTAACTCTTTTTGCGACAACTCTTTTGTCTGTATATATATGTATATATATATATATATATATATATATATATATATATATATATATATATACATATATATATATATATATATATATATATATATATATATATTGTCTCTTTTTAGTTTCGCCCAAATTGAAGCATGTACTTGAAAATTATATACTTAGGTAACAATAATCAAGATAATACATTTTCATACAACAAACCAATTAGTGTGAAATAAACGCGCACCAAAGATATCTCAACTGCAGACATAAACGCACTGACATTTACCTCTACTCTCTTTAAAATGAAGTCTTACTAGTCTTCGAAATGAGTCTTTCAGACTTTTGGCATAGGTACGGGGAGCAAGTAAACATAATGATGATGTGAGTGATATTACATTAGAACAGCTGTGCTGCAATGACACAGCTAAGCAGGGCGATCCTTCCATATTATTTTTTCATGTTATCGTGTATGTTATTATATATATGTTTTTATATGTGGTAAATAAATTCAATCAATTCAATCAATCAATCAAAACAATTTCAAATTTCATCCCGGTGGGAAACTTTCTCTTCTGTTTCAGTCTTACACATCTGAAAAAAAATCCTCATATCCAATTTGACTGACTGAGTATTCAAAATAGTACCATAAATACCTATTGAGCCCTGAGCAAAATAAAGTTGTACTTCATTCGTTGAATGACCTTTATATGACCTGCATTTAGATTCGCATTTCTCTCTACTTGATATTAATTAGTAGAAAAGGAAGAGCTCTGTGTATAATGCACTTTACAATGAGGTAACATGTGTACGTTTTCAACATCTGCTTGTCGTTCCACAACTTGATATAAATATGATTCTTCAAAAGCCTAAAAATTTACACATATGCATACAAAACCCATGAATTTTCTAATCAGACAGAATCTGAAATATCAGGTTAATTGTTTACTAAGCTGCAAAAAAATATATAATGATTTTTTTTTTTAAATCTTAGTTATTAGATAACTAGAATTCACAGTCTAATACACATTTTTATAAACAAGATGAGCACAAAATATTTGTTTCCTTTATATTAATGATAATTTAAAAGCTACATAATCGAAGTAATCAATCTAAATAGTGACAAATCGTACAAAAGTAGATGTAGATAAATATCTTTTAGGGAAAGTGATTGATTATATTTTACGTTGTTATGAATAAATATTGTTACTAAGTACACTTACAATGGTTTGTCATCATTCAAATTAACATCATATTTTTAGAATTCTGTACTAGCATATATAACAATATGTAATTTCACTGATTATATTACGACACTTAAAACGCAGTAATTTTCTCTCCAATGTTCAGGCTCAGTTAATATTTACATAAGCATATATTTTATTTTTCAACTGTTAATTGCTTTTTTTTTTTAAGAAGCTAGAAAGAGATAAAAGTACTTTAAAAGATTTTTTTTTAATTTAGAAGAGACGTTTCATTTCAGCTAATAGAAAACACCGTCATCCGCTTGACCATTATTCACACCCTGCACTGAGCCATCCACATAGTAAATCGTATCATAACCGACACCATCTTTACCTACCATAGAGACAATCCGTGATTCTGAAGCACCGTTGTTCTCTGGTTCCAACGTGTAGGCATTAGAGGTTCCATTGTCCACAATGCCTCCGTTACCATGGTTATCAAGTCCCTTTGGCTCATCATCAGTATCTTCAATGCGTATGAGTTCACCCTTCCGTGCCTTATCCTCTTCAATAATGTGGACACCGTAGTCTTCCGTGTGGTTCTTGGTCAGCGCGAGGCATATAGAAATTAAGATTAGAAGGAAGGCAATGCCAGCTAGAGCGATCCCAATGGCTAATGGAATAAGGTAAACTGGGCGTGATTCTGTCTCTGTTGGTGTAGACATTCTGGTCGTAGGAATCCTCTCCGTGCGTTGTCGTGAGACTGTCCTTTGCTGTCTGGCAGTTGTAGGGTCCAGTGGTGTTTCCATGGTAGTAGAAGACACCGTGGTTTTTAAGTCTGAGCTTCCTGTCAGTGGATGTGTAGATGCTTCGTGGGAGTCCGTAGAAAGAAAAGTGGTAGTATCTGTCGAAATATCTTCTGTCATCACTGAGGATCCTGTTCCAGTTGTAATTTCTTCCATGGTCAAGATTCTAGCAGATGTTTGTGAAGATGTGTCTGGTAATTGAGCTTCAGTCGTAATCAGCATATCAGTTCCAGTTGTCACCATACTTGGAGAAGTGTCTAAAGAGATTTCTAATTGACCAGTCGTTGGTGTGAATGACACTGTTGTTGAAAAACCTGAGGAGTCACTTGAAAGCGTTGCATCTGTATTTTCCGATGTCGAAGGTTGTTGGGTCGACATCACTTGGGTAGAGATTGTTTTTACTGAGGAACTTGTTGAAAATCCGGTAGGACGTGCACTTGTTTCTTCTAAAAGTGGCAGGGTCGACACTGGCGTATTAGAAGAGGATTCGGTTTGAGAGGAGGATACAGTTTGGGAGGTGGACACAGTAGGAGAAGTGGGAGTAGTAGCTAAAGTTTCTAATGTTGTAATGGTTGTTCCTGACGTCACGGGCGTTGTTGATCTAAATGCTCTTGTCGATGACGTTTCAGCCTGAGCCGTCATATCCTCTACAGAGACGCTGTTCCCACTTATTGCTTTACTTGTAGCATCGGCTGAAGTTGCCAAAACTGTCGAAGGAGATCCAGTTGATGTCGGTTCAGATTTGGTAGATGTGTCTGCCTTATCTGTGGTTTCAGCTTCAATGGTATGCATAGTTGTGGATCCATTCACGGTAAATGTTGATGGAGAAAATGATGAAGGAAACAGAGGTGTACTCATCAACTCTGGATTAGTAGGAGATAGTGAGAAATCTGAAGTCATTGTTGTCGCATCAGTTACAGTTGTCACATCACTAGTTCGTGTGGATGCGCCTTCGTTTGTGTTCGTTTGCATAGCAGATGACATCAAGGTTCTGTTTTCAGAAGACGTATCTGTTAACGTAACAACAGTTTGGGTTGCTTCTTGGCTAGTAGCGTTGTAGACTATGACACGGAAGATGTAGAGACCGATGTATACACCATTGGAGTCCGTAAGTAAAACACTGAATGTCCCTTCATTTGATTCCGAAACACGGGAGATAAGAAGCTGTCCAAGGTTATTGACAGAATAAGTACCGATATTATCACCTTTGGAGAGCTCGAATCCATCTGCTGTTACCCAGTCTACATTAAGATTTATTCCATTTGGTAAGCGAGGAAAAACTACGTTTGTTTGACCATCTCTCAAGAATAATTGTTCAGGTACGGAAGATGTGGTTGGTATAATAGTCGATTGTGTCGTCTCTAAACGATTTCGCGTAGTACTTCGTGATTCAGTCGGTTCTGTCGACAAAAGAGGTGTTGTGTTTTCGGTTGTTGTGGTATCCACTGACGTATTGTCAGTGGTCAGAGAATTTAAAGTGGTTTGTATACTAGTTGAGTGACTAGATTCAGTTATTGCATTGGTGCTTAACGACGGAATTGGAGAATCAGAGTTCCTATTTGAAGTTGGTGTATCCGAAGCAGGGGTTCGCGATGACGGTTCTAAAGTAGGCGTTGTAGGTTCAGCAAACTGAACTCGAATAACATTCAAGTCTTGAAGATAACCACGTCCATCTGTCACTGACACAGTATAAGTTCCGAGTCTACTGTCAGTAATTGGCTGTATTATCAACTGTCCATCGATGGTCACGTTGTAAGGTCCTCTAGATTCACCCTGTCGTAGCGCTATTCCATCTGGTGTCACCCAGAGGAAGTCAGTGCTATTGGTGATGAAATACTGCGGAGAAAGAATAGCTTGAACCCTCTGTGTCCATATTACTTCAAAGAAGTCTTCATCTGGCGATTCCGTGGTCCTCATAGATTCATCTGTCGGTTCGTTGTTTGATTCGGTAGTCATAATAGGCTGTGAAGAATCTGAATTAGTCATACCTGTGGAGAAAGTAGCCGTATCTTCTGTGGTATTTGTTTTTTCAATTGTAGTGGAATCATTGACTTCTGTTGTCGTCAAGTCAGGAGAAGCCGTAGACGGATCGATGAATTGTACACGGATGACGTTCAGATCTATAAGTGTGTTATCCAGTGTCGTGATTGTTGCTGTGTAAACTCCGAGGCTGGTGTCTTCGACAGGTTGAATCACGAGATTACCGTCAGATCTGACCTCGTAAGGTCCCCTTGTGTCGTTCATTGCCAGGCGTTCACCATCTGGAGTTACCCAAATGATGTTAACCACGAGGTCAAAGGGGTATCTTGGAGATAAGATAGCTTGGTCTCTGGAATACAAGATTACTGTGAATAAATCCCTATCAGTAACGCCTTTTGTCGTTGTCTCTGTAGTGGTTTCTTCAAGTAAAAAGGTAGTTGCCTCGCCTTCGGTAGACACAATTGTTGTATCTTCAATTGATGTTGGCACAATGGTTGTGAAACGAACTGTAGAAGAAGTGAAATATAATGTTGTAGATACTGTTGTTGCCTGTGTAGTAGGCAAAGTAAATACAAGGCGGATTGCATTCACATCTAACACGACCCCGTTGCTGTCGGTTATGACCGCCGTGTAGACTCCGATCAAGAAATCCAGCACTGGTTCCACGGTAAGGAATCCGTCAATGGAAACGCTGAATGGTCCTATGGTTTGGTTCTCGGTTATGCGCATGGCATCGGGGGTTACCCAAATGACATTAAGGTCTTGCAGATCGGGATACTCTGGAGACAGCTCCACTCTTGCTAAAGATGTTATAGTAACAGTGAAAGAATCTTGGTCCATAACATTAGCCTCTGTTAGCGGCATAGGGTCAGGAGTGGTGCTATTGCTTAGATTAACGTTTTCTTCTGTGTTTGATGGTGAGTCCGCTTGCTGTGTAATGATTCCTTCGGATACAGTTGAGCCAGAAGTCATATCTTCACTCACTGAAACAGTATCTGAACTTGGCGTACTCCTATATTCTTCATAAGTTGGTGATATATCTGCCTCAGGTGTTGTAGTCGACTCTGGTGCTATCAGGACCCTAAAAACCTGAAAATCTAACTCCAATCCAGACATGTCAGTGACAAAGACCACATAAGTTCCGACGTTAATGTCACTAACTGGCTGGATCCTCAAATCCCCTTGTGGAGAAACGTCGTATGGGCCACTGGAGTCATTTACAAAAAGAATTTGACCGTCAGGTGTTATCCATCGGAAAATAACTTCTACTGTGCTTGCAGGTTTAGGTGAGATGAGAAACGCTCTCTCTCGATCTACAAGAAAAATACCCTCGGAATCTACAGTAGAAGACCTTCGTTCGGTCACAGGAGGTGAGGAAGAAGATATTGGTGACCATGATGGATCATCCGATTCTACCGTCGACACTCCTGGAAATAACGATGGAGTGCTTTGTAGAGCTTCTGTATTTTCATCACCTGTTGCAGATTCTGTTGGCTCATTAGGTGAAGATGTGGATATGGCATCTGCGAAAGTTACACGAACAACTCTAGATGCAACTATTACATTACTTAGATCAATTACAGAAACCCTATATATTCCTTCATCAGATTCTGCAACAGGATTAATTGATAGAGTGCCATCAGTCAAAACTGTAAATCTACCAAAGCTTTCATTTTTCTGGATTTGAACCCCTCCCGGTGTTATCCAGATATAAATGAAGTATTCTGGGTATTGCATGTTAATCGATATAGATCCTTGTGTCCCGATGACTATTTCGGCATCAAAGAAATTTGTCTGTGTTTGCTGTGTTGTCATCCTACTCTCTCTAAAACTAACACGAACAATAGACGACGCAATTACTACATTACTCAAATCTATGACAGAGGCCCTATATATTCCGTAATCGGATTCAGTGACTGAATCAATTGACAGAGTGCCATCCGCCAAAACTGTAAATCTATCTAAGCTTTCATTTTTCTGGATTTGAATACCACCCGGTGTAATCCAGATGTAATTGAAGTTTTCTGGATATTGCATATTGGGCGTAATGGTTCCCTGTGCCCCAAGAACTATTTCAGCATCATATGAATTTGACTGCATCTGCAGCGTCGTCCTCCTATCCTCTGGTGGTCCCGCTGTCGTTCTTCGACTCAGGTCAGAACTTAAACTTGGGGATCTATCTTCAGTGGTGTCAACCTTATCAGTTGTTAACTCTGTTCGGAGTGTCAGCTCTAAAGAAACAGTTTCAGTTGCGACAACGTTCCGATCGGCATCTATCACGTAACACATATATCCTCCAGCCTCTCGTGAGGATGCAGTGACGATCAAAAGATCTCCATCAGGGGTGACCTCAAATATCTCGCTTGCAGTATCAGGATTGATGATATCACCACCTGGCACCAGCCAGGAATTTTGCCAGTCAGGATTTGAACCAACAGGACAAACGAGTAGGACACTGTTGCCAATGAAACCTGTCGAAGTGCACTCGAAGTCAGTCTCATTGAGTATGGAGAGAGTACTGTTGGCCACAGCAGCCGGGCTTGCACAGATCATATTTGTGGTATCCATCGTCGATTGCAACCATTCAATATAGCAGTCGCAGTGGAGCGGGTTACCCATAAGGTTAATAAAGACCTCGTCTATGTCTTTGTCAAGATCAAAGACTGTCCTATAGAGGGTTGTGAGTCTGTTATCAGTCAAATCTAGAATGGACAAACTCAAGAGATCTTCGAACATTCGATGAGGGAGAAAGGACAACAAATTTGATGCCAGGTACAGTTCTGTTAGATTAGAAAGGCTCCGGAAAGTATTAGCAGGTAAATAAGGAATATCGTTGTCTTCTAGATTAAGGATACGGAGACTGTTCAGCGCTTCGAAAGTAGATGTATTCAAAAACGCAATTTTGTTTGATCTTAGATCCAAGACATCTAAGTTGTAAAGGTTTTGAAATGTATCTCCCGAAAAGACGTTTAAGTTGTTGTGTGCTAAAGTCAATTCTACCAAGCTTGAAAGACTATCAAATGCATTAGTCGATATGTCAGTCATGGAATTGGTGCTCAGGTCCAAATGTGTAATATTAGAGCCCGAAAGGAAGTTGTCAGGTAGAGACGTAAAATCATCGTCAATGAGGTAAAGTCGACGTAGATTTGGGAGGATTGCGATAGCGCCCTCTGTGACACGATCAACGGATGTTCCTTCCACACTTAAGGTTTCGAGCCTTGGGAGTCCTCTGACTAAGCCTTCATCGACCACCATTATTTCGCTTGCAAGATAAATCCCCAAGAGAGTCAGATTTCTCAGGGGTGAAAAAGCGCCAGGTTCAATGAATTCAAGATTACGCGAGATGATTTGAAGTTCCCGCAGGTTTGGCAGTCCTAGCAGATCTTCTGCAGAGATGTTCCTTAAATCATTTGCAATAATGGTCAAAGCATTGGTAGTTTCGGGTATGTAGTCTGGTATTCTTCCGTCGGGAAGACTCGGTTGACACGACAACCTAAAACCAAAGCATTGGCAAGCACTGGGACACGTTTGGCCAGCGACATTGTTCACTTGTACTGTGAGAAGAAGAAGAAGAAACAAGGCTGGGACGAGGGCCACGGTGCAAAGCGTACACTTCAACATCCTGGTCGAATTCTGTTACAAGAATGATAACATGGAATATCTCTGTTAACCCATTTTTCGTATTGATTTATTTGGTCAAGTCCTAGTCCTTAAACTTTAAGAATTGATTGCATTGTCGTGTGTCTCACTTAATTCTACTAGGGTGTTGTTACGGGCAGGGGCGGCGCCAGGGTATTTAAATAGGGTGGGGGGGGGGGGCAAAATGACGCGTATAGCAACGTCGCACGTCGAGGGTCTTGAAATAAAAAATAGGACAATAACAGTTATGTCATAATTGCATGGCCTAGCCTCCTCTTCTCCATTTCCCCTTCTCTTTCTCCTCCCCCCTTCTTCCTCTTTTTTTTTTGTTTTTGTTTTTGCTCGCTTGAAAAATGATAGCCCCCCCCCCCTGTAGCGCCGCCCCTGGTTACGGGTGAGAAAACAGTTCTTTATGAGGGTTGTAGCCTCGTTAACTCAACCAAATTCTTTCTAGAAGACGAAAGTGACTATAAAACATTGTGATACAAGTATCAATCACAAAATGGCATGTCGTAATTTTATGATATTCCCGAAAGCATTTCTTCCTATCATCATGTTTACCAAAACATGGGCCTGGACAGCGCTCTCTCAGAAAACATTCTGTCGTAATTATAATACACAATAGGCCTACATAATATCAACTCTTCTTAGTTTTTAGCCTATTCGTGTTATTTTAACTGGCCAAACACCTAAATGTTATTAAACTCCCACTAACTGCGAATATATTATCAAGTAAAAATCCACTACTCATTACGTGACATTATCAATCTTTGTAAGAGATTGTCAGAAGGAATAGAAAGTTGCAACCTGCAAGGACTAGAAAGTTGAAACAAATACAATTTTACAATGGAACTGACTTGCCTTTAACCTTGTTGTTGACTGCGGATTGATGTCATCGGGGCAATAAGTACAACAATAAACCATTTAGTTTTGTTAAGGGCCTTCTTTACACAAGACGAATTTCAGCTGAATACAATCCGTATTAATCGTATGTTACTTTCTGAAGAGTTTTGCTCATTGAGCTAATCTTAGAGATTGATAAATCGCTATAAACATAAAAACATTTTTAAAAAAATCATGACAGGTGTTAATATTCTTACTTGTACTTACATGTCAGAAAATTATCGTTTAAAAGTTGTTTTGTCGCACGTTCTGTCCTGCATACGAAGAGGTTAAATCCATTAGAACAAAAAACCCAGCAAGTAAAATTCGTTAAGACTTCTAAAAGAAATGAAATTTAAGTGTGTACTTCGCAGTATATAATGGAAATGTAAAAGGCGTTGTCTTAAGAGGAAAATTCTACTTTCCCAATTTGTTTGTTTTTACCACTTTTTTGTAGTTGTCATCTTCACGATTGGTCAATATCCAGCGTCTTTACTTAAGGAGGATGAGGGAAGAGGGTCAAAGGTACTTTGACTCCTCGTAATGTTTGCGGTTTTCTATCGTCATAGGACAGGGTGATGGAGTAAAATATTACGAGTTCTCTCTCTCTCTCTCTCTCGCACACACACACACTATCTCTCTCTATCTCTATGTATGTCTCCCTGTCAGTCTGTCTCTGTCCGTCGGTCCACCACTGTCTGTCTTCTGTCTCTCTATCTTGGTATTTGTGCATCTGAATGTTTCTATCTCTCTCTTTCTCCTCCGACTTTCTTTTTTTCTGTTTATCTTTTCCATCTCTCTCTCTCTATCTCTGAGTCTCTCACTTTCCCTTTCTCTCTCAACCCCATCTCTCTCTCTCTCTCTCCTTCTTTCCCTTCTTCTCGCCATCTGTGAATTATTTTCCATAAAGTGCTTACTCCAACATACAATGCACTCTTTCCCCTTTGATTTCGTACGATTTTATTCAGTAATGGAATATACTGATGCACCCCGTAATTTAATATTTGTCCATGGACCGTTGACATGAATGTGTCAAACTAAATATTTAGCTAATATAATTTAGCAAACCTTTCTGTCAATGATAACGCAAACAAAGCAGTACAACGATAGGAAGTTTCCACATCAGTTACAATCCATATGCAATTACGAAAGACCTATGGCCTGGGTTCTTAATTATTTTGTTACGAGGGCCAGAAATATTCTTGAAATTACGTCGCGGGCCACAGAGTATGATATATACATACAAAGACGCATGGGACTCACGAATCTTGCCCGAATACATTGTGTATTAGCTTTCTGTTTTTTGTTTGTTTGTTTGTTTTTTATTATTATTATTATTATCATTCAGAGAGCGAGCGAAGCTTGCGAGCAAAAAAAAATTGACACTTTAGAATTGTGAAAATGTAATTTCGTCGTCAAAATGTGCTAATCTAGATTAGATATAAAAAATTACAAAGAGACCATTTCACTGCCCAAAAATGAAATGGTGGGTGCCCGAATGCAGGAAAATTTTTGATATTCTCGGGGGAGAGGGCTCCAGGCCCCATCCCCCGCCACAGACGTTAATGCATAAATACCCGAATGGCTCATCTAAGGACGGTTAAACGATTTTAGAATACACCCTCCTTATTTCTTCTTTGTTTGATTTAAAAAAAAAACACAAAAAAAAAACTATAATAATATGTGGTAGGGCAGGGAACAGATAAATATGATACGCTATTTGCGAGCGAGCAAAAAATTTGATACTTTAATTACCAATAGTTAGGAGGATATATTATGTATCAACATAGTTCTTAAAATAAGATTTTTTTTCTTCTTACTCAGATATTTTTGGCGGGCCGCATGAAATTGTTTCGCGGGCCACAAGTGGCCCGTGGGCCGCACTTTAAAGGGGGTACCCAATGCTGAAACAATGTTAGTTCATTTAAAAGATCATGATTTTATTAGCAGAAAATCATCTGCCTTAAGTTTTTTAAAAATTCGTGTTGCCAGAAAAATCCCCGAAATATGGTAAGACTTCAGGATATTTTGGCCCCTCAGCTGTATCCCAATTTCAGCTTGGTAACCACAATGACGTCAAAGTGGTTACCCAGGTTCGCGTACTGCAGATGTGTTGCGCGCTAGACTGTACAAAATGCATTATACCTTGCGCGCATTTTGCTATAATTGCGCGACAAGGTAACCACTTTGACGTCATTGTGGTTACCTAGCTGAAATTGGGACACAGCTGAGGGGCCAAAATATCCTGAAATCTTACCATATTTCGGGGATTTTCTGGCAACACGAATTTAAAAAAAAAATTTAAGGTAGATGATTTTCTTGTAATAAAATCATGATCTTTAAAATGAACTAACATTGTTTCAGCATTGGGTACCCCCTTTAAGAACAGGGGACCTATGGGATAAATCATAATTCTATTCCATTGGCGTTATTACGAATAGAGATAGTTCAACGAAAGATAATAAACAGAACGACTCTCGTAATTTTTCGTATTAAAATACGAAATCATAATGTTCCCGTAACTATATTCCTGTAGTTATAAAATTCCATCCTTTGCATAAGTATTTCAATTCATGATTAAACATGTCAATACGAATGGCTTTTTCTTTCAAACTTTATCGGTCATCTACAGAACTTGAAATGAAATCATTAATCATGATCATGTAAACCTCGAACAGATGAATATATGAATGAATGTATGAAATATCAATGATGTAAGCGCCATGAAAGTCAAAAAAATTTCTGTATTTTCGTTTGTAAAAATGGACACCATTAGAAGAAACTAAGTACAATCACATGGAACTATACTCCTCGAAAAGAAAAATAACACACATCTTTGTTGCAGCTAACTGCAGTAGCACTTTGGAAACCAATTGTGACAGACAGTGATTTTGGGAAGTTTTTTTTCCCTACAAATTCAATGAATACAGTTATACAGTGAGTTGATATTGATAAGGGCAATCTAACATTGGTAATAAGATGATTTGCTTGAAAGCAGAAAAATAAAAGCCGGATGGTGAAAGTTTGAGAGAAATCGGACAAGGAATAAGAAAGTCATGGATGTTTTTAAAAAATGAGATCAATAAATCTATATGAATCTCAAATTGGCAATTTGGTGAGTCGATTGTCAGTGACATATAGGCCGTCAACTCTCCCGTTTGTCGCGAACTAAAATATCATTAATTTGTGATTTTCTCATGAGCGCCTTTACCCTCGGGACACTACTCAAAATATATTGTGATGGATTATTGTTTTAGGTCCCCATTAAAAAATCCTGCTGAGTAATACATTTTGAAAACATGAACATTTCGTTCAAACATTCACCATACTGCTTCTCTGATTTTTCCTTTCAGAACAACGTACCATTAAGGTTGAATTTCCATGCACATCAAAGATGAATTTTGATTCCAATTATGAATCACGCCTTCGTATAATTTAAACGTGAAATATAGCTGTCAAGATAACGTTAAATATTTTATATGTTTAATAAACATACATATCAAATCTCTAAGATTAAGAGTGCAATTTTAAACATTTATAATGCACAATTGATGAAAAATATAAGATAATATGAAATTACATTTAATATAATGTAATATCATAATAATTTTGAATGGGAAGGTGTACGTTACTGCAGGCAACATTAAATCACAAAATATACTTTTTACAAAATATAGTTTTTTTAATGATATAACACTACTCCATGGAAAAAAAAAATAATTGTGTAAACTGAGACAAGCATTATGGTACAACATAATTAACAATGTCCCTCAATGTTGATTATCCATATGGATACACGACTAAGGAAATTTCATTTATTTGATTTAGTAAACATGATTGTCATAATTTCTACTTCAAGTTTCCGCCGTAGATGTAATACATGTACAAATCATGTCTCAAATCAGTGTGCATATACACTGTGAAAATCAGATGCATATCTTCGTTTTTCATCCTTATTTTCAACTGGCTTTGTCTTCCTGCAAGAGAAACAGTTCTTCTCAGGACCGAGGATCATGCAGAGAGACATAAAAAAGAACGTCCCGTACGCCCAACTAACACCCATGATCAGTGCCAGGAAAACACCGATCTGTTGGTAGGGCAGAACTGTAGCCGGGAGCATGCACACACCGGCCACGAAAGTCGAGAGTGCGGCGGTCGAAATAGCAGAGGTCAACTGCTTCATAGCATGCATCGATTTAGAGACACGATCTCCATTTGGTGCTATCCTGTAAGCAACACCGTAATGGATAGTGAAGTCAACGGATAGGCCGACAGCAAGCGACATAATGGTAGATTCTAGGATATTCAACTCCCACCCGATGAAAACTAGAGAACCTACCGTCACAAAGACTGTCCCTGATATGGAGAGAATGGCATAGAGTGTGATGAGGACGTTCCAAGTGGTGAGGAGCAGCACCAAAGCGGCGACTCCCAGAGACATGCCGATGGAGAAGCGGAACCCTGTGACTAGGCTTTGCTGGAGATCAAAGAAATACAACTGGTTGTCGCTGAAGCTTACGAACCACCCGCGGGATATCGATTCTGGAGCTTTGTCCATCTCCTGCCTACTCCATCTGTTTATTTCTCTCCAGAAAGCATCAATGCTCTCATAGTTCAGCGAATACCTCGTATTGCTTGTAAATGAGAGTAAGAGACCAGTTAGCTTCTGTCCTTCACCAAAGCGAGTCATGTGTTCTAAGCCCCCAAGTGACACAAACATGGAAGCACATTGTTCGAAGAGTTCTGGCTCGTAGGGGAAGTCATAATTTTCGCAGCATGGGGAAAGGTCACGGTAAAAGACGGAACTATCACACGGAGATTCCATCATGAGATTCTTGAAAACATCAATGAAGCAGAAATCTTGGGTATTTCCTTGCGCAGAGTAGAATGACTGATTTTTGACATCAGAGCAGAAATTCATTAGCCACTCTTGGGACTCGGGAGCTGATATATTGAAACCGTTGTCAAGGATGAGGCTACCCCTGTCATCAGGGTCCCACGAATTCCCGTTATCTTTCGATTCAAGCCCCCAAACGAATTTTATCGGCATCTTGTTCTCCACCAGCTGCTCAAAGTCAAAGTAGTCTACGAACACTTGGTCATACTGCTCGAGAAAATCCGAGTTCACAAAGATCTGGAACTGCGACTGAGTGGGGAGCTGAAGCTTTGGGTATATGAATATGGCACAACCACCACCTATGCCGAGTAATGTGAAAACGATCAGCCAAAGATATCGCAATTTGAACACAATCTTAGGAAGTATTTTTTCAAAGATGTGCCGAGACACTGTTTTGAGAGCCTGGATGACCACTCTGTGGCCTGAGCACTGACATGCTTTACGGTTCTGACATTTCTTGAAGCGTAGGTATCTTTCTTCAATGATAACAATAGCAGGGAGCCACGTCAAAGTGAACAAGAAGTTGAAGAGAATTGCACATCCGGAATAGACAGCGAAGCACTTGATGGCTGTGATTGAGCTGGTGATACTAAAGAAGAGCGCTGATGATGTTGTAAAGCTTGTTACGAACATTGTGATGGCTGCGTGGTGCAAGGTTTCCTGGAGGATTCTGATCCTATTCTCTTCCCTGTCGCTGTATTTATCCCCAATCTTTCGCCAGAGATCCATGTAAACGAAGGTATCATCAGCGCCGATACCCAACACAAGGATTACAGCCAAAATGTTGACGAACGGAAAGAATGGCAACCCAATAACCACCAAGTAGACGAAATAGGACATCACCAAGGCCATGCCCATGTCAAGGATCGTCAAGATAGTAATGAATAGAGATCCCGTGTACAGCCAGATGATGAACATGATCACACCAACTGCCAAACCTACTAATTCAATGTCGGAAATCAGAAACGAGGAAAACAAATCAAACTTAAACTGTCCACCGACGGCGGTAATCTTCATGAAGTCGTCGTGAAGATCCTTTCGTCCTTGTATCCTGTCAGTGTACAACTGGCCAGTCGTGTCACTATACCCAGATATTGGGGTGATCATCAACGCAAAGGAAATGTCCAAGTTACTGCTAGCAATCTGGCCTGCAGACCCTGATGGCAACAAGTAGTGGAAAATGTTGTACGCTGAGTTCAGGACTGTGCACTTTCGAGGCACTGTCGGGCATGGGGAATCGTTGCAATCTGACAACAGGCTGTCATCATCGTAGTGAGGGGCGCACTCAGTGAGGAGATCGACCAGATTCTCAACATCCTCTTCGTTGGTGTCGTAACAAGAAGATTTATCCTGGAGCAAGGCCGCGTACTGTCCGAGAGATGCAGGGTGGCAGTTGGTCGGGAGGCCAGTGTCGTTTGTGCGGACGTGCTCATCGTAGAGCCGACACATGGAATGGAAGGCTTCGACGGAAAAGAGGCTTGTCCGTGAGTTCACAACAGAGAATACAATCCGCAAGTTTCTCCAGTGATACACTGTGAATGTGAGAATACAATAAAGATAAAGAATTATTAAGATACCTTTGCGTCATTTTCGTTTTCATACATGTGATTATAATCATTTTACAGTCTTCAAATACAGTTTCTGAACGGGATAAAACATATAAATGTATCATGTTACTTGTACGACAATTCTTTGTTGCCCAACTCACTGCAGATAAAAAAATGGGTGCCCAACATAATAGCACAATACAAATAAAGCACTATAGTCCTGACAGTGGTGTACATGGCGTATTGCACAGCCCACATCCAGGTACCAATCTTCTACAGAGAAGTTGAGATAGAAATGCTTGTTTCGGGATTTAATGGACAGGGATTCGAACTCTCAACCTCTGCATTGACAGCTAGGTCAATGAACCACGTTTGAATTGGCTCGCACATGACCTATGCCAAACGTATGTTCAGAACTTCTATACGATCATCATGAGAAGTCATAGTTCTATATAATAATAGGGCTTTAGAACTTTATTTACCGGGATCGACACATGGATATATTTGCTCATCATTAGACGAATCTTCAATGAAGGTCATCCCTGGGGTCGTCACAACGCCATCTACTGCACTCGTTGTAGTCGGAGTCCAATTACCAAACACGCTCCTCTTCGACAGCCCATCATGGTATACTGTGTGGAAGTTTACGTCGTCTGTGATTGTGTTGAAGAGCTCGAGACCCGTAAGACGATCTCGAATGGGTGTGTGGCGCGACTCGAAACCCTGCAGGCAGATGGGGGGAAAATGTCGATATCATGACATGGATTTCTCTCAGGTTCTGAAGACATATTTCTTAAAATTTATTTGCTTTGTTTAAAAAAAGATGTAAAGATTTCACAGAGTATTATACATAGAATTCTCTTTAGGGTCCGCTACCTATAGTATATCATCACCATCAGTGGCGTAACTGGACACTGGCGTCAAGAGGGGCAAAACTTCGGAGGAAATGGTGAGACGAAACTTGGGGGAACTGCTTGGAGGGAGATTCGTATTTATTCTTCCCGCCAGCCCTCCCGAAGTCGCTCAGTGGGGGGGGGGGGGGGGGGGGGGGAGGATTTTTCGCCAGCCTTCCAAAAGTCGCTAAGTGGGAGGGGTATCAGATTTCATGGGGTCCAGTTTTCCTAAAAAAAAAAAAAAAAAAAAAAAAAAAAAAAGTTATCAGTATATTGTCAGGGGGCAGTCTGCCCTTTTGCCCCCCCCCCCTTGGGTACGCTAGTAATACCTTTTAACGTATGAAATGCGTAAATAAGCCGTTATCCCAAATCTAGACACCAAGGATGAAGTTGGAAGTCTCCCCGCCCGCCAAGGCCGGGCGGAACAGGTGCTCCCCCTTTTTACGAGCTTGTTTATGCAAACCAGGCTCGGCGGTGGAGATTTCCAACTTCTCTCCCACTTTTCTTCGTGGTCTTATTCGAGTAGCAGGTTTTTACTTTCCCTGCTTGCTACTACCAATTTTCGTACAACTATTCTAAGCTTTGGATAAACAGGCAAAACTGTCACTATACGAATAAGGCAAAATGGCAGAAGAGACAGGTGAAGAGAGAGAGTGAATTAGCTGGAAAAGGATCGAGAGAAGGGGAAGGAGAAAAGGAAGAACAGAGAAGAATTAGAGGTAGAGAGACAAGAAGGGGGATACAGAACTCAGACACTGATTCCAGAACCGGGGGGGGGGGGGGGGGCAAACACTTTCATGAGAAGAACGCCCTCCGTAGGATACAAAGTTTATTCTTATTTTAATAGTGCCCCTTGCCACACCCACCCCACCACGCCCACCCCACCCCCACCCCCACCGAATCGATGACCCGGGAAAAAGAGAGAGAAGAGAAAAAAGGAGAGAGAAAAAAAGGGGGAAGGGAGAAATATAGAGAGGAGTAGAAGAAAAGGAAAGGGAGGGAGAGAGAGAGGGGTTGGACAGTATAAGATACTAGTAGACCCAGGGCTTGGCGCAAACACATTTATTAGAAGAATACCCTCAGTAGGAAACACAGTTCATTTTAACATTGATAATACACTCCTCTTCCGCCTCACCCCCCAAAAAAAAATCGATGGCATTGGGAAAGAGAGAGAGAGAGAGAGAGGGTGGGGGGGGGGGGGGGGTTGGGGTGGCGGTGACTGGATCATGTCTATCATGTCTATGCTCAGGCGGGTTGCCAGAAAAAAACAAAAAACAAACTAACAAACAAACAAAACGCCAAAAAAAAAAAAAAAAAAAAAAAAAAAAAACGAGTGAGAGCGAAAAAGCGGGGGGAAGTGAGAGAGAAAAGGGCCTAAAAAGGTGCTCCGAGCCGTTATCTTTCTCTCAAAATTTGTTACAACGTCAAATTTTTCGCACTTCGCGCGGGAAGGGGACCCCCCCCCCCTCCTGCGCCCACCCCTGTTACATACAGTGCAGTATTGCGTCCATATAATTGATAAGCAGTCAGGGCGTCGAATTAACTTTCCGCCTAAGGCGGGTAGCCAGAAAAAAACCAAAAAAAAAACTAACAAACAAACAAAACGCCAACTAAAAAAAAAAAAAAAAAAAAAAAAAAAAAAAAACGAGTGAGAGCGAAAAAGCGGGGGGAAGTGAAAGAGAAAAGGGCCTAAAAAGGTGCTACGAGCCGTTATCTTTCTCTCAAATTTGCTCAAACGTCAAATCTATAGCACTTCGCGCGGAAGGGGGGGAACTCTCCCCTCCCTGCACCCTCCCCCCTGGGGAGTACGCTTCGCATGCTCACAACCATCCCCCCTCCTCCCCCCCCCCAAAAAAAAAAAAAAATTAAATCCTGGCTACGCGGTTGTCTATGCCGAGAGTAGAGAGAGGGAGAGATAATCCAAGTATGACTTACTTTTTCAGGATCGTCAAATTGCGGAAGGTCGTAGAGCGTGAAGGCAACAGCGCCAGCAGCGATTGTGAGCAGAAGAATGGCCACACAGAAGAGAATAGGAAAGCGAGCAATGAATTTGGCATACCTGAGGTAGTACAAAAGAACATGATAAAGGTATAATTCTCAATGGACATATCGATATCCACGCATAAACAGATGCCATCTAGACTTAAAAACAAATATATATCTTTCAAGAGATAAATTTTAAAGCTTTAAAAAAAAGTCATTATCATTTTTTCATATTTTATCCTTGGCGAAATAAACCTCAGGGTGAATAATTCTAAATAATAGCTCCTTGGTGTTTTTTTTTTTTTAAACATGCCATTATTTTTTTTACCTTCAAATTACGCAAAGTGTCCTAACATTCTATTCCCAAGATATTGGCAGGTTTTTTTTTATTAAACTGTAATGTTTGTTTGCTTGTTTGATTCCATTTTTGGTTATTATAAATTATTAGTGTTGAAGTATTTTTATTGACGAATTTTAAATATAAATGTGTAAATTGCTAAATTGCGTGTAAATTGGGGAGGGGTTGTATTGCAGTGTTATTAATCTACCAGTTATTTCATATTTATCACCTGTTGACATGAACGCACACTTCATTATCAAAAGTAAATCGCACATGTTACTAAATTTAATTGGACGTATTGAATAGAATGATGGTTTGCCTACAAAATGGTCACAAATTTCTATAAAACAAAAATATAGAAGCGTCCTTACTTTCTCAAATTTGCCGACAAAGTAAAACGGTCAGATGTTATAAAATGTCCATAAAGCATTAAAAAAAAAAATAGAAATAAAAATAAAAACCAACACAAACAAAAAAACAATCAACTTACCAAAACCAACATCCCGAGCTTACTACTCGTTCTGATTTCTCTTTGTCCATGTTTCCTGGAATATCATGATCTTGAGTTGTTTTAAAGTCATCCTCAGCTGGGGAGTAAGCTGAGTTGGTTATTCCATTGTTCATTTTCGACATGTAATCGCTATGCGACATCATTTCCCCGTTCGTATTATTATTAACGTCATCATAGACAGTAGGGTATATGTCGACGTGGGTATGGTAGTCCAACTTGCGTGGTTGAGATGGAGTTCGACCGTCTTCATAGGGATTAAGGTTGCCCTCGATAGATTGGTCGAAGACGGATGCGGCAGCACGATGTTCAATTATTGCGTCACTGATCGCCGAAATCGTCCTCGACTTCGAATCACGACCCGATGGCGGAAGACCCGTTCCGACGTGCAGGCGGTCGTCTGTGATACCATTCATGGAAAGTCGTCTTCCCTCCCGATGTCTTTTCTTTCTCGATGACGAGGACTGCGATTCCGAAGTCGCCTTGCCGCCAAACCACTGAAGACGACGACGACCATCGCGCTCAGAGCCTTTCAAGTTCACGCTTCTCTCGTGATCGAGCGATGGACCCAAAGTGTAGGGAAGATCTTGGACGAGGATGAAACCATTTTCTTCCCATTGTTGCCGATTTAAATCTGTAATGGTGTAATCAAAGAAACAAGTAAAATGTTAAAAGGTATGCCTTTTTTTTTTTTTTTTTGAAAGGGTGGAGAGATAAAGAAGTATGGACGACGGACAGAGATGATAAAGGTATAGAAGATAGTGAGAGGATATTTGGGATAAAGGAAAAGAAAGGGAATGAGTGTGAGACAGAATGATGAGAGGAGAGGGAGGCAGAGAGAGAGAGAGAGAGAGAGAGAGAGAGAGAGAAAGAGAGATACGGATGCATATTGAGCCATGCAGTTAACAAAAGAGTAAGCCAAAGGGGGAGGAAAATTGGAATAGGGAGCGTTTTCAATTTTTGTTCAAAATGGCATGCAATCTGAATTTTCAAAGATAAATAAAATTCTTCTGCCGTCTAACCTTTCTCACAATTACCCCCCCCCCCTCCCCTTTAATCTCTCTCTCTCTCTCTCTCTCACTCTCCCTCTCTCTCCCTCTCTTTCTTTCTCTCACTCTCACTCTCTATCTCTCTCACACTCTCTCTCTATATATCTCTGTTTTTCTCCACTCTTCACCTCTTCATCCTTTTTTTTCGCTTCCTTTCTCTCTGTCTGACACTTTGTCAAATCAATATGCTGATCATTTGCTTTCTGTATTTCTTTCTCTATTCCAGACTGAGACTATACCTTTATGGGGTATTCAGTTAGAGGTACATGTACATGTATTTTCATTTTGCCTCAGAACCCGGCCTTACAAGAGGCATGTGTAGGCATGGTAAAGCTTGTCAAGAATCCTCTTAAAGATAAAGCTGAGTTCTGGTCATGAGATTGAATTGTGAAACAAATTGTCTTAAAGCAGTTGGGAAGGGTTGATCATACAGCACATGAGAATTGGTGTATAAGGTTTTGGAATTACCAAAATGATAAGAAATTGACTCAATCCTGCTGAGAGTCACATGCACTGCGCACAGAAATGTGTATATGGGGCCAGGGGCGGCGCCAGGGTATATAAATAGGGGGGGGGGGGCAAAATGACGCGTATAGCAACGTCGCACGTCGAGGGTCTTGAAATAACAAAAAGGACTATAACAGTTATGTCATAATTGCATGGCCTAGCCTTCTCTTCTCCATTTCCCCTTCTCTTTCTCCTTTTTTCCCCCTTCTTCCTTTTTTTTTTTTTTTGCTCGCTTGAAAAATGATAGGGGGCGGCCGTCCCCCTGCCCCCCCTGTAGCGCCGCCCCTGTATGGGGCTACACACAAATGTTCGGCCTGAACATTTCAGCTGTTTCTTGTCATATTTTGAATGTGAGGTCATTTGAAGAGCAATCTTTTTCAAGGGGCATTTGTACTATGATAATCTTCCAAAATAACATAAAAAGAATGAGAACACTCACATTTTATTTTTCAAATCTCCCAGAAGTCAACCTTCCCTTTAAAAGGAATTACAGTGTATAGGGGGTTTGTTTACGAATACACAAATGCATTGCTAGCTCCTCTTTATCTCGTCTCCGAAAATTCTATTGTCATGCATACACGGTGCACGATGTACGACATGGTACGAACCGAAGGCGTAGAATAACGGAGAGCTTTGGCGGAAATCATTCTTATGATATACTTCCATCATTAAGACTTTTTAAAAATTTGAACGGGTAACCTGACACGAAATTGTCTATCATCCTTCCATTTTTTTCAGGAATATTTCTCAGAGTACTACTATAAATGCTGTATCAAACTTCTAATGTTGATAATGTTTTACGTAATGTAACAATTTTGATTTTTAGACCATTTATGATCCTCGCAAATTGCTTTCAGAACATAGCTATTGTAACTTACAGTCAAAGTGAGAGGATATAAAAAGGGTGAACTCAAAAACAAGATGGATTTAACACAAGAAATATCATATTTATTTTGTTTCTTCAGGTAGTCATTTCAATTTTCAAACCTTTGTAATGATAAAATTTGCATATTTCCTAGAATGATTTACATAATATGATTTGTAATTGAAATTAACATACGTTGATTATTGTTTGTGAAAACTTTGAATGTATAGATTGATTTATGTGTGTACTTTAAATTTAGTCTCTGCTTCTGCAGCTTGTTATCATGTACAGAACTCAAATCGGCACAAGATCCCATTACGTTTACAATATCTTTTTAAAGACTGGAAATGAAGTATAATACCAAATGATCTTGTACAAACATCTTTTGATACATGGAAAACAACCTGAGAGTATAATACAATGATAACACGTGAACGGTTTTGATAGAAATTGAATGACAATAGCGGTTGAAAAGAACAAAAAAGTTATTAAAAAGCAGACTTACAGACAAAAACACAAGACAGTAAGAGAGCGAGAGAGAGAGAGAGAGAGAGAAATAGTGATGAGATTGCATTCCCGTAAAACGACATCTCCTCAAAGGCACATGAAATCAACTCACCTATCGTTAAAATTTGAATGCAAAAGTCATATTCTGATTTAGGAATATAATTGACAACCGTTTTTCGAGTTAAACTGGTTTTGGAGTAAACATAAATTAGAATTAATAGTGCGAAGCCCATAAATATTATATGATTATGAAACCAAAGCCCCTTATTATTAAGAGTTGCGACTGATTCGAATAAATCTCAACTTAAAATTATTTGTAACTCCTATCTCTTAAGTACACAGTTGCTATTAGTTCGAATCAATCGCAACTCTATAAAGACGGGGTCAATTAAGACTCCTCATTGCCCTTCTGTCTGGGTGGGTGGGTGTTAAACATAAAACATCAAAGGTAAAAAAAAAAAAAAAAAGTGCAATGCTGTTGCTGCTTAGTAGCGGATGCAAGGTTTTTCTACGACCAATTCAGAAAGCGTTGGTGGTATAGTGGTTAGCATAGTTGCCTTCCAAGCAATTGACCCGGGTTCGATTCCCGGCCAACGCATGTTTTTGTGTGGGGCTACTTAACGCAGGTCATCAAATTTTCTTTCTATGAGTTTGAATTGAAAATACATTACTGAAATATTATTAATTATTTCGCCAAGTAGAAACTGTATATTTGTGTATTGTTTTCTGCCATGTTTTACAGGGCACATAAGTACGACTACTAACGGGCGACCCTGTGAAAAGAATGTTGAATAAATCAATAAAAAAACCTGATTGAATAAAACAATAAATGATTACAGAAATTTGAAAAATAAATAAATAAAAAATAAAAAATAAAAATAAAGGAATAAATGAAGTAATAAATGAATAAATTTAACAAATAAATGAATAATAAACACATGAATGGTTTAAAGACGTAGTCATACACAAATAAAGATAAACTAAAATTACAATTCATGATACTAGGAATAAAAAGTTAAAAGAAATAACAAGGGATATAATAAAATTTATCAATATACGGAGTATGTAGTGAACCTTACCTTTTGTTATTAAGACATTCTGGTTGTCACAAGCGCTGTCCTGATAAAATCGGGAAACATAATTCACAATCGCTGAAGATTCCTTGCTGTGATAGACAAACATTTTGACAAACTTAATCCTAGTTTTGCTAAATGATTATTGCTCATTCATTCTTGATCTTGTCTATTTTACAATTTCTGTCTTATAATACCAGACTTGCTTTGACTATCGAAACGTTGACTTCCGTATTATCTATCGTCAGGATCATCATTCTGAAATATGTTGATATTCATGAATCGCTATTATTAAAGGGTAATTTCTCAAAGTCTGCACTAAAAATGAATAAATCGATTAAAATCGATTTATCACTCAAAACTTGACAGTTTACTTGTGACGATATTTATGATGATATATCGCTTTCTCGACAACCTGACCGGCAACTCCTCAGGAAATCCCCTTTGCAAAATTCATTTGTAACTGAAAATGGTTTCTCCTAATGCTCCTCGATTTGATAATAATCGCACGTTTCCTCGAAAATGTGCCATCTCCCAATGGCCAACTAATAAGAATGCACGAGCTATGACTACTAAATATACCGCGGAGTCATCGTTTAAGGTGAGAGGCCATCCAAGTTTGTACGCTCTCCGGCAAATATTGAAATTACATAATACATGTCAGGTGATTCCAGCGCCTAACGGCGTAGAGCATTTCCTCTATGTACACTTGCTGTGCCTGTACGCCCATTTTACTCTCACTTTACATCATACGCATGCACTAAAAATAGTTTTGATATTGCATGCAGCGGCTAGGCCTAGCTATTATGTCATAGCTATGAAGAAAAGAAGGGAAGAAGGGGATAAAAAGGAGAAAGTATTTGCATAACAAACGACTGGAAAAAGCGGTCGATCATTCTTTTGTTGCCTGTCAACGTCAACGCACTTTTGACAGTCGCTCTCCCCCTGCCTGCTGCAGCTCCATTCCTTGAAGCCATACAAAATTCCCTCTCGCTAGTTTTCAGGGTGAATGGGGGTAATCTTCCCGACAGACCGACAGCCCACGAGACCGACAGCCCATTAAAATGTCGGTCTCATGAACCCTCAGAAAAAGTCAAAAGCGGTGGCCAGCGAGACCAGCATTGTCGGTCTTGTAGGCTGTCTGTCTCTTGGACTGTTTCTTGGACTGTTTCTTCTTCCTCCTCAACGGAAACCATTGTATTACTGTATCTCTAGTGGCATTGCTATACAGGGAGCACTAATCTTGCTCTCTTCCCAATCGAATGGCGGAAAAAAAATAGAAAGGAGAAAAGGAGAAAAGGAGCAAATGAGAGTAGAAAGGGAAAAGGGAGAGTGGGAAAGGATGGAAAATAAACATGCTAGGACCCCATCCCGCATCCCCCCCCCCATCGGTGGCCTTGTTCATTCGCATTTCATAGACCAGCGACCCCCCCCCTTCCCCATGACGTCAGTGCCCCCAGTGGATGGGCCCATGGTACGCTGCTGTGTACATCTACGGTATTACTGATGCTGTTCCGGCTTACACAACGCTTCGAGGTTATTTTGTATTAATATCAATTTGATGGATAATACAATGATTTGTGTAATAGAAGATAAACGTTTTAAGCCAAAGTCTTTTAATTCAAATTGTTATCGGTAAGGTTAGTTCTTTTTTCTTTTTTCTTTTTTACATTGTTCTATTACATCGTTCAGTATTAATAAATGAATCGATATGTATAATTATGTATATGCTTATAGTGAAACGGGATATAAAATAAGGTCCGAATTCACATCAATTAATATGCAAAAGATCTCCAGAGGAAATTTTAAAAAATAAATGACTTCATAACAACATAAAAACCTTACAAGAAAAATAAAGTGTTTAAAGATAAAGTTTAGTTCTGGTCGTGAGATTGAAGTGTGAAAGAAACTGTCTCATAGCAATTGGGAAAGGTTGATTATATAGCACATAAAAATTGGTGTATGCTGCAATGTTTTTGGAATCACCAAAGTGATAAGAAATTGACTCAATCCTGATGAGAGTCACATGCACTGCACACAGAAATGTGTATATGGGACTACACGCAAATGTTCGGCCCGAACATTTCAGCTGTTTCTTGTCATATTTTGAAAGTGAAAGCATTTGAAGATAAATCCTTTTCAGGGGACACATCTACTATGATAATCTTCCAAACTGACATAAAAAAATGAGAAAGCTTCACAAATTATTTGTTTACCTTTCCCAGAACTCAAGCTTCCCTTTAACAACAAAAGGGGCAACATCTCTACATCTGAAAAAAAAAACACTCGTCCAAAGGCACTCCAAGTGTCAAGAAACTTTGAAGGAAGGAAACACAATTAAAATGAAGGAATCGGGGTGCTCGACATAAAGCTCCGGCGACAATTGCTCTGGGTTTATTTGGACAAAAATATAGGTTTACATAGGGATAGGGTTTCAACCTGGGTTTTAGGTTAAATTTAGGATCAGGGTTAGTTCAGGTAAATCATTTCGTCTATAATGGCTGAAAGTCAGAAATAGGGTAGAAAATTGACCGTGGAGCATTTATCGTCGGAGGACGAGTCGTACAATCAGAAATCGAAAAAAAACAACAAAACAAAACAACCCCCCCCCCAAAAAAAAAAAAAAACACAACAACATTGAAATGGGCAATTACTGTTATAAATATGCAACCGATTAGCCCACCTTGGTCCACGGGTCTTCTTACCTTCTTCCACCATCACTGACCATGGTGTCAACGAACTTTTGGAAATCATCGTCATCATACACTTTCTCTGCTGAATCACTCCTCGTCCCGCCTTCCGACGTCACGTCTTTAGAGATGTTATACAATCTTTATTTGCAGTCAGACCGACAGGTAAACTAACTTTTTATTCGACCGCACCCTTAAACCAACACGGGAAGACGTGTACCGGCGAAGCAATGTACATCAAATGGGTGTGATGTTCTAGGTCTATTTAACGTTCACTTTCTGACTCGGTGGAGAAGGTCATTATAACAAATCTTCAATTGTTCAATTGTTCAAAACTCTCCTGCCCCTACAAAGGAATTAATTAATGAGGTTGAAGAATTGTTAATCTGTCGGTCAATTGAATCTGGTGTCGCCGAAACCACTGGTCCGTCTTCGTGGTCTAGTGGTTAAGGCACTGGCGTTCTAAGCCAACGACCCGGGTTCGATTCCCGGCGGAGACATTTTTTCAACCTTTGCAAAAATTTCAAAAAGGGAGGGCAGCTCTGGGGAACTTTGATTTAAGCTATGCAACCATTATTCTTTCATTTTCATTTCTCAAATTTTCCAGGAGAGTTGCCAAAGCTGTTGTATATGTTATTTCCTATTTCCTATATTATAATTAGTCTAATGTATACATGTATCTCAAAGCATTAGCTAGGATCCCGCTGAGGCATGCGGCTTGTCTTTGTTCAAAACTCACCTGCCCCCGACAAAGGAATTAATTAATGAGGTTGAAGATTTGTTAATCTGTTGGTCATTTGAATCTGGTGTCGCCGAAATACTGGCCCGTTTCCGTGGTCTAGTGGTTAAGGCATTGACGTTCTAAGCCAACGACCCGGGTTCGATTCCCGGCGGAGACATTTTTTCAACCTTTGCAAAAATTTCAAAAAGGAGGACAGCTCTGGGGGAACTTTGATTTAAGCTACGCCACTTTATTCTCTCATTTTCATTTCTCACAGTTGTATATAATCTGATAATTTATATTTCATGAAAGAGCATATAGTTGATCAGTCATGAGAATTTTTTTTGTTTTTTTGTTTTTAATGCTATACTCAGGATATATTGCTCTATTTTGTCATGTGTTACTCTTATTATTATTATCATTATTATTATTATTATTATTATTATTATTATTATTATGATTATTATTATTATTATTATTATTATTATTATTATTATCATTATTATTATTGTTCATTATTGATATTATATTCGAATAAAATATTGATGGATATGTCAATGAAGTTCAATGAATAAATACATACATACATAATCAAAGAACAGAAGTGAGCGGAATCCAAATATTGATGAAATAATATTGATATTATATTCGAATAAAATATTGATGGATATGTCAATGAAGTTCAATGAATAAATACATACATACATAATCAAAGAACAGAAGTGAGCGGAATCCAAATATTGATGAAATAAAAATGTTAAGTTTGTACTGATGTATTATTTTAGACCTTGACTTTGCAGTTTATCAGCTAATTGCTCATCATCGATATCTGAAAGTGTTAAAGGTTTTATTCACACATCTGTAAATCCACGAACTGA
This sequence comes from Heliocidaris tuberculata, assembly GCA_025618425.1. Taxonomy (NCBI): domain Eukaryota; kingdom Metazoa; phylum Echinodermata; class Echinoidea; order Camarodonta; family Echinometridae; genus Heliocidaris; species Heliocidaris tuberculata. The sequence goes on from CM046849.1 coordinate 24,239,533, forward strand.
CTTGAGCATGTTTTTTCTTGAATAATTTTGTATTTTCGTACATGTATTTCAAAAGAAAAAATTGTGTCCTTTGTATATGCTTGTTTTTTGTGATATAATATAATTATGTAGATAAAAATTCGATATTTTGAATACTGTTTATCTATAACTATTTGACGACTCCAAGCTTTGGATGAAGCTTACGACGATCTGTCCATGTATCTATATAACATTTACATGATTATACCAAGTATTTTCAACTGATGATCTATATACGACGATGATGATGATTAAATCAAATCAATTTAATCAAATCAGATTATATCCCTTTACACCCCAACTTTTTTTTCTTTTTTTCATATACAATTTTCAGGTGTCTAGGTTGTATTATTCCTACATATGTGATTTTATCTACGCATATTTGGCAATACTCCAAAAGTTTACATCAATATCATCCCCCCCCCCCCCGAACTCGCTCTCTTAATCACTCTCTCCCCTTCTCCCTCTCTCCCTATACTATCTATAACAGATAAGAAGGGACAGCAGAAAGGAAAGAAAAGAAAAGAACGAAAGGAGAGCGATATATATATATATATATATATATATAGAGAGAGAGAGAGAGAGAGAGAGAGAGAGAGAGAGAGATTGGGTGGTACACACATGTTAAACATGGAGGCGAAATATACTGTATATTATGATGGAAACATAATATTTATTCAGGATTCTCATTTTATGTGTGTCTCTTTGACCCTGTCTACTCTCTCTCTCTCTCTCTCTCTCTCTCTCTCTCTCTCTCTCTCTATCTGTTTCCCTCTCTCTCGTTTTTGTTTTTCTCTTTCTGTGTCTATCTGTCTCTGTCTCTGTCTGTCTCTGTCTCTCTATCTTTCTTTTCTTTCTCTCGACGGCATAAGGATTCTAAAAATGGACGAAATTCATTCGCTTTCCTCCTTGGAGAACAGGGAAAAAAGTCTTTCTTGACGTTATCCATATATCGCTCGTGGGGGGGGGGGGGGGGGGGGGAGGGGCTGCGAAATATAGACTTGTTCAAAAGCTTACCGGGGGTAAAATAGGCAAGTGTTCCCTTTCCCTGATGCCGCTAATGTTCTTTTGACTTTACTCGTGTTCCGATGAGACATACTTTAACAGAAAAAAGGAATTGGAATCAGCTAAACGTTTATTGCGCTTTTGTACATTTGTACTGTCATTTAAATCAGTGTCACAATAGAATCATCTGCATAATAGAAAACGAATGACTGGGTGGTGGCACTGCCTCCTCCCCACTTTTGTTCAAATTACCGTGAAAAGCTGATTAAGTTTTGGTAAATATACTACTACTACTACTACTACTACTACTACTACTACTACTACTACTACTACTACTACTAATAATAATAATAATAACAACAACAACAATAATAATAATAATAATAATAATGATGATAATGGTGGTAGCTTCTTGTATAGCGCTCAGCTCCGTCACGTCGTGAGGCTCATGGCGCTCCAACATTATTATCAGGTAAACACTGTAATACAAAAATCTACAGTGTTACAAGAAAATGTCCCATTTTCAAGGGACTCTAATCACATGTCAATTATAAAAGAATATACAAATCTAAATTCTTCGTCATCTCGGTCATTTCAAGTATAAATATTGCAACATCCGAGTGTGGCATAAAGTCACTTAAATGAAAAGTATTTACAAAATACATAGTACTGCGTATCATTTTCTAGCCTTATAATTATTCTCTCCCTTAAATCGATGAAAGACTACTGGAAGAAGTTTTTAAGGGCTGGTCACATTTGTCTGATAACGATAACGATAACGATAATTAGATTTTCAGTTGAAGGTACACCCTATGGCGATTACGCGTGAGTATGCTCGTGTCTGTTAGCTCTAGGGTGTACCTATGATGAAAAATCTCGTTATCGTTATCGGTATGGGACAAATGTGACCAGCCCTTTACTCCTTTGTCAAATTGACGGAACATCACCTTCTTAAGTGCAGCTGCCATACTATCAACATACACGAGCATACCTACACGTACACACGGCATAGTAGGGCGCTCTTTAACCCTTTCGAGACAAGTGACCACATTTTGTGGTTTGGCGCAATAAACTATGATTCAGAGTTCTTAACAATATGCCAGATGCATGACAAGATGGAGCAAAAATGTCTGCATACACTATGTCTATTTTTGTTGCATGACCGTATGCGTTTGATGCCAGGAATTTTACAAACGAAAATAAGCTTTAAAATCCTTTAAGTGGTAATACAATGCGAGGTTCAAAATTATTGTTGTTTTATCGATAATTGGCAATTTTTCCAACTTTTTGAAAAAAATTCATAACCATGTATATTGTTTTCAAAGACTTTACACCTTATTAGAACCATATAGCACTAAAAGAAAAATATTGCCAATTTGAAGAACAAAATGTGATCAATTTAGCCCTTACATAATTCATGTCCTGAAAGGGTTAAATCTTGTTATCGTTATTGGTGAGGTCTGACCAGTCCTTTGGAGGAGTACATTCAGCCTTTTCCTGTGATAACTCCTTTCTGTATACGATAGATGTATTTCAATGTCATACACTTCATGTGAAAATGTACGTTAATGTATAACGTGTGAGAAATATCAAGATCAAATCAAATACATGTATAGGATCTCTTTTCACTCCGATACCCCGATTCGCCTCCTTCCTTTAAAAAGTATTTATGATACTTAACTCACCGACTACTGAATTCTCAAATTCCCATTGGCTTAATACAGGGACTGACCGGTTGCAGTAGACAACGGGTTAAAGGGGAAGTTCACCCTGAAGATTACTTGAGTTTAAAAAATGCAGAAAAAATAAAGAAAAATATTGGCGAAGGTTTGATGAAAATCGGTCAAATAATAAAAGAGTTACGAGTATTTAAAGTTTTGGATTCGTGACGTCACATGCGAGCAGCTGCCCATTGGTCATGTAATAAATATTCCATATATTCGCATTTTTTTTTACGTTCCACGATAAATTAATATCGTTTCTTTTCAGAATCTAGTATTGAATAACATTTCTGACAATATATCAAATGCACAGACGAAAATATTCTAAATTTTCTGAGAAAACTGTGTTTTATGGAATATTTATCACATTACATAATGGAGGAGCTGCTCGCATGTGACGTCACAAAATCAAAACTTCAAAAGTCCATAACTCCGTTATTCTTTAACGGATTTTGTCCAAACTTTCGCAAATATTTTTCTTTATTTTTTCTGCATTTTTTAAACTCAAGTAATCTTCGGGATGAACTTTCCCTTTAAGAGATACATCTTGAGAGGGTTACATCCTGACTAGAGAGTTAACCCTATGAAGTGGAGGGTAGGATCAGGGCTAACTCGGCATTTGAGACAACTCAATATATCAGAATATCGAGGCCGAAATAGCAACAGAGGTTCAACCAATCGCAATGCTTGAGTGAAATTTGCATTCACTAGGTTTTAAACTCCCATTTTAGAAGATTATTAGATCAGAATGGGTTTATTTGAGGCTAAACAGATAGGCTAATGTTGAAAATGTTAAGATGTGAAAACCCATATATATATATATATATATATATATATATATATATATATATATATATATATATATATAGGCTACTAAGAGGTTGGTTAGCATTTGAACTCTTGAAACTCAATCACGGAGCGATGCCAAATTGATCCTGATTCCGAGTTAGCCCGACGCCGTTCTAACTCGGCACTTGGGCTAACTCGGAATCGGCAGAAAATCGAGGCCGAACTAGCCACAGAGCTTGAATCGACCGCAAATATTTTCGTGAAACTTGCATCGAGTACGTGTTTTAAAGTCCCATGTACAAGATTATTTGATAAATAGTTCCAAAAGAGGTAATAGACTTCAGCCGTCCGCAACAAATCCTAGATCAATGTCTCCCCCTGGGCTCATATCTAACAAGCTATGACCCTGTCGATTAGAACAGCAGCAACAGCTTTGATCAGAATTAGAACTTTGGATTGACGTGCAGCAATGGCAGGAAGGCACGGGTATTCGAGCGCAGTTACCTTCAGGTCCAAACGCCCTGCATAGAGGCATGAAGAAGAAGTTGGCGTAGAACCAACTCACGGTCATCACAAGGGTAAGAAAGATGCCGATTTGTTGATAGCAGAGGACGACAGAGGGCAGCATGACCGCTCCTGCGATGAAGGTCGAGAACGCCGCAGTGGTTATGGCAGAAGTGAGCTGCACCATGGCAAAAGTAGAGCGAGAAGCGCGATCCTTGTGCGGTGCGAGTCCGTAGGCCACACCATAGTGAATGGTGAAATCGACGGACAGACCCACGGCGAGACTCATCACGGTTGATTCCAGAATGTTGAGTTCCCACCCCAAAAGAACCAAGCTGCCTATGGTGACAAAGACTGTCCCGCCGATAGACAGGGTGGCAAAGAGAGTGATGAGAAGGTTCCTGGTTGTGAACAACAGGACAGTGGTGGCCATTCCCAAGGACAGCCCTATGGACATTTTTGTTCCTCGCGCAAGGCTCTCCTGTAGGTCAAAGAAAAACATCTGGTTGTCACTGTAGCTGCCGAACCAGCCACCGGCTAAACCCGGCGGTGCAGTCTTCATTTTCTCCTTACCCCAACCATCAACACTATACCAGAACTCGCTGATGTTTTCATACACCAAGGTATCAGTTGTTATGCTGGTGAATGATAATTGTAATCCAGTCAACTTGCTTTTTTCTCCAAAGCGTATACCTTCACTGAAACTTCTTATGCTAGATGTCCAAAAAGGAGCGCAGTGGTCAAAAAGGCCTTGGTCATATGGAAAGTTAGTTTGATTGCAACACGGTTCTGGGTTGAACGGTAGTAATGGATTCTCACATGGCTGCTCCATCACCGATTTCAGGATTTCAATAAAACAAAAATCAGATTCTTTATTTGCCTGTGAGTAAAATGTTTGGTTACGGATGTCGTTACAAAATGCCAAAAGCCATTCTTGAGATTCTTTGCTGGATAGATCAAAAGATCTGTCGAAAATGATTGAACCTCTGTCATCGGGGTCCCACGGGTTCCCATTGTCGTCGGGTACAACTCCCCAAACAAATATGATAGGCATCAATTTCTCTTCTCCTCTCTCAAACAAAAAGTGGTTTTTGTAGATCTGGTCGTATTGTTCCATGTAATCACTTGATATGAAAACTTGAAAATCATTCTCAGTAGGCAACTGAAGCTTTGGCTTAACAAATATAGCGCAAGCTCCACCTACCCCGAGCAGTGTGAATAAAATAATCCACAGAAATCGAAGCTTAAACACGACCAATGGTAATATTGCTTCCCAGAATGAGCGAATACATCTAGTTTGGGAATTAACTAACTCCTTTATTTTCAAGTAACAATCACTTGGTGTTATTCTGTCGCGACATCTTCGGAACTGCAGGTACTTATCCTCAATGACGACAATAGCAGGGAGCCACGTGACAGTGTACACGAAGTTGATGAGTATGGCACAACCTGCATACACTGCCAAGCATCGTAGGGCCGTGATGGAGCTGATAACACTTGAGAAAAGAGCTGAGGATGTGGTGAAGCTGGTAACAAACATGGTAATAGCTGCATGGTGTAGGGTATCTTGGAGGACCAATACCCTCTTCTCAGCGGTTCCTCCGTGTCGTTCCCTCATTTTCTTCCAAATGTCGATGTAGACGAAGGTGTCGTCCGCCCCGATACCGATTATCAGTACAAAGGCGAGGATGTTCATGAAGGGAAAGAAAGGCATCTTGAAGACGACGACGTACAGGAAATAAGAAAAGACCAAGGACATTACCATATCTAGGATTGTCATGATAGTCACAAAGAGTGATCCTGTGTAAAGCCACACAATCACTAGAATTAGTCCGATCCCAACAGCCAAGTACAAGCAATCTGACACGAGGAATTCGGAGAATAAATCGAATTTGAATCCTCCTCCTACCGCCAAGAGTTTAGTGACCCCGTCACTGACAACTTGTCTCATTATGTTGTCCTTATAGATATCTTGTCCTAAGCTGCTGTATTGGTAGAACGGAATCACCATCAAAGCATGGTTGACAGCCTTGAAATCACCGCGCGCGATTTGTTCTACAGACTTTGATGGCAAGAGGTACTGAAATATATTGAACACGGCGTTATCCTGGGTGCAGTTCGGAGGGACAGTAGGACAAGTGCCCTGACTACTGCACTCGGATCTCAGCACCTTGTTGACGAAGAATGGCGAACACTCCCGAAGTAGCTGTCGTAGCTTCATGACGTCATCTTCGATAATGTCAGAGCACGAGTCCTTTCCACCGATGAGGGCTGCGTAGCCACCAAGCGATGCCGGTTCACAATTCCTAATGTATTCAGAAACCTTAGTGGTGTTCGTGATGATGTGGGTGCTATATAAACTGCACATGGACCGCATTGCTTCGGCGCTGAATAAGTCCACTTCGTCTTCACGAGAGAAGACCAAACGAACATTTTGCGCAGCATCTTCAGCTGAAACAAACAAACAACGAAACAAATATAGAAGAAACCTCTATAGCAAATAATGCTTATTTACCTCTGATCTAAAATGTATATAACTAGTTCATTATACAGTGCGTCCCAGAAGAAAGTTAACAGTTGGAAAAAGTTTCCCCAAATAGTTTTTTTTTCAAAATATTTAAAGGAAATTTTCATACCTGTGGATAGCTTAGGGTCTCTTCTATCGAATGACACCAAAATATCTCACAATATTTTACGCTTGAGTGAGCAAAAGACAATTTTGCGAAAGGGTGCAAAATCCAGACTTGACAGGAATTGATATTAGCTCTGGCTGGTATTAGCCAAGGTGAGAGTCATGAAAAAGCCTAGAAATCTCCATATTCTGATTAAAAAAAACAATTTAAGAAATAACAGGCTTTGTTCTCTGTATATCCTTACACATCCCATCAACATCTTATGCTTAAGTGAGCAATTAACTACTTTGTTGAGTGTTTCAAAATGTAAATTTGGGCGATCTTTTAATTTCACCTTGCTTGCTCACTCAACCATAAAGTTTTGATGGGATGTATCAGGAGATAGAGTGAACAAAATCTGTTCTTTCATAAATTGTCTTTTAATGATCAGAACATAAAATGTCTAAGCCTTTCCATGACTCTCAACTTTGCTGACACCAGCCAGAACATAAGTAAACATTTTTTTCAAGTATGGATTTTGCAACATTTAATAACAGTGGCTTTTGCTTAATCAAGCGTAAAATATTGTGAGATGTTGTGGTGTCATTTGATAAAAAAGACCCTAAGCCATCCACATGTATGAAAATTTCCTGAAAATATTTAGAAATATTTAATTGGGAAGACTTTCTTTAAATGTCAATTTTAAACGATGCCCAACTTTTTTGATACCAGCCAGAACAAATACCAATTCTTGTCAAGTCTTCCTTTTGCACCCTTTCACAAAAGTGGTTTTTGATCACTCAAACGTAATTTCTAGTCAGATTATTTTGGTTTTATTGCATAGAAGAGACCACAGGCTATCTCTAAAAATTAAAATTTATTCATTTATTTGGAGGAACTTTTTCCAGCTGTTAACTTTTTTGGGGGGACACACGGTATAACACTGAATCTGTCGATAAATAAATGTCGTACATTGGTTTGAAAATATTATTTGCATCCTAAAAAGCGATAGTTAAAGAAAAATAGTTGAATCAACATTTGGCAATGTCCATCTTTACTGGCACATATTAGGATGGTAATTTGCGATACACTGCAAAACGTTGGGAATTAGATTCATTTTGGTTCAGTTATATTTCCTGTTCATTATATTTTTGTTTGTTTGACGGAAATCTAGAAAATTAACAACACTATATCATTATATCAGGAAATTTACCTAATGGAAAACTTTTATCTCTCTTGGGAAACTGGATACTGTTCGTGTATTACCAGAAACGGATCTTACTAGTCTCCAAGAGCAGACTTCAACTGTACGACTGACAGGTCTTACGTAATGAGCATACGTCTCTGGAACAATCTCCCATCATTTCTAAGAAACAGTGCTTCACTAGACATCTTCAAAAAACACCTGAAAACTTACTTGTACAACTCTGTTAAATAGACTGATTGACAAGAGCCTTGTATCCTGTGAAAAAGGCGCTATATAAATCCGAGTATTATTATTATTATTATTATTATTATTACTCTTCATCAGCTTCAGAAGAACTGCCCCTAAAGGAAATTCGTCATTATAATAAATTCTTCCACCGAAACCAAAATGAACGCTTTCTGATCTCTCGTAAGCCATGCTCAGATCAGAGTAATGAGGGGATTTGCTGTGTGCGGGAGTTTTGCACATTGTGAATTCCACCACGTTCGTCGTGAGCGTACTACGTGTACATCAAGTCTTGCATGTAGAAAATGCCGGAAGTATAATTTTCTTTTAACCTACCACTTATTCCAATGAATATATACCACGGGTAATGTTTTTGGTTTTTGTTTTTGTTTTTTTGTTTTTTGTTTGTTTGTTTTTTTTTATTTGTCGTTAATTTGTCGTTACATCCCTATGTTATGTTAGGAGTTATGTACCTGGTAATGTGCAACTTGGCCCACTTGGTCCTCCCGTTGGATAGAATCGTGGATTGAGAGAGCTTTCACCATCGACAGAACTTCCACCATCAATAGCGTTTCCACCATCCGTGACAGTTTTGCTCGTGGTGAACATCGCATATGTACTGTCATCTTGGATATTACTCGGAGTAGAGGTCCTCTTGCTCGGTGGCGACGGGGAAGAAAGCAGAATATCATTCCCGTCTTGGCTCGAACTACGGGTCGATGTCGGCGACGAGGACAAGGTCCCACGTGTGACGTAAGGTCCATCCAAGCTGCGTTTGGATTGCCGTGGTAAGGTGTAGAAATGGTCGTCGTATCTCTCATCGTAGAAGTGCTGAAGCCCTGAGGATCTGCCATTAATGTCTGTTTGTCGAGCCTGGAATCCCTACAGTACATTATGAGGAAGAGAAAAAAGAAGAGCCAACAATCCTTTTAAAGTACATCTTATTCTTATCATTTGAATGTGTTGTAATTTTGTTGTAATTTAAAACTATTGATACGTATCAATACTTTGTTCATAAATATATAAATCATATACATGTACATGCAGTCATATAAATCACAATACATTATATAAACTATTCATAACAAACGATAGCGTAAATCAGCACAAAAATATCATTATTAAGTTTTATTATTATTATTATTTTAAGTTCTCTTTACCATCATGATGATAACATAAATAAGAAACTTTAGAATAAATAATGGTTTTTGTGACTCCCCTACCTGGACATGAAACTGTTCTCTTGTGATTTCCAATTCTTCATTTACGTTCTCCCTCCCAGCTCATTGTCCATGCTCTTGCCTTATACATGACATTTGTATTTTCATATTTTTAATCATCCAATTTCTTTCCTTTTCATAATAATATTTATTCTTCTTCAGGTCATCTCTGCTCTTCATTCTTACATAATTATATCCATATAAAAAAAATAGAAGAGTAGAAATGATCATATTGAAATACAATAGAATACAGTATAGATAAAGAGCAGGTTCAACGAACCGTACCTTCAATGGATCGCTGAAAGAAGGGATATCGTATAGAACAAAAGCAGCAGCGCCCCCACCGGCTGTGAGAAGGAACAGGAGTAAGCAGAACAACACCGGGAAACGGTTGAGAAATTTGGCGTACCTGATGAAAGGTTAAATTATTTTGAAACATGTCATGACAAAATTATGATGAATATTCTCTGTTTGCGTTGACGAATAATTTCGATTTTTTTTAATTTTTTTTTTGCTCCTCCTCCTCTGAGTCATTCTTCATATTTTTCTTCCTTTTTCTCCTTTTCTACTTCTAGTTAAATTTCTCCGATTTTATTCCCTTTAGTTTCTTCTTTACGTCACCTATTATCTTTCGCTTAATTTTCCTACCCCATTTCCTCTTCCTCTTCTTTGTTCTTCCATTTCTTCTTCATCTTCTTTCTTGTGCTATTTTTTCTTTGTATTCTTCTTCCTCCTCCTCCTCCTCTTCTTCTCCTTTTTTTTTTCTTCTTCTTCTTCTTCTTCTTCTTCTTCTTCTTCTTCTTCTTCTTCCTCTTTCTTCTCCTTTTTCCCCTTATTATCTTCTTCTTCTCCCTTTTCTTTGTTGTTGTTCTTCATCTTCCTTTTTTCTTCTTTCCTTCTTCTTCTTCTTCTTCTTCTTCTTCCCCATCTTCTTCTTCTTCTTCTTCTTTTTCTTCTTTTCTTCTTCTTCTTCTACTTCTTCTTCCTTTTTTTTTTCTTCTTCTTCTTTGTTTGCCCATTTTCTATCCTTTTCATTTTCATAATTTTGTCTTTTAGTCATCATTTCCTTATCTCTATCTCCTCTAGATTGAATACGAGAAATGTATATAGGCAGTGGCGTATCTACGGGGGGGGGGGGGCAGAGGGGGCACGTGCCCCGGGCGGCACTTGAAGGGGGACGCAAAAAACGCAAAAGAGAGAAAGAAATACAAGAAATGTTATGGTCTCTTTGAGGGTTATTTGCGCCCCAGTCAACGACAAAATGCGTAAGAAAATAAAGGGTTTGAAATGCGAATTTTCTAAAGCTTGGTCGCTTTGCTCCCTCGCATAATTGTATTCAAGATCTAGCTATTTCGCGCCCCCCCCCCCCAGTGGCGTTTTTAAAGTGTTAACCATTAATTGACACTAGTTGCTTTGCCCCCCCCCCCCCCCCCGCACAAGGCAGGAGCTTGTTAAATTTTGCACGCCCAGATGGGATACAAGTGCATAAAAAGCACTTTCAAAGTATAAAACATTCGAAAGAAATCATAAATTTGCCTTGCAATGCCTTACTGAATCCCTCAAATATATTTCTTCAGGGTTTTCATTCATTTTGCGCCCCCCCCCCCCCAATAGGAATGTTCAAAATTTGAAAAAATATATATATTGCTGGGTCGATGTATTCCTTTGGATTTTTAAATTTTTTATTGTAAGGGTAAAATACATAAGAAATTTCAATTTGAAGGGTGAAAAGGAACAAAAACAAAAACAAAAAACAAAAACAAAAAACAAAAACAAAAAAAAAATCGCGTTGCTCCCTCGCTTATACAATAACTCATTAAATTTGGGCTAACAACCCCGGTTTATGTGCATCAAAACTAATTTTCACGTACAGTGCCATCATTTCTAAATTAAGAACGCTCATTAATCTGAGTTTGGGCATGGGGGGGGGGGGGGGGGCCAAAGATTTGAGAGTTTACCCCGGGCGCCAGAATACCTAGATACGACACTGTATATAGGATAGTGTATACATTTTATGCACATCGTCAGAAGCTATAAAAGTATTAAAATGACATTGTTTGCAGTCTTGATTCGTGTTATTTATTATTTCTGTTGTCCTCTTTATCTTACACTGCAGGATTGGCCTGTTTAGTTATGGAAAACTGCTTCCCAAAGGCGCCCTGCAGTTTAACAAGTCATTCTACATGAAAATACGAAATACATAACATACATAAAAATGGAGAGTGAATTAGTGGTATTATAAAATGTACATCTTTGAAAAGCAATGTTATAAGTCCACTGAGTCAAGATTTAAAGTTTTGCATAGTTTTTTTTTTTTTTTTTTTTTTTTTTTTTTACTTATAAAGGGATGTACACATCTGAGCATTACCAGGAAGTGCATTAAAGAAACTTGTTCCAACTTATGCAAAAGAATTTTTTTAAATATTTTGTCCTTGGGGAGGGGTAAGTGGAGGGCGCATTTGCAGAATAACGTGTCCTATAATCTACGATTCGTTTGCATATCAATGATTCTAGATTATTTTGTATTATATTATTTTGTATTTTAAAAACAAGAACACAATACTGATATTTTATGCGCTGCTCTACTGATTGCCATTTCAGCGTGATAACAAGGAACGCTGAGATGTACGATAATCCTTATACAAAATCATTCTAATATATTTATTATGGAGGTTTTTTTTTTATCTTATCCCTAGGGGTTTTTGCACAGCTTCCCCAGGATGTACGACAATAAATAATCAAAGGTAAAATCATAGTAAAATACAGATTCTTCAATATTTTCAATTAAAGTAATTATGCTATCCTCCGTATACAACCTATCGACCGAGAGATTTTAGCGACAATAGTAGAAACTTTATACAATGATAGCAAAAACAGAACAAAGATGCAGATTTTATACTTAAAGTCTCCAAACAGGATACAGCAGGAGATATCAAGTAAATTCAGGAAATAATGGTTTGGAAGGTTCCGAGAATTTATTTCCGTCTTCATGCACAGGAAATTTATCAATCAAATCTAGCATACCTTTATATTTCATATATACTAGTAAATGGCACTCAGTTTGTTTGTTTGTTGTTGTTGTTGTTGTTGTTTTTTTTTTTGGGGGGGGGGGGGAAGGAGTCGGTTTTGCTATATCATGAGTCATTTTAAAGAAAAGGTAAAAAATAATTTGTGAGCTTCTCATTCTCTTTATTTCAGTTTGGAGATCTGATTATCATAGAAATGTCCCCTGAAAAGGATTGCTCTGCAAATGCCCTCACATTAAAAATATTACAAGAAACGGCTGAAATATTCTGGCCGAACATGTGCGTGCAGTCCCATATACATATTTCTGTGTGCAGTGCATGCCAACCCTCAGCAGGATCCAGTCAATTTCTTCTCATTTTGGTGATTCCAAAACCATACAGCCAGTATACACCAATTTTAATGTGCTATACAATCAACCTTTCCCAATTGCTTTGAGAAGTTCCTTTCACAATGTGATCGCATGACCAGAACTCAACTTTATCTTTAAAGGTAACAGATTTTGGGAGGCCCTCAAAACTTTTCGTGAGATTTCTTTGATTTTAATTAATAAAAAGCAGGGTACTAACATAAATAAGATATTGTGAAGTTTTTTCCTCCTCAAGTGAAATATTTACTGAATGAGAGGTGAAAAGTAATAAAATTCCCTGGCCCCCAAAAAAGGGGATGTAAATTCAAACAACGGCCACACACACTACTCACATTAGGATTGCTGTGTGTATAGAATACGCTACACATAGTGCGAAGCGCTGGGTTTATTGTGCGGGGAACCTTCGGTGGATTTGGTCTTAGCGTGAGGCAGTGAAAAGCCGTTACCAAGCGTTTCTTACAGATATTTACACTAAATGTTAAATAATCTCGTACATGTGTCTTATGATAAAAGGAGAGTAGTATGTGACTATGTTAGATAAGTTTCTTGCCAGTATAATTTTTGCTACCGAGACTGTCTATGAGCTTTAAAGTCTATCTTACCAGTAACAAAATCCGCATTGTTTCCTCCTTGCCTCGCCGTCCGTTTCGTTTACACCGGCATCGTTGATGGAGGTTAACCGAAGTGCACCACCGTTCGATGTCGGTTCGAATGAAAGATCTTCAGTTTCGAGGCGCCCAACCCCTCCTGGTTCCCAGCTTGGGCCTGTAGGAATTAAATTGACAAATAAATTATTTATTGACAATTTGATTATAATTATGCCAGAAACTAGAAAGTATATGAAAAAAATGAGTCCATTTGACTACAGAATGACGATGCTTTGAATTAGCTACTCCTACACTGCTAATAGTTTTACTTCGTACTACTAACTCGCTAATACCGCTTCCACTACCACTCACTACATACTACTACTATTACTACTTCTACTACTACTACTACTATACTACTACTACTACTACTACTACTACTACTACTACTACTCCTTCTACTACTTCTACATATACTACTACTACTACTACTACTACTACTACTACTACTACTACCACCACTACTACTACTACTACTACTACTACTACTACTACTACTACTACTACTACTACATACTACTGCAACAACTACTAATTATACAACTACCACTAGTGCTACTAATACTACTACTACTACCATGACTACTACTACTATTACTACTACTACTAAACTACTACTACTATTACTACTACTAAACTGACTACTACTACTACTACTACTACTACTACTACTACTAATACTATTACTGACTACTACTACTACTACTACTACTACTACTACATACTACTGCAACAACTACTAATTATACAACTAAAACTACCACTACTGCTACTATACTACTACTACTACTACCATGACTACTACTACTTCTACTACTACTACTACTACCATTACTACTACTACTACTACTACTACTACTACTACTACTACTACATACTATTGCAACAACTACTAATTATACAACTACAACTATCACTACTGCTACTAATACTACTACTTCTACCATGACTACTACTACTACTACTACTACTACTACTACTAAACTACTACTACTATTACTACTACTAAACTGACTACTACTACTACTACTACTACTACTACTACTACTACTACTACTACTACTACTACTACTTCTACTACTACTATTACCACTATTACTCCTCCTACTACTATTACTACTATTACTCCTACTACTACTGACTACAGTGTACTACTACTACTACTACTACTACCACTACTACAACTATTACTACAACTATTACTACAGCTATTACTACAACTACTATTACTACTACTATACTACTTACTACTAGTATTACTACCATGTCTACTAGTACTACTACTACTACTACTACTACAACCATGACTACTACTTCTACTACTACTACTACTACTACTACTACTACCACTACTACTTCTACAATTTACTACAATCAGGCATACATAATGAGAATTGCTAAATATAATGTTTCTATTTCTACATGCTGCTGCTGCTACTTTACGGCTATATTACGTCTGCATCAAATAAAATCAACCCTTCGCAATAATCGAATAATTATGTTCCTCGCACAATGCCGCTCTAGGCTAGGCCACCATGCATCATGCAGGGAGAAGGTATATCTCCCTACAGCAAGTATACATTTCCAAGCAGCCATGAACACACTCACAGAACCTTCACTATACTGCTATATGTGGGGCTGTGTCAATTTCGGCGGCGGTCAACCTCTAATGTTGAAGAGGTAAAAACACCAATACTATACTCATCAAGCAACATTTTGAGAAAATGCTTCCTTCTACATTTAAGGATGATAAAATATCTGATTTCATGCCAGATTCTTCAGTAGGATCTTTATCATCTCGATCAACTGAAATTTTCAGGCTGTTTTTTGCCGGCGATCTTGCTCCTTTCCAGCAAGCATAATTATATGCTAAAGATCACACACTCTGCATGGGAGGCATGAAGGTATTGAGCAAGGTTATCTATAATAACCTCGCACAAGTGTGAGTTCCATGAACACGGCCATATCTAGACTATATATTTGCATATCGAGGATGAATAATGGTTAATAACTCAGTATAGCCTCCGGCTATCAGTCAATAGGCATTCTCTCATTTTGAATAGAAAGGCTATTCATATTATACAACTACTTCGTCATGTTCGTGCGCTGCAGAACATGGTCTACTGCTCTTCCTCATGCATCCTATACGAGACCAGCGATGTCGTTGTTACGGTGTAGTATATTATGAGTGTGTTTACTTCCGCTCGCTACTAATATACCGCTAGTATAATATAAAAGCAGATATAGTTAAATATACTCAAGGATACCGGTACATATTATTCTACTATACTTACCACCGTCATGTCCAATATACCCATTGTTCACAGACGGGTCATCGTTATCAAATAGTCTAGAATATCTCGGCATGTTGACGGATTAATATGACAATACTTTAATTAGACCAGAGCATGAGTGATTCTCTGATCCCTTCGAATATTGATTTGCTACTGCAGTGTCCTCTCAGCTGATGAAAAGATCGCGGTGAATGAATGAGTTTTAAAAAGAATTCACTTGCCTCACTCTGACGTCATCCTATTTCACAGTATAGAGGTCAAGTTCAGAGCTGGAAAAATATCATGATTAGCTTCTATAACCTTCTTGAAAGAAAACAAAAACACTTGTGTCTGTGTGTGTTCTGACGTCACTTGGGAGGGGGGGGGGGGCTGTGACGAAATGATCCCAAGTGCCAGGGATATCATCAATATATATTTCTCTGCCAAAATCTTCATTTGTGGGTAAATTTACCTGGAAATACTTTTACGAAACGCAACCACAGACAAAAAAATGACAAGAAAATTCAAAAGTGGCAAGTTCATAATGTTGATAAAGCTATATAAGGATTATTTCTTTGGCAGAATGATTATTTCTTGCAGAATCTCCCCTTTTCAGCATTTCTTTCTGTTTAATATCTACTAATCTATCTATCGTCTGTCGTTTAAAAGAAAATGATGAATATCATAGGACCTAAACTTGTGTATAAAGATATACAGTGTATATCTTTATCGGGAGATGAGATTGGGGCTCTATAGTGTCATTGAGTGTTTCAATGGTGTTTTATTTTTATTTTTATTCTTCTTTTGCTCTAGATCGGTAATCATTTACCGGGTCGAATGACTACATTTTTAAAATCAAATCAAATCGTGTAACAATCGCAGTCTTTCACCGGGCCTACTGGTTGTCAGTTATGAGATCGGAAAATTGCAACATTGTTTTGTCTTCAGGGTATTAAGGGTTATAGTCCATGTACAGGTTGTGAACCGAACCTCGTTCTCAGGCCTGATTTTGGTGTGATAGGGTGGCCTCAACTACCTCAGAGACACGTAACGAGGTTTCCCTGTTATGTATTATTGTTTAACTTTAAAAAAAAAAAGAGAGAGAAAAAAATATAGAATAAATAATACGTCACTTTATTTTGCCATGCATTGTGTTTCATTTCGCAAGGGCGGATCCAGGTTTTAAAAAAAGGGGGGGGGTCCAAAGGGTGAGAAGTTATCATTCTGGCAAACGCAAGCGCCGAAGGCGCTAAGCGCCTCTATAGGCATATATCTATATATATATATATATATATATATATTGCCTGTTTGACTATTTTAATGTTGAAATATAGTTGGGCGCGCGGAGCGCGCCACAAAAATTTGATAATACGAGCCTGAAAATGTCTTAGTTTGTACTGAAATTACATTTAATTTATTAATATTACATGGAATTATTATTTCAGATGGAAAATACATATATAATGATTGCAAATTACCATCTTTTATCAAAAAGTGCGGGTATATTTGTACAGGCCACCCCCTCCCCCCCGTACATCAGAACTGGGAGGGGGGTTAATGCATACCCCATCCCCTCCGGGATTTGCGCCATTGGACTGTATTAATATATATATGTATATATATATTTTTTTAAAGTTTTCCCAGATTTTCCAGTCTGCATTGCTGTGCAGGACCTCAGATGGCATGTGGCGTCAACACAAACAGTCCAGTGAGACAAATAAGAATAAAATCTGGAGATTTATTACTTGAGATTGGTTCTTCAATGTTGAAGTACTATCTTGATAACCTAGGAATTGGGTGTGCGCATGCTGTACAAACACACTTAGTAAATTTTAGTGATACATGTACACATTTTACAGCAATGAAGAATTATTCACTAAATATCATCTATATTATCTCCTCCCATCCCTGAGATAACAATTCGCAAGTGTTTACATCATCACGAGTTATAAATCACAAATCACAAAAGAACACAAAAAAGGGAAAGTTCCTTAGATTCAGGAGTTCACAATCAAGGCCGATCAACAACAGTACCAATACCAGTTTTGCTGAAAATTCACAGGATTTAACAATCTACCACAGCATCTACTCATTAGGCAAAATAAATAAGTTTTGTATCACAAAACTAGTCATGGTGCAATGTATCAGATTCAAGCGCTCCCAATCAACAACAAGAAAAAATATATCAAAAGTCCTCGGAGAAAACAAACCTCCTCCCCCCCCCCCCCCAAGCACCTGTCATTACCTTTGAATTTCGTGACTTTGACCTTTTTGTTGACTCTGACAGACCTTTGACCTTTTGTGTGACTTTAAGTCTTGACCTTCACAACTTTAACCTTTATATGGACACATGAAGTTCACTTCTTGCGATGTACAACCATAGGGTAGGTGTAGGGAATACCAGACCCTTAAGCACGTTTGCATAATTTGCATAAACATGAACACAGACACACACTAGTAAGGTTTACCAATGCTTTCAGCAACTCTTTTTATTTCTCAGGGTACCGAAATAATGACAAAAATTTGTTTACCTAATGAAATAATCTCCTTAATGACGTCATAGGTAAATGGTCCATTATTCCCTACCCATGAAAGTAATACGAGACCGCTACATTTTCAACCGAAATCTCAAATATTTGTTGAGGAAAATGATATTTCGTTGGAAATGTAAATACCAATAAAGAATTGTTTTTTGGAGAGTATGTTTTGGTTTCATCAAAATCTGTTGCAATTTTAACCAAAAATTTTATAGCATTTATCATCGGATAAATTTAATTACCATTTAAACGGCATTCAACATGTTCAATGTGCCGTTACTTCTGCCTCCGGCAACTTTACGTTTTGTTGTTGATGATTTTAAGTACATCAATACTGAACAATTGACAATGATAATTTTAAAGATTACAGAGAGTTGTAAAATGACATTGAAATACGTCTTAAAAAGAAAGATGTAAAATGACGTTAAAACAACTTAACACATCCAACCAAACTCTAGTAATCTCGCGGCCGAACGGAGCGAACGGGCCCGCCCGGCCCGTGCCCCGGCCACGGCGGGGATGCATGTCCCCACTACCAGTGGCGGCACCAGGATTTTTAAAGTGGGGGGGGGGGGGGCAAATGGGGGGCAAAAGAAAATGTTGGGGGGGGGGGGCAAGGGCGGACAAAAAAAAAATTGACACTTTTTGTAGTGAAAATGTACAAAATATTCGGCTATAAACCTACCCAGATATGAGGACATTTTGAGCATCTAGCTGAACTGCCCGATTATAAAGAGGTGTTAGTTATATACTGCGAGTGAGCGAAGCGAGCGAGCAAAAATTTTGACATTTTTCGTAGTAAAAATGTACAGAAATTACATATTCGGCTATAAAACTACCCCAATATGAGGAAATTTGATCATCTCACGGCCTGATTATGTGGTGGGAGTTATAGGCCTGTATTGCGAGCGAGCTAAGCGAGCGAGCAAAAATTTTGACACTATTATAGTGGAAATGTACAGAAATTATTCAGCTATAAAACTACCCAAATATGAGGATATTTACACGAGCTGAGCGAACAAATTTGCCACATGCCCCCCCCCCCCCACCTTGATGCCGTCACTGCTTTCCAAGTTTCCGTTTTCTTTCTTTTTCCTTCTTTTCTCCATTCCTTTTTCACTTTTTTCTTTCCTTTTCTTTTCTTTTTCATTTTCCACCCTTTTATTTTTTTTCACTCCGAAAATTATTGGGGCGGCAACTGGGGGGGCAAAGCTTCTGACTGGGGAGGGGGAGCAAATGCCCCCCCATGCCCCCCCCCCCTTGGTGCCGCCACTGCCCACTACTTAATCAACTGCACTAGCGCCGAAAGTTTTTATCAATTAACCTGCAGCAGAGCTGCATTTATATATTTGGGCCAAGCAAAAATTATTTACCTATATGGATACTTGTGCTTTGGTATTGTCTAGAATGACGAGTTGCCTCGAATGAGTGACTTGAAGTTGAATGATGCCGCGTGCAGCCTGCCTCCTCGAGGGTTGCAAGCATAGTTGCAAGACAGCGTACGTACGATCAAAAGTCGCATGCATAAACCTATGCGTGCCGCGCCGCATATCTGATCTGGAATGGCAGTACAGTTCTTAGGCCTACTTTGCGACGGAGAATGAAACAATGGGTAATGAATAGGGCCTACGCAGTATCTTGCATGATCAGGTCGGCAGAATTTCTTGGGGGGGGGAAAAAAAAAAAAAAAAACGCCAAGAAAGACGGCGCCAAGTAAAAAAAAAAAAAAAAAAAAAAAAAAAAAAAAAACGCGCCAAAAAGGGGGGGGGGGGGGGTCCGGACCCCCGCGACCCCCCCCCCCCTGGATCCGCCTATGTTTCGTGACACTTATACATATTTAAATTTCTCTTCAGGGAATTGTCGTCATGCTGTGATCTGAAATTCAAACTGTATGGGGTCTTTAAAGAACTTTTATTTTGTTGAATCTTATATTGCTCTTCAACCCCATTGTTTTCCTTATTCATTTATTTATTTTTATAATTATTATTTATGCAACTTAGCGAGTATGGTGTATGGTTCATATACAGATTTTGAACTGAACCTCGTTCTCAAGTCTGATATAACGAGATTTGGTGTGGCAGGGTGGTTTTGACTACCCAAGAGATTTTTTTTTCTTTCTTTTTTTCTTTTTTTCTTCTTCTTCTTTTTTTCCTCTTAATATATGTAAAGAGGTTCAACTATTAACATAATAGTGGAGAAAGAGTTAAACAATATCAGGCTTGGTATTTCAAATCATATGTTAAATTCCTGCGTGTATTCTGTTGATCATACTTAGATTATTCATTTATTCATTAATTTTCAAAGTAAGTAGAGTTTTGTCACCATGACCGACTCGTGTCCTCTAACAATAGCATTGCACCTGGTTGTATTTCTTAGGTTTATTGCTGATAGCTTGTTGTATTATAGTACGCCTCTACTTTACTTGTTATTTCACAGTGTTTAATAAGAACATTGCTCTTTTCCTTGTATTCTAGGCACATGTCGAACTCTTACTTGTATTCCTGGATCATCCTTGAACTTTTCCAAGTATTTAATAATTTGCAAATTTATGTAAATGGAATTTCGTCACCGTGACTACCACTGGTATATTCGTTGCAATTATAAATGAAGCTCTTTCACCGTGACAGCTCTTGGTATTTTAAATCACATGTTCGATTCCTAGTGCCACTCTGTTGTTTAGTACATGAATTCTTCATTTATTTGACAATTAAGTTTTGTCACCATGAATGACTTTACTCCTCCAACCATAACACTGATTTTGTTTTGTAATGCTACATATTTGTTGATCTTGTGTTTTGCTAGATACTTTTGCCATAATTTGAGATTTCCTCAATTCCCTAATCCACAACTATTATATTGGCTTTATTGCTGATAGCTTGCTGTATAATATGGTACGCCACTCCATAGATTGCCTTCACATGTTTGCGACGCCAACAGAGATTCATTTTTTATTTCTGTCTTTTTCATATTCACATCGTGTGTCCTTTCTCCTATCCTTGTTGCTCATGGTTATTCCATGTTCCCCATTCGTCTTTCTTTTTTTATCGCCAGTGATTTTCCTTGTCCTTTTAAGTTCATGTCTAAGTCGTGTTCAGTCCTTCTTTCTCCTTACTGCATGTGGATGCTCTACTTCTTTTTTTAATTCCTCATATCTTCTTAACAGCGCCAAAATTTACTCTGTACTGTATTTTATTAAATCGTCAATTATTCAAGTTCAGATAATGATTTTAATTTCATAATGGCAAGCTCACACGATAAGCAGCAGCTGCCCTTCCATCAACTAAGTGATGATGATTTGTTTGATTTACACAGCCCACTCATATTGGGGATGAGACTACTACTACTAGTCCTGTTAATTCTTATGATAATTTTGTTATGGATAGTATCAACTCGTCATTGAGGAGCTAGAATTTGATTTTGATCCTGATGATCCTGCTCAACGTAACGTTACTAAATATATAACTGTTGATCAGTTTTCTAATATTCTGAAAGAATTTCGTAATGATACATTTTCTTTGCTTCATTTAAATATCAGAAGTTTGAATAGGCACTTTGATGATCTACTTTCGCTTGTAGATAAGCCCTCGCAAAACCCACTCTCCCTAATTGGTCTAACAGAAACTTGGTTAAAATCTGATTCCAACCACCCATTTCTTATTGACAATTATGATTTTATCCACAAAGACAGGCAAGACAGACTAGGTGGTGGAGTTGCTTTGTATATTCTTAAAACTTTAAATTATACTGTTTTAGACAAGATCTCAGCATGCAATAATATTATTGAATCTCTTTTTATTGAAATTATGATTCCTGGGAATAAAAATATTATTGTTGGCGTTATCTATCGATCCCCTAGCTCGAACGCACAAGAATTCTTAATATATTTATCTGATTTATTACGAAACGTCAATTTTGACAATAAAGATTTTTTTTCTGATGGGTGATTTTAATATAGACTTACTGAAGCATGAACATAGCAGTGTTTCTCAAGAGTTTCTTGAAATAATCATGTCTGCCTCTTGCTTGCCACTCATTTCAAAACCAACACGTGTTGTAAATACATCTGCTACTCTAATAGATAATATTTTTTCTAATGTTATTCCATATTCTGATTCTTATATTATTCTTTCGGACATATCTGATCATTATCATATAGTAACACACCATCCGGCTTCTCAATCGGTTAATAACAATGGTCCTAACCTTAGTAGACGTAAAGTAACTGAAGAGAATCTAGCTCGCCTTGGAATCAATCTCGAAAATACCGATTGGTCTAGTGTTTATACCAAAGATGAAGTTAATTGCTCATATGAAATATTTTCCAGTATATTAAATAATCAATTAAACATTAACATGCCGACGCAAAAGATTAAAACTAATTACAAAAAAACACCTAAACTCCCTTGGATTTCTAGGTCTATATTACGCTCAATAAATCGGAAGAATAACCTCTATTACAAATATAAAATAAAAGGCACTGAACAATCTAAAAGTAAGTATACATCCTATAAAAACATTTTGACTAGGATTATTCGCTTAGAAAAGAGAAAATATTTTGTAAATCGCTTGAAACTATTTAAACATGATATGCAAAACACCTGGAAAGTAATAAAACAGGCAATGAACTTGGTCAATAATAGATCCGAAGTAAATAAAATAAAGTTTGACGATGAGATAGTTGAAGGCCCCAAAGATATAGCAAACATTTTTAATACTTACTTTTCTTTAATAGGTGACAATCTTGCTAAAAATATTCCCCCATCAAACAAAAACTTTGGGGATTTTTTAGGCCCTCACAATCCAAATTCTATTTTTTTTTGTTCCAACAAATAAGCAAGAAATTATGAACATTGTCTCTAACTTGGAAAATAAGAAAAGTTCAGGATATGACGGCATTAATAATGTCATATTGAAAGCTATCATTCCATTTATTGTTGATCCATTGGTTCACATCTTTAACCTATCATTATTACATGGTCAATTTCCAAATTCTATGAAAATAGCAAAAATTATTCCATTATTCAAAAAGGGTGATAAACTGGATATTGGTAACTATCGCCCGATTTCTTTATTATCTTCCTTTTCTAAAATTTTGGAAAGAATAATTTATACTCGGATGATTTCTTTTTTGAAGAAATATGATATCTTTTCAAACTTCCAGTTTGGCTTTCGAGAGAAGCACAGCACTATTCATGCTCTAATGTCTTTTGTTGAGAAGGTTGCCCATTCAATTGATACATCTTCACACACTGTAGGTATATTCCTGGACTTCTCCAAGGCCTTTGACACGATTAACCATGAAATTTTACTTCACAAACTCTCTCATTATGGTGTACGTGGAAGGGCCTTGGAGTGGTTCAGGAACTACCTGTCTAACAGAAAACAATATGTATTCTTAAATGAACAAGCATCTGAATTGCGCAATATAAGTTGTGGTGTCCCACAAGAGAGTCTGTTAGGCCCGCTACTATTTATTCTTTACATAAATGATTTTCATAATTCATCTAACTCCGTATCGTTTATTTTATTTGCCGATGATACTAATTTATTCTTTTCACATAAAAATCCAAATGTTTTAGCTGATAGAATGAACCTGACTTATTGAATTTATTACAGTGGATAAGAGCAAATAAATTGTCACTTAATCTTCAGAAAACGAATTACATGCTATTTAGTAACTCCTTAGACTCATTACCAACTGATATTGTCTTTGATAATACCCCTCTGAAACAGGTCTCTCATACCAAATTCCTTGGTGTAATAGTCGATAATAAACTTTCTTGGAAATTACACATTGATAATATTTGCAAAACTATTTCTCGCAATATTGGTATTATTAATAGACTAAAATTACACTTACCACAGTCATCGTTATTTATGCTTTATTCATCATTGATCTTACCATATTTGAACTACGGTCTTTTGGTTTGGGGCAATACACATCAAGCATTGTTAGAAAGAGTTTTACTATTACAAAAGAAAGTTATGCGCATTATCTGTAATGCCCCCATACGCTCACATACCGATCCTCTATTTTTCGAATATAACATATTAAAAATTAAGGATTTATATTTATTCTATCTTGGTGAATTTATGTTTAAATACAATGGTGGTATACTGCCTCAAGTGTTTCATGATATGTTTCGTAAAAATCAAGCGGTTCATAAATACCCCACTAGACAGTCGGATGAATTTCACTTACCTCTTTTGAGAACATTTTCCGCACAAAATACGTTCATTTTTGAAGGCCCTAAATTTTGGAATGCTCTTCATAATGATCTGAAATACTCCCCTTCACTCAGTGCTTTTAAAAGAAAATTAAGAATTTTCTTATTACAATCATATAAAACTTAACAAATCATTGTGGTGTGTGACAACCCCCCCCCCCCTCCTCATTTAAAAAAAAAAACTTTTTTATTCTCCTGATGCGCATCTCGAAAAATCATCACCACTTGCCTTCTTTTTTCCCCTCAATATTTCTTTTTCTATCGTTTTCTTAAATTCCAAAAGGATTTAGTGCGCTCTTTATTTCCTGCTAGCTCGCTCTCTTTCTCCTTCTCTGTTCTCTCGCTCCAATCCACATGCAACCCACATTCCTTCTCCCCCCCCCCCCCTTCACTCAATTTTTCTTTTTCTTCATCATATAATTTTTGTACCACTACGTTGCTTTCAGTCAGGAGTTTCTATAAATGTTGTCTCTGTTGGCCACTATCCTTCTTCTCTTGTCTATTAATATACTTTACTTTTTTCAGTTATTACTATCTGAGGGGTCCACAGTTTACAAGCTTTGCTTTTTAGTGGACCTCTCCATTTCCACATGAGAATGCACATTAAGTTTCATACGTAATTATTCTACTTTTCTTTTTTCAAAGGTATTAATCATTTTTGATCTATTGCTTCAGTGTAATTTTTGTATAATTTTTGTGTTATATTTTGTACTATTATGAAAATTGTATTTTGTTGGAAATGAAAAAAATAAAATATGAAATATATGAAACATGAAAGTAACAGCCCCGAAAACATATGTTTATTCAAGCTGCATAATATGCAGGATCAGTGGATACAAAAATAATGTGATATAACATGAAATAACGCCTTAGTCATGGGCCGCAGAGCCGAGGGGGGGGGGGGGGGGGGGGCTCCAGCCCCCCACATTTTTGAGTAGACACGTAAAAACAAATCTTGTAAAAAAGGCTCGAAAATTGTCATAAATGAGTGAAATCAGATCAGCCCCCCATCTTTCAAAAACGCTCCGCGGCCCCTGTTAGTAATCTTAAGTTCTGTACATGAACCCTAAATGACATATCTGGGACGGGTTGCAAAGAAGTGCCAAAGAGACATTTTTGACTGTTACTGCAAGAATACTGGATAGATAATTAAATTAATTGCTAATGAAAGTTATTATGAGGACATGGTAAATGCATTTGATTTACAAGACTATAATCAAAACAACCTGAGGTAAATTTTGAGGATTTATAATGAATAAGTCAGTTTTCTATCCATTTATAGACTAAAAGTGTGTTAAAAAAACAAATATCATTAGGCTGCTTTTCGCCTGTTTAGATTTTTCAAATCAAAAAGGAGAAAGAAAAATATACATGTAAGTATCAAAAAATTATATGAAGATTATTTTTGTATAGTATCCAAACCTGTTAAAATGCTTTTGAGAGCTTAGAGAATGTCATTATATACCAGTTATATACACAGGAAATAAAAACTGATGTAAAATTTCTTTACAAAATTCAGGGTGTACCGAAACTTTCGACCAGAACTGTATATAAACATGTGTATTATAATATATATATATATATATATATATATATATATATATATATATATATATGTATATATATATATATATATATATATGTATGTATGTATACTGGTACTGTGAGGTTTTAGAACCATCAAAATGAACCATCGAAATTGAGCAAAGTTCGCTGAAAAGCACATGCAGAGCGAACAGAAATTGGTATATTATATTCGGACTGCACACACAACGTGGCGTGAATGTTTCACCCGAACTCTTCAGATATCTCTCGTCATATTTCGAATATGATGGTATTAGAAGAGCAATCCTTTCAAAGGAGCTTTTCTGCTATGATGTTCTTCCAATATTACAATTTAAAAAATTAAATAAATAAATAAATAAATGAGGAAGCTCACAAATTATTTTTCACCTTTCCGAGAACTCAACCTTCTCTTTTAATCAGTAAGAAGCTGCCCTCCTTTTATTGGATTGTGGATTTAAAAAAAAAGAACAAAAAAATGTGAGTTGCCTTGAAGAGGATGGAAAGGGGTTAAACTCTTCCAAAATATACTTTAAAAAAGAAGAAGAGATGATTACATTCATGTAGAATACTTTCAACATGTCCAAGGGCGATGGCGAAATAGACACACGGGGCGACGTAAAATTTGTAACAAGTTCTTGATACCTGGCCCTAATAAACAAAGTTTACATGGAGAATTATGAATTGAGGCACTCAATATACTTTGTAGTGGCGTTGGGCATATCAAATTTTATTTGTTTCTTTATCCCGTATTCTTTAAAACGGGACATCATCAGGTCAATGTCGGTCTCCTGTGTGTGTGAAAATGTGTCTAGCGGGCCGTCGGTGTCGGTGTCGGAGGCTGTACTAGCCCACGACGACTGCCATTCACGGCCATGTAGACATGGTTTAAAAAAACACATTCACAAAAACATGATGTTACATGGTAAAATAATGGTCAATATGATTAAACATTTTACTTTAAATAAAAACAGCTAATCTACAACACACAAGATGAATTTTCGATGCAAAGGAGATGAAACTTACAACTTCGCAACTTACATAATCATGATAATATAAGGTACAAAATAATATAAGGCATAACAAACAAAATCTATTAAGCATATTCAGATACAGAAGAATACACACTCATGCTGGAAAACACATTCTAAGGCTTGCTATAATAGGCACGACTATCAGTGAAAGGAATAAGGCCAAGTAAAATTGATTCCTAGTTTCTCGTCCGGATTTTCAATAATATTATTGAGGAAGAGAGGTTCCATGTTATTTGATAATTTCTCTGTACATATACAAATGCTATTGGGTCAAATTCAGCACAAATTTCTCATTTCATTTTCATTTTTGAATTCACGAGAGAATCTCAAAATGAAATAAAAGTGCATTACATTAACGATTTAAGTTATCTCGTAGTCTAGATATCCTCAGATTATTATTTATTTCATTTTTAGAACAAAAATAACAAATATCCACAAATGTTGAAGGGTCAACAAAACAAAGGGTAGGAGGAGGGGAAGAGAAACTAAAACGTAATTTCATTTGACTGATATTTTCTGGAGAGAAAAAATACAGCTTTATATTAAAGAGAAAAGAGAAGCAAAAATATTGCTTTTACATATATTGTA
Organism: Heliocidaris tuberculata; assembly: GCA_025618425.1. NCBI lineage: Eukaryota > Metazoa > Echinodermata > Echinoidea > Camarodonta > Echinometridae > Heliocidaris > Heliocidaris tuberculata. The sequence goes on from CM046849.1 coordinate 24,267,097, forward strand.
TACCAGTGCAGGCGCACAGAGGAATTTCCATTGTGAGCTTTATCGCCATGCTCGTTCAAACATCCAAGCTGTCATGTTATTCATATGAATATATATATATATATTTGATTTCTGATCCTTTTCTCTCATCTTTCCGCTTTTCAACGGTAGTTTCCCCGTGGGAAAACAAAGCAGTCTGAAAAATGGCATTTTGAGATTTAGTTAGAGTGCAACAACCGTGTTACCATATATCAACCATGTCAACGCCATGGAAAGTACCGTCAACATTAGCTTAATCGTTCATATCTTTAGTTACGCCGAGCCACATTAATGAATATTATCAAGCGGCTTGGTAAAATCCCGGGATAAAACTTTACTTTTCACATGTAAAACTAGGTTTAGGATAATCCTTTGAAATAATCCCTGCATTCCATCAGCCATTTAAGTGCGGTGTTTATATTGGATTTAGAATCAAACCATATAAAACCTAAACCAAATAATAACGTCTCCTTAATTTCAGAATCCTATTTTCACTCATGAGAAAGAAAATACAAATATGCACCGCACGCCTTTCCTCATCTCGGCCGGAAAAATTAATAACTGGTATCATTTGCTGGCAAAAATGATAGAGAAAATAATAATAAAAGTAATTATGGAATAGACGAGATAAAACATGCTAATGAAAGTGAACAAATAACTACATGATATTCAGCTTTCTGGTATATTATGATGAGCAACTGAATAAAATATGTAAAGCCGGACGTTGATCATATCGGTTTAGGTTTAAATTAATGTTTACAAAACTGACTTTGATGTCATGTTTTATTTACGGAATGACATAATTAATCATTATCATAATTCATAATAAACATATTTGTTCATACCAAAAGCACACACATTTTGTAGGTAGTAGGTACCTCGATTTAGCTATAAACTTCAAAACAAAATGATAATCCTTTTCGGAAATAAATTGAAAATTATGTGTTTGTGGCGTTACGGAATGACAATATTTCTGAGTTTAAGTTTCCAGGGTTACAGACACTAATGCTATTCTTGGCTTCAAGGTATTTAAACTCTGTGTACCAAGTGTAGTTTAGCAAAGAGCTCATATCAAAACGACCTTTTATCTTCTTTTTACAATTTATCATAATTGGTATCAAATAATGATTGCAAGATTACGTTAATTATTTACGCAAATTTTTAGTATTCATAAGGGTGGAAATGTCTAAATTTTATCAAATTATGCAAATTTAGATATTTACAATTAATTTGACACCAAATATTATATGATTTGATTTGATTTGATTTGAAATTGTGGGGTTCATGTCCTGTTTCGCTTGGAATTGCCAACTTATGATCTTCTGCACCGTATAGGTCCATGGTAGAACTCACAAGTACGTACACAAACAAGGGATGAATTTGCTCGGATACAAACGCGTAATGATCACGCACCGGTGCCTATAACAATAGATACGCGCAAATGAATGTCGTCACAACGTACTACGCACTTTTCGTGTGTGATGTCATACGCCGTATATAGTATCCCTGGGATTCCCTGACTACTAATACTATACACGGATCGTGACGTCAGATGTTACCCACCACAGAAATTTGTTCATTTGCATGAGGCTAGTGGGAATTGTATTTTGTCACATGACGCGCACTGGACTAATCAATGGCGCAGATTCTTTTCCATGACGGATATGCGTCATACGTTCATAATCGTGATTCAAGAAATAGTATTGAATTGGTTTATTGTCATAAATACACATCAAGCAAGCAGCAAGGTAAAGTCCTCACAATAAAATACAATAGTATTACACTGAAAATATGAGAATATGCATGTACATAACGTTGAAATCATCCATTAAAAAAAAATCATTAAAAATATTAAGTGTTATATTCTAAATGTATAAATTAATACAGCATACTGATTTAAGAAAGAGAAAAAAACACGAAATATGTCATACATAATATTACTGACGAAGTAGATGCCCTACAAAACTGTCGTTTAATAGATACACGAGTGATACAAATGTAATGTCGATCCTTAAAGAGAACGTTGAGTTCTGGGAAAGGTGAAAAATAATTTGTAAGCTTTCTCATTCTCTTTATGTCAGTTTGGAAGATTATCATAGTATGTCCCCTGAAAATGATTGCTCTTCAAATGCCCTCACATTCAAATATGACAAGAAACAATTGAAATGTTCGGGCCGAACATGTGTGTGTAGACCCATATACACAATTCTGTGTGCAGTGCATGAGACTCTCAGCAGGACTGAGTCATTTTCTTGTCATTCGGGTGATTCCCAAACCTTACAGCATACACCAATTCTTATGTGCTATGTAATCAACCTTTTCCAATTTCTTTGAGACAGTTCCTTTCATAATGTAATTCCATGACCAGAACTCAACCTAACCTTTAAATCCTTTTTTTTTTAAATGTAGGTTCATAGTTGAATTCATAGGAGGAGTAAAGAGAGCTGAGCAATGAAATGTACATATATATATATATATATATATATATATATATATATATATATATATATATATTTGAAATTCAGAAAGATAAAATTGTACTTAAGGTATAAAATTATACAGCTCAGACTCAAACATGTTAAACAAATCGTATAATGAGAAGATGAAATTAGTGAAAGACTATCATTGATTGCAATATATTCAGGGAATCATCTCTGAGAAGCCTACATGGCTTTTTATGATTCCCCCACTTCTTATCTGCAATCAGTTATGAAATATGTATTGTATATATTTTTGATGGTTTTTTTTTTAGAGAGTGAAATAAATGAAATGAAATGAAATATATGGAACATGGCATCATGAACTGTTTCAAGCGGAAAATGAAGAATATTGATAGAGTAAAACATCGCTATGGTTTTAGTCATAAATCGTTGTCGTATAGACAAGCGATTAAAGAAATTAATATCATATAGATACTGATAAATACTTGCAATACAGCTACCATTCATATCAAATTGAATATTCTTCAAAATAATGAAAATATAGTGGAATACCAATGATGAATTAATTACTGGGGTTAAAATCGAATGAACTTGAATTGTCATGCAGGAAATATTTGGTAACACTTCTAACATAGTTATATTGCGCTTATCGCATATAGAGGCTTACTAATAAAAATTTCGCACATCATAAGAGATAAACAAATACAAATAAGAACATACAGATAAAACTGAACATGAGTAGTGACAAGAAACAAAGAATTAATTCAAGAGGATACAACGTTAGACTTCCTTTGTAGTCCTGAACGCTGCATTAGAGATTCATTTCGAATTAAGTAGTCTAACAACAGAGGGTATCGTGGAGTAGTGATACCGGGCAGTCCGACAGAGGCGGGGGGGGGGGGGGGGGGGGGGGGTGCTGAGAAGATGCGAAGTGCGTAGGCGACGAAAGGAAGTATCACAGCGCAAGGGAGGGAGAAAATCACGTGTATGGACTCTGCGCATAATAAATTGCAGCAGTGATGAGGATAAAATCCGTCAAAAGATTTCCACACTTCCAATTTGAACTGAAAGAACAGCTAAAAGTATGATCATAAGTGAATCTGTAATTATTGTTTATACTTTCAATTGGCTTTTATTTTGAATAAGTTTGTTCATATTTATTTGTCATAGTTTTGTTTTGGTTTTGTTTTGTTTTGTTTTGTTTTTTTAATGTTGACAGAGGCCTTATTTCCTTTTTCTTCTTTTGCTTGTCAGCACTGTTTCCTCCTAACAAAATACTCTGGGGCCACTCCTGATGGTCAGTTATATCGTAAGGTCAATGCTACAGTAATATCATATAAGAATTACAACATACAGTGTGAGTTAATCAAAAATGAAACCCACATTTAAGCCCAAATATCTTTAAAACCAAGAAAAATCGCTGAAACGTATGGTAGTTGATAATGTCTTCTTTAATTTGATAGGCTTCTCACCTAAAATGTGATCATGGATGACTGAGCACTTACCTTTTATAAAAAGCATGTCAAAAATCGTCTTTGCCCAAGTTTGGGCTGAATGGTGTTCAAACGTTACTTCATTATTTGTGAGTGCATTCAACTGGATTGGAGATCATTCAGCCAACTTTGGGTTGATCATCCATTTCACTCAAAACTTGGGCAGAGGCAAATTTGACATGAATCAGGAAAAATGCTACTTTTCAGCTGTCCACTGGATTTTATTTATTAAGGTGTCAAATTAAAGGAAACATGATAGACTACATTTACAGTCAGACCGCGGGTCGTATGCAAATGTGCAAAACGGGCTGATTTTTATTTGCAGTGCCTGAAATGGCAAATTCTTCTTGCAACCAGTGGACTGTTTTGCGTGGTCATATTCAAAGTTAGATAACGCAAGAAATATTAATGCTATGCTCATAAAAATTTTCTGAAAAGATAAATGAATATTTTACCAATACATATATATACCTTGTTTACTTTACAATTCAAATAATACGTAGTTGGCAGTAAGTGATGAAATATTAAAACAAAACACTTTTCTTAATAAGATTTCAAGTCGTTAAAAAATACTATATGAGCCACTAATTAAAACGCATATGAATGGAAGAGTTGGCGTTTCATCTTTTCCGGCATTATTATAATTATTCAAAACATCCATACATTTATAACAGGGTCAGGATCCAGAAATATTCAACCCAAGAATATAAAATATCCTTGAAATTGTCAAGACCATAGAATCTTAGAACTGTGATTGGCTGGCAAGGCCACCCTGCAAGATAAGGCGCGATATTTGAAACCACATGCCACATATTAGGTGAACTCTCGACCTCTTGGGGAAACACGGTCCTTGCTATGAAAAAACATGTTGATCTATTTTGGGGAAAGGATCTGTGAAGTAACCAATCAGAGTGCTGGAATCAATTGCATGTTTGAAGGATATAATGTCAGAATGTGTACTTTGGTTACATTTTGCTGGCTCCTGACACTGCCATTAAGTGTACATTCATATTATTTCAATATTTGCAAAGTTCAGATATTGCCCTTTACACTCGTGTCAAATTCAACCTCGCTCATAACAAAACTATGTGAGTTTTTACAGGCTTACATTTCGTTCCATTCCCAATATTTTCCCATAAAATAAAACTATTTTTCACCAATGTTGTCACATGTTTTATAGACAAATATCATTTTTTATCGACAAATAAATTATGTCATGAATCTCTATTCCTCTTTTATACGATGTATAAATCATGACAGTCGGAAAACGTTAACATGGTTAACTAGTCCGAACAATCATTTGGAAATTAGATGTTTCTGGTCATTATGTATTTAGAGACTAACCGAGTCAAGCAGAACTGGAAATAAAATGGAGCACTTTTTGGGGAACTGCGGTTTGACTGAATATGAGTATCATTTATTAAATCTGATGTAAATCTATGTTTCAGTATCATAACCATGAATTGCCCACTGTCTTCAATAATATATTTACAGTAAATAACGAAATCCATCATTATCCCACTAGACTAAATGAAACCTTCAAGATCTTGTCCCTTTCCCACCCTCCTGTCCTAACCCCCACCTGTCACTTTGTCCTTCTTGTTCCGTCTTTTGTAAAGTTTACTCCTTTAAATCGTTACTATTTTCCTATTACTATTTCCAGCTTTTTGTGTTTACATTATTTTTCAATGCTTTCTCTTCGATGGAAAATGTGTTCTGTCTATAATTTCTCTGCTTTCCATGGCCATGTATCTGTCTTCTTCTTTTTTCCCTTTTATTGGGCATTTTATGCATGATTGCCCAGTCTAGTTCTTTTTATGTTCTGTATTCATGCTTTATCTTTTGCCAGGGACCAGCGCTTCTACAAGCTCTGCTTCTAAGCTGGTCTCTGTTTTCATTCTCATTTTCATAAAATTAATCTTACGTAGTCTTCATTGATGTTACTTTTTTCTCTCTCTCTCACAACTCAAACTTTAATGCACTTTGTTTTGTTTGTAATTGATCATCATCAATTGATTTTGTATATTGTCAATTTCATAATACTTATTCTTATATACTTTGAAAAATGAAAATGTAATGAAATAAAATCTTAATCTGAAATCTGAAATCTGAAAGATATCTAGTGTTGAATCTGGGTTTCCTTTTTATTGACTCAAGCTGTTTATAAAGTTTTGATTTAATGCACAGAGATCTCAAGATATGGATTTGCGATACAGGAAAAAAAAGAAGAAAAAACCGGCATAAAATACAGTTTTTATTTCGAGGTATTTGGTGAAAAAGTTGCTAATTCATCCTTGCGGATTAGTTCAGAGACTACTTTCCTCCTATATTATACTATTATACCGTTTTCTTGTCGTCCTCAATATTCGTGAGCCCTTCCTGTAGGGGTAATGCTCTAACGCAGATCTAATCCATTTTATGGATTACAGGTCGGGAAAGTACAGATTTAAAAGCACTTACTGCCTATATGGAAATATTTGTTACCATTCTCTCAATACGAGAAATATTTCGAATTCTATTTTTCCTTTCTTTCACCGGCATTGACAGCTTTAAATTTTACAAGTGATCTGCTGTCCATTGAATCTATGACTTGTTTCATGGAATTCCTCCTAGATTAATTTTCTCAGATCTCTCTCTCCTCTTTCTCCAACACTTTCCTCTAAAGACCTATAGTATATCCATTTATATCCATTTATTTTATTCTTCTTTCATATTCTAGCACACGTTTAGATTTCATAATAGGTAAATATTTAGAAAGCATAGATTAGCGGAGTTGAATTTAATCTCTATGTCGAATTCTGATTTCTAATACCTTAATATCTGTTTGCCAACATAAAAGTGTTGCTCAGTATCAGTACGGTATGAATAATTCCAAAGAAATTCACATATCTGGGATATGAAAGGCTGGTGCAAGTTTATAAAGACGGACTAAGCTGGGCCCTGTTTAATAAAAATTGTTATTAATAAAAAGTTACAATAATTGTTATTAGCTACTGAAATCATTGAATTTGATTGGCTTAGAGCAAATTTGTCGTTGATTTGGGGCGGTATTCTATAAACTATTTTATCCCTAATATTACTGTATCTTCACTCTTAGACAAAGTTGGTATTCTGAAAATTGTTATAACTTTTGTTGTAACTTTTGTTGCGCATTTCCTCTCATTTTTTTTTTTTTTTTTACTTCTGCGCATAATCCTGATTTACATATCCGCGCTTGAATATCATAACATTGGGTAAATGGTATTCTGAACATTATTGTATCTTTTGTGGTATCTTATCTTCTATAGTAATGACAACAAAACTTACAATAGCTAGATGTTGTTGTATCTCATAATGTCGGCATTTTCTAGCTCAGCTTCAGTCAGTACTTGCTCATAATAGCATAGTCATGATAATAGAGACTGGGTGTGATTTAAGATCTCATAGAGGAGATATTTTGAAAGTTCTAAAGAGTATAATTCGATAATTTTACATCAACATGTGACTAGGTTCGAGAAGGAGAGGGTGGGGTAGTCCAGTAGCGCTTAGCACATTATAAATTATTATATAAGTTATCAATTAGGCCCGAAATGGATATACGCACAAAGCGCGTCCTTATAGGGGGTACCCAATGCTGAAACAATGTTAGTTCATTTAAAAGATCATGATTTTATTAGCAGAAAATCATCTGCCTTAAGTTTTTTAAAAATTCGTGTTGCCAGAAAAATCCCCGAAATATGGTAAGACTTCAGGATATTTTGGCCCCTCAGCTGTGTCCCAATTTCAGCTAGGTAACCACAATGACGTCAAAGTGGTTACCCAGGTTCGCGTATTGCAGATGTGTTGCGCGCTAGACTGTACAAAATGCATTACACCTTGCGCGCATTTTGCTATAATTGCGCGACAAGGTAACCACTTTGACGTCATTGTGGTTACCTAGCTGAAATTGGGACACAGCTGAGGGGCCAAAATATCCTGAAATCTTACCATATTTCGGGGATTTTCTGGCAACACGAATTTAAAAAAAAAATTTAAGGCAGATGATTTTCTTCTAATAAAATCATGATCTTTTAAATGAACTAACATTGTTTCAGCATTGGGTACCCCCTTTAAGGCCACCGCACACTACACGACCTGAGGTCGTACGACCTTCTGAACTACGGTATGACGTCACCAAACACCCAAGTTTCAGGTCGTAGGACCAGGTCGCACGATCAGGTCCCAGGTTTTGGCATGTTGAATTTTTGCGAGGTCGTGGACTAGGTCGTATGACCTCTACGTCGTACGACCTCAGGTCGTGTAGTGTGCGGTGGCCTTTATGTACTGACCATAGGTATTGACTATATTGACCATAGGCATAATAGGTGTTGATATTGATGTATGTTGTTGATCTATATAAAATCCATCTTGATTGGTAAAGTATCAAAAAATGGGCTTGCCAAAGATAAGACAAAGGCGGTCCTTATAGAGAGATAATATCCCGCTAAAACAATTTTCAGAATACCAACTTGCAACACTATTATCGCTGTATTATCTCCGGGAGCCTACAACAAAAGTTATGATAAAAGTTACAATTTTTAAACACCACCCTTGGAGATCATTCAACCAACTTAGGTTGACCATCTATTTCTTTAAAAACTTGGGCAGAGGCAAATTTAACATGGATCCGGAAAAATATTACTGTTACCTGTCCATGGTCGGATCTTTATTGATCAAGGTGACGATAAGTTTACATTTTAAATTTTTGTCTTACATAAATGTCGATCAGCATCATTTGGGTTATATAAAATTGGTAAAATTCGAAGTTTTTTAGACAAATCAACCACTGAAGGATTGATTCATGCTTTCGTTATGTGACATTTCGATTTTTGTAATGGTTTCCTTTTTGGTCTTCCATCTTCTCAAATTCAAAGACTACAACTCCTTCAAAATTCTGCAGCGCGACTTGTTACACGGACAAAGAAGCATGAGTCAATATCACCAGTCTTAAGAGATCTGCATTGGTTGCCCATTAAGTCTCGTATCCAGTTCAAAATACTTTTATTAACCTATCAATGTTTACAAAAGCTAGCTCCTTCTTATCTTACTGAATTGTTAACTCCATATAATCCAGAAAGAATGCTACGTTCCAGTGCCAAGTCTCTGCTTTGTGTTCCACAAACCATGACAAAGTCATACGGGGAAAGGTCTTTCTCATACGCAGCCACTTTTTTGTGGAACAAATTGCCAGAACAACTCAAAACTATAGGAACCTATGACACCTTCATTAGTGCCTTGAAAACATATTTTTTCACCACTTATGAATAGTCAGAAATATGAACCCAGTGCATTTTTTCTTTTTCTTTTCTTGTATAAACTTGTTTTCTATTCTTAAAGTGCATAAAGACATGCAAATTATTTTTATATTTAATTATTATTATTATTATAAGGTGTCAAACTATAGAAAACATGATAGGCTACAATGTGAGAATATTTGATTAAAGCTATATGTATTGATTGTAACGATATTAGGGTGGAAGCTGGGTTTCCCCTTTTACTGACTCACACCATATCTCGCTAAAGTACTCTATTGAACTGAATTTCTGTGCCATGTAATTCATTTACAAACTTTCGAAAATCTTTGCAATATGTATAATATTACGATTCAGGTCTTTTAAAAGAACAATTTTTGTGCCATCGTGGATACTTAGATGTTGAGTTATGGAGTCCACCTGAATTGAGGTATGCTTTCTCTTTATATCATTTTTTTTTAAAACATATTTTACAACAGATTATTCAAGTTTGCTGACGAAACAGTTCCAAATTGAATATCGCAAATCAATTTCATTTTGCTTAGATGATTACATTATCCATTTTGATTCATCTGTGATATATCAGTTAATCTGCAACTCATAAATCTTCGAAGTGTAACAATTTTTAAAAGTAATGTTAACTGAAGTCCCCCCCCCCCCCAATGTAATGTTTCAATAACTATGAAAATTCGTAAATTACATTCTAAGCAATTAACCCTCTGGGCTGCAAATAACACGATCCAAAAAACTTTCGAAAAATCAGCCTGAGGCACTTCCAGTAGCGCTGTCCATCACATTTTAAAGAGAAGTTTGAGTTCTACATGTTCTAGGAAAGGTGAAAAATAATTTGTGAGCTTTCTCATTCCCTTTTTATCAGTTTGGAAGAACAATAAATCCCATGAAAAGGATTGCTTTTCAGTTGCCCTCATTTTCGAAATATGACAAGAAATAGCTGAAGTATTCGGGCAGAACATTCATAAGTCACGTGTGTGCGCAGTCCCATTTACCCATTTCCAAGTGCAGTACTAGTGCAGTTGCTTTTCAGCGACATGGGTCAATTTCTTTTCATTTTGATGATTCCAAAATCTCACAGTATACACCAGTTCTTATGTATAACCTTTCCTGATTTCTTTGAGAAATTTCTTTCACAATCTATTCGCACGACAAGAACTCAAATGTATCTTGTAAAATGTGCGAACATTACAATGACGTTTCACGTAATCCGAACATGATTTTAGTGGGATATATAACAGAATATTGGAATTGCATTTGAACTGATTTCTCGAAAGTCCTTAACTCGATAATGGTAATTGTGAATGTATTTGAACTGTTGATTCCTTCCTTTTTTTAAATTCAAATAAACTACACTGTTCAATTCAAAAGACTTGACTGGAAAAAAATTATAATAACAAAACTTCGATAGGAGAATCAATTGATGGACACATAAAAGAATATTTTACTTATATATGCTTATCAGAGAGTAGAACAAAGAATCGTTCTCGAACACGTGCATTCGTCAGTGTGAGAAATCGCAAGTTTAGTTTTCTTTTGAATATATATATATATATATATATATTCAAAAGAAAACTATATATATATATATATATATATATATATATATATGAAATAGGTAAACACTCAGGACGTAGGCCTAGATGAATATACTACGGGTTTTATTGCACTTTCTTTTGCACTGACTCTACTCGTGTACATGGGTTGTCATGAATGAAGGTGGCGCCACAATGACACGCATCAGTTAACTTGCTTGTGCGAAGGATCACGTCACGTGATCCATCACACAAGCAAGCACTGTCCATAGCATTGCCACAAACAACCTAACAGGTAATGATTTTAATTAACAATGATTAACGATGATGATGATGATGATGATGATGATGATGATTAATGATTTTAACTTTACACTGATTATCACTAGACTGATTTATATATAGATTGTTTATATCGGATATTAGTTATTGTCAGCATAAATGTATCGCTTAATACTTTTCATTTACGCATGTAGTAGTACTATCATTTTGTTCTATTTTCGTTGTACAGCCCTCGAGGAAGGTGATAATGCCAAAAGCTTGGCGTCATTAAAACCCGTGGTATATTCAGCTACGTCCGGATTCTTGGTCTATTTCATTTATTTAATTTATCCAACCAAGACAGCCCGTCAAGTTGTGTTTTAGCCAAATTCTTATAATTATATATATATATATATATATATATATATATATATATATATATATATATATATGAGTAGTAAACAAGTAAATAAAAATTCCGTTAAACTCATAAGTTTTCAAGTTTTCGGCCACAGGCCTTCATTAGGAAAAATGGTTGCGTTTTGTCCTGATGATGATGTTCCACCGAACATTTTTTCTGATGAAGGCCTGTGGCAGAAAATTTGAAAACTTCTGAGTTTGATTTTTATTTACTTGTTTACTGCTCATCTCTACATTTACAATTCCGAAGCAGAACGTATAATTTGTTTTATATATATATATATATATATATATATATATATATATATATATATATATATATATATTTGTACCTGGGTCCTGTCCGCTACCGTCGGTTTCACGCTCAACGCGATCTTCAGGCAGACTGATGACTCGACTCGGCTTGTGTATCTGCTTGCTGCAATGGATCGGTGTCACGCTTGGGTGGCTTTCTTGGCGGCCTTTTTCGGTGCCTGCACTTTGAGATGATCTCCGATCTTTTGTTTAGTGCCTCTCTGTTACTGATGATTGTGTACTTCTCCTCCAGGCAGAGATTGCAGAGCCCACTTTTTCTTAGATTTAGATTGGATTTCTTTTCGATTCTCCAAGTTAGTGTGAATTCGGTATTGGATTCCTTTAGGTTCCATACGTATTTGGAAAGTTGAGTTTCGTTTCTGTATTTTTCATGTTTCATGGATTTCACATGGTTTCTGTACCTGTCCTTGAAAGTGCCCCCCGCTAGTCCATAGTAGTGCTTTTTTTTCATTTCCATGCCGAATCGTAGCTTTATATACGAGGGCCGTTTCTAGAAAAAAATAGGAGCAGGAAAATCACGTGGTTCAACCCTCCCTACAACGCAGAAGTCAAGACTAATGTGGGCGGCAAATTCCTGAAACTAATAAACAAGCATTTCCCTAAAGGCCACAAACTGAACCAAACATTTAACAGAAATACAGCTAAAGTAAGCTACTGTTGCATGAGGAATATGGACGCAGTTATAAAATCCCATAACCAGAGAGTGATTAAACAACCTAAGTCAACTGAGAAAGAACCAAAACAGAAATGCAATTGCCGACAAAAATCAGAGTGTCCCTTACAAGGAAAATGCCTAGAAACGGCCCTCGTATATAAAGCTACGATTCGGCATGGAAATGAAAAAAAGCACTACTATGGACTAGCGGGGGGCACTTTCAAGGACAGGTACAGAAACCATGTGAAATCCATGAAACATGAAAAATACAGAAACGAAACTCAACTTTCCAAATACGTATGGAACCTAAAGGAATCCAATACCGAATTCACACTAACTTGGAGAATCGAAAAGAAATCCAATCTAAATCTAAGAAAAAGTGGGCTCTGCAATCTCTGCCTGGAGGAGAAGTACACAATCATCAGTAACAGAGAGGCACTAAACAAAAGATCGGAGATCATCTCAAAGTGCAGGCACCGAAAAAGGCCGCCAAGAAAGCCACCCAAGCGTGACACCGATCCATTGCAGCAAGCAGATACACAAGCCGAGTCGAGTCATCAGTCTGCCTGAAGATCGCGTTGAGCGTGAAACCGACGGTAGCGGACAGGACCCAGGTACAAATATTATGCTCTGCCCTTCAGCATTGAGCACTTTTGAATGCCTCAACTCCAAATTTAACCACACCTATGTGAATATATATATATATATATATATATATATATATATATATATATATATTGGCGTTTTAAGGTAATTATGATTGGGTTTGAAGTAGGGGGTACAGGCCGGTTTTGCTCCCCCAAGTGGCGGCGGAACGTCGGGCTCGAACAATGAAAGTTGGGGGCACCTTTTGTCCACCAAACAAAAGGTGCTCCCCATATACATTGTCCGAGCCCGTCGTTTCGTCGCCTCTGTGCTCTCCCCCCCCCCCCCCCCCTCTTCGGTCCGTGAACACTATGAAGATGTCTTGAAGGAAATAGTTTCGAACTTAAAATTTGATGAACGATATCCTAGGCGTTTTACCGCGTCATGTCTGGTCCGTATGAGTTTTATTACATGAACAAAGTGTGAAATACATGTATGTCTTTATTTATCTCGTAAGTGCCTACCAAGCTCTCTCATCCCCCTCATCCCAGGTAGTTGTCCGGGGTAGTTGTCCTAAGGTGTAGTTGTTGGGTTGGTAGTTTTCCTGTAGGGTATACATGTCGGGTTGATAGTAGTTCGGGTGTAGTTATTTGTTCTAGGATGTAGTTGTAGGTGGTCGTAGTTTCTGGGGGCAGTTGTCCTAATAGGGTGTAGTTATTGTTATCCAGGGTAGATGTCATATAGGATGTTGTTGGGTAGGTAATTGCCCGGGGGTAGTCGTTCAAGGGTGTAGTTGACTGGTTGGTAGTTGCTAGGGGTAATTGTCCTAGGGTGTAGTTGTAGGGTTGGTAGGTAGTTGTCCGTGGTAGTTCTTCGTCGGGTTGGTATCTGCGGTATTTGTCCGGATGTAGTTGTTCCAGGATGTAACTGTACGGGTCTTCGTCGTCGTTCTAGGGTGTTGCTGTCGTGTTGGTAGGCAAATGTCCGGGGTAGTTGTCATATGATGTTTTTTTGAGGTTGGTAGTTGTCGGGTTGGTTTTTTCGGGGGATCTAGGGTCTAGTTGTCGGGATGGTAGTGGCCTTGGGTTCAATGTTCAGAGTTCGTTGTCCGGACACGGTTTTTTTTTTTGCCATTCGCCTCTTCGCATTAACCATTCCCACCATTTCCACCGATATGTAATATATTATTAGTTTATCATCATTTGTTGAAATGAAAAGCTGATTCCAAGCATAAATGCGATTAGATTTCCATTTGCAGATTTGAGACTACGTCCTCTCGAATTTCCGGAAGTCGAACCAGGAACCGTTCCCAAAGGATCAGTCTCTGTACTGTTTTCCTGCTTTGGTCGAAAGATTTGGCCATGTGGCTTTTCTTTCCTGCGAGCGCTACAGTGGACGGACAGACTGGTGTTTTCTCCTGTCCCTTCGACGTCGATGAATTCAATTTGGACATGCACTTCGATTTCAAGTGTATCCCCTTCTCCAACTGCACGACAGGTTAGAGATACGTTGAGCAGTTCTTTGTCCTTATACTGACGTTCATCTAGCACTACCAATTCTGCACCCTTATGCAAATGATCCACTTTGAAAGTCAAGTTCTCAGAGTTTTCAGATTCTTCAAGTAGCCATGATATTTGGGGCAAGGGGTAAGCATAAGCCGGACACCATGCCATAACAACCGAATCATTTGAGATTCTACAAATTGGTCCTTCCGACATAGTTAACTGACAAGGGAAACCATCTTTCAGTAAATCTGAAAGAGGTCTGCCGGCATGACGCTGTGGTTTGGAGCAATTCGCGTCTAAAGATTTGATGCTATGCTGCATTTCAACCAACCAACGCTGTCGACAGTCACAGATCAGCATGTTTTTCTTTGCAGAAACCGATATCCGAATTGGTGATTTTTCATCATTGGTCTTAGGAATAAGTTCCTTGTCTAAATATGACATACTGTTGTCATCAAAATTTAGTGTTAGCAAACTTTTGAGAATCCTAAAACCATTCCCACATTTCCAGCTACCAGAGAATCTTCCAAGGTCATTCCCATTCAGATTTAAGAGCCTTAGGGGATGCGACAAGCTTCCAACACCACAGCTAGATAAAAGTCTGATGCGATTGTTCGAGAGGTCAAGATTCCGCAATCCGGGATAAAACTTATCTAAGTCCACCAGATTAAGAGATACCAACAGGTTGTCAGCAAGGTTCAGGTTGGTCATGTAGGGAGCAAGGACTTGAGGGATTTCGATGAGACCAGATTTTTTATAGTAGAAATTTCGCAGCTGTGATTTGTGCACCATGCTGGAATTACTGTATCCATTTCTCATCACTGATATGTTGACGAATGTCACGGATTCCCTGATTTGCGCAAGGAACATATAGAACGAAGATTCAGTAATCATAGAGTTCTCACTAGTAAAGAAGGTTGATGATATCGTGGTACAAGGGTCTTCCACATCCAGTAACATTGGTCCGTTAAGGAATAACAACAGGTTACGATAACCGCAAAGTATTTTAGAAATACCATACAGTGATGATGATCCGTAGATACCAACAGTTTTAATGTCCTCTAAAACATCATACATCCTGGCAGACAAGAACCTCGTGTGACTTGAACCAAAGTGAAAATTCTCCAATGACAAATTCGCAGTAGAATTCGTATCGTATTGTGAAATACGATTTCCATCTATTATAAGTCCCTTAAGATTAGGAAATAGTGAAAACGTGTCAAGCTCAAACTTATCAATATAGTTGTTTGAAAGACAAAGCCACTTTAGATTTGGAAAGTTAAGACCTATCTCACGTGGGATTGATGTTAGGTAGTTTCCACATAGAATGATTGTGTTTATATGATGAAACAACCCCTCCACCAATGGAAAAGTTAAAAGACGCGCATTTTCTAGAGACAGAAAGGAGAGATTAGGACAGGAATGGAATATTCTTTGCGAAATGAAAGTGACTGGGTTATTTTTTAATGTTAACATTTTCAAGCGAGGAAAATAAGAAACATCATCAATTTGGGATATTAAATTGTTTGTTAAGTCAAGATTTAGCAAAGACAACAATCCTCTGAATGAGTCCGAATGTAGAGATGCTATTTGCACGTCATTCAGTTTCAGAAAGGTAAGTGATGGAATAAATTCAGTTGGATTTTGTGTCTTGAGCGGATTATGGCTAATGTCTACCGATTGCAATTTTGGCAAGCTGGAGAAAGCATGAGTTGAAATTTCTTGAATACGATTTCCGGGTAGATTTATCAATAAAAGATTTGGGGCATCTAAGTGACCTGCCACAAATGCTATTTTATTAACCGACAAATTAAGTGTTTCTAAACTGGGTAGGTCTACCAGATCAGATGCTGATAGAGTGACAATATGGTTTTTACTTAAATTAACATCAGTCAATTTATGAAGTCCAGAAATTCGGGGAAGAGACGTCAACATGTTATTTTGCGCAGATATGATTGATAACATTGGCACGAGTGTCAGATTTTGGATGTCTCTCACAGTGGCAGCGTTGAGGTTCAAGATACTTAAGGATGCATGACTCTGCATCGAAACCTGTTGCAAATTTCCGTTCACTACTGACAAGACATGCAGCCTAGGAACCTGTTGTAGTATTCTGGCGATTAGACTCGAAGAACCAACCAAAGTTATTTCCAATGAAATTGTACTTTCGAGACGTGGGATGTTTTGCAGTTTGGAGAAACCCTTTTGATTCGTGATATATAAAGCCTCTAAAAATTGAAGGCCGCTAATATTAGTTACTTCAGAGAGTCTGTTCTTGTGAAGAATAAGTTGTCGAAGCGCTGCATGGAAAGTGTGTGGGCAGATTTCTCTGATTTCGTTATCACCTAGCATGAGAATTCTCAATTTCGGCAAACAGAAAGAACCGCTAGGGATTCGTGAGATTTGGTTGCCCGTAAGGTCTAATTCATTTAACTGCAAAAGACTAGAAAGCGCATCACTGTTGATAGCCGTAATCTTGTTGTCGCGCAGGTAAAGTTTCTGTAGCTCACTGGGTAGGTGAATTCCTTCAATAGATGCGATTTTATTGGTACTGAGCGAAAGCACTTGTAGTTTGGGAACATAGTGTATCAGGTGGCTACCAATGCCGCGGATATTGTTATTCGCTAGGTCGAGTTCAGTCAGAGATGTTAGATTATGAAACACTGGAATGGTTGAAAGGATGTTATGAGAGAGATCAAGATATTTAAGTCGTCGGAGGATCATGAACAGCTGATCGTCAATCGTCTTAAAGTAATTTTCCCTTAATTCCAGCGACACAATGCTTTCTTTATCCATAAAAAGATCGAGTGATATTTTCGAAGGTGGGACATCCATATCCAAATGCGCGAAGGCGTCATCTTCAATGGTGTTTTTTAGCTGGGCCCCTAACCGAAAGACACCTTGGCAGGAAACATATTTAGTGCCTGTATAACATGAACAGTATCTGCATATATCAATCGGTTCGGGATCAACGAAGTAGAGAATGGCGACCAGCATAAACAAAACATGGCAGGGTATGCCAACCTGCGCTCTTGGAGCCATCATCCAACCTTTGGTAAAACATAACATAACATTTTCAAAAGATGTCGGATTTGCATGGTGTGATATTGATGGTTCATAAACTTTCGAATAGGACACAAATTGCCAACTGATTGCAAGATGTTCGAGAAAAGCACCTTTTTTTCAAATATGCCCTTTTTTTATATTATTTCAGTCAACTGACGGAGTTAAGAAGCAAAATGAGAACATTTTCCCCTCTTATTGAAATATCAGAAGCGTTTCATTTAAGAAATAAAGGTAGAGACTCCTCAGTTGGTATGGGAATAAATAAATGATAATAAGTGTACAATAGAATATATGCAAGCAATTAAAAAATGAAGACCTGTCATAATGGGTGGCTCATCAGTTACATGTCGTTTTTCAAAAGGTCCATGATTTCATATGTTCGTTTTTTCTCGTAGGTTCGTAATTTTTTTCTCGAAAGGTTCGTTATTCTGAAGGTTCATAACACCGAAGGATCGTAATTCTGAAAATGAAAAAGTTTTTCATAATTCCGAAAATGAAATATGGTTCGTAATTCCGAAATTGTAATAGGGTTCATAATTTAAAAAAAAAATCTATATCATTTTTTTTCGGAAATACATACCTTATTATAAACCCCCGGCATGGAAATTTGTGTTTCGGAATTATGAACCTTCGGAAAAGCGAGCATCCCTCGGCCCATCACCATCTCTTATAACCCTGTGCCATCGGTGTGAACTGTGTAAGAAATTATTTTTAGAATTGATGATAAAACTACGTATGTCCTAATGTTTTATTGTGGAACGGTTTTCCGTTTGATTAGGAGAATTTCCCCCTAAGTTTCGCCTTTGAAAAACTCGGAGAAAAAAAACATCATACTTACCAAGAAGCATTTGTTGAAACGCAACTGTTTTACCTAGCTAATAAGGCCTGATATCAGCAAGATTCTATATCAGATGCCGGTTCAACCAACGAAGCAGGTGCTTGCTTGTCCAGTGAACAATCAAAGATACATCCGCCTTTTATACGGTATAGAAAAATCCCGCGATTATATTCCTCAAGCTCCTTAGCCAATAATACCAAGGATAGCGCCATAAATTATTGTTTATTCATAGAATACCCCATTCCTCATATTTGAATTACTGATTTTTCACATGATGAGATGCCTGCCCCCTCATAAAACAAATGTCTTGTACATTTTTTTTAAAGGCAAGTATCTACCAAAATGTAGTGAAATTCATTGTTATAAATCCAGCACGGTTTCAGTGATTCTTCCTTCCAGTTAATTCATAGCTTTCTTTCCATATACATGTATATTTTATCTGTAGCTGTATCCCGTTGCACACCACGGGTAAACAAACTGACTTGTTACATTAAAAGGGATTAAAAGGGATAAATGCTCTTGTTGAAATAGGAGCATTTATCAAAGGTAAGGTGAGGGATGAGGTGTAAATTTTCAAAATGGGCACTTATAAGAATATGGAACGGGAACTTATTCGAAAGAAAAATGGGGGTACTTATCTGAAGTGAGGGGAAAGTAGGGGCACTGTGCCCACATGCAACCCCAGGAGCGGGGCTTCTGATCGGGTCTCTACATGTTGTCATTTCATCATTCTTCTGTGTATTGTTGGGTGATGATGATGACACAGGTCATCATCCTCGATAAATATTGGGGTGATGTATTCCCTCTTTCCCCACCACATTCGATTCCTGTGACTATTTTTTCATTTCAATTTTGAAAATTGTTAGTATTACTAATAACATGAGTGTGGCATAATTGCATTATAAAGGAAAGTCACCGACTGGACCCTCTAAATCCAGAATAATGACATGTACTTTTAATCTAAATAATCTTTCTGCATTATGGCTTTGAAAAAATATATTTGGGGATGGTAACAAAGGCGCCCCCCCCCCCCCCACTTCAATCTAAAAAAAATTATACCTCAATATCCCTCCCAGATAAACACCCATGTTGTATAATTTGAAGTAGATGGTTTTCACTTTCTAGTAGTGTAAAAAAAAATATAACGGGAAAAATCAGAAGCAACAACAGAATTGTAGATAAATATTAATAAACTTATATCAATCTACAATACTGTGCGTAAAAGAATAATATCTACATCGAAATAAAGAATATATAAATTTGAATAATATATCAAATCATATTTATCTAAACATATATAAGAAATCTGAACGTTTTCCACCGTGTTTTTTATGGGGGGGGGTGGTGAAACTTGGGGGATGTTTGTACACCCCCCCCCCCACCTGAAAAGTTGGGGATGCATATCCCCCATCCCCCCTCCCCCGCTATCTCCGCCCCTGGAGGGGGGAATTTCCCCCTCCCGAGTGAATCGCTAAAGCTCTGACGTTTGAGTAAATTTGAGAGAAAGATAACGGCTCGTAGCACCCGTTTTTAGGCGGAAATTTAGTTTGACGCCCTGGCTGTTTTTCATTTATTTGGACGCAATACTGCACTGTATGCAACAAAGGTGAGTGCAGGGAGAGGGGAGTTTCCCCTTCCCGCGCGAAGCGTGACAACTTTGATGTTTTATAGCAAATTTGAGAGAAAGATGACGGCTCGTACCAAAGCCTTTTTTAGGGGGAAGGTTAGTTCCACGCCCTGACTACTTTTACATTATTTGGACGCAATACTGCACTGTATGTAACAGGGGTGGGTAACATGGGTGAGTGCAGGGAGGGGGGAGTTTCCCCCTTCCCCTGCGAAGCGCGAAAACTTTGACATTTTAGCAAATTTTGAGAGAAAATTAAGATAACGCCTCATAGCGCCTTTTTAGGCTCCCCCCCCCCCTCTCATTTGCGCGTATCTATTGTTTTAGGCATGATAATGTCATCATACGCGTTTGATATCTGCGCAAATTCATCCCTTCTTCAAGACTGTGTATGTAAGTGTAATGTCTACCATAGGCCTACGGTGCAGATGATAATAAGTAGATGAGTAGATTTAGGCTTTAGTTCAAAGATGATGGATATAAACCATATACTGCCTACATTCGAGTCTCTGTTTAAAATATGGTAACCTCGGTGACGTAAAGACATTTTCCTTCGGGGCTGCGCCCTTCATGAAAATAAGTCTTGGTTTACGTCACCTCGGGGACCATATTTCCAACCAGACCCTCTCATGACAGTATAATATTTGTATACTATTCCTCCACCTCTCCTTCTAGTTATCCATGCCTTCTTACCCCCCCCCCCCCCCGTATTGCTTGTTCACAACTTTTTTCCTTGTTTTTTTTTCTCTCTCTCCAGTTTTGTTCACATCCCCCTTCTTTTTTGCGTATGTTCTCCCCCCCCCCCCTCTCTTTTTAAAAACTTAAATTAGCACGTTTCTTTCTTCTTTTTTCAATGTAAGGACTTGTATTTTTTTTTTCTTCAAACAGTGGTCTATGAAATACAAGCCATGCTTACTTAATAGCATCTTCCACTTGTGTTTTCCTTTACAATTGCAATGTTTACAACATACCAATTATCGCTCTATCAGTGTAAACCATAACCATAACCAAGTCCATTGCATGATGTTCTCTTATATCTATGTTTCAATTAATATATTTGTTATTTTCCTGTTCATAATTTTCATATGTACTGTTAAAAAAAATTGTAAAAGATATATATTTTTTGTGTAAATCAATAAACTTTGAAACTTTGAATCTTATTTTAAAACCCTCTTTTTTACCAGTTGTATGTGTGTCGAAAAGGTCTCACACATTATTTAAACATATTTTACCATTTTCCTAATTTCGGATGATATAAAAGCACTTGAGAACTTATCCTTGGCGTATGATAAAATATAAAGAAACAAAATATAAGCGGCTGGACACCTCGATCACAACTGGATGCCCGCTTCTCTGCGGAAGGTCCAAAATCCCTGCGTCGGACGCAAGGGTCTGCAACTTTGCATGTTTTGTTTTGTTTTCCAGGCACGCAGAAGCACGCCAATTGGCGGAGGGAAGATGTTAGGCATGTCCATTGATCTATGCCTTTAGCCACATTTTTTATTATGAACGCAGGTGACACTGCAGGTATTGTATTTCTTGCTAGATTGCAAGTTCTGTAACGTTTATTGCGGTGCATTCTCACGCGGAGGCGTGCGGCGCCGTACTTTGAAGGAAGAATGTTCACAAGGAGGGTTAGGACGCCCAAGAGAGATCATGAGAAGGACGTACCAATCGCAGGAGTTTGCCTACAACAAAACTCAAACGCAGCTGCGGACACGCAGGTGCAAAAACAACCATAGCATTAAACCGACCAAAGCGCTGGCAGCTCCAATTACTTTGACCTTCGCATCCTACCAGGTATCCATTTAACACCTGGATACAGAGGAACAATGTCAATAAAATGTCTTAATTGCCCACGGACATAAGTGCCCTGGCAGAGCTCGAACCCGCGACCTATGCTTTCCAGTCAAGTGATTAAACCACTCGACTACGAAACTTCTACTATAACAAATTACATGCAAGTACCGAAGGAGTTGGCCCACGACCAGGCTGCAGCTGCAACCACCTATGTCAGTGAAAAAAAAGGAAACAATGAAATCTTAAAACGAAAAAAAGAAAAAGGGAAATGCACGGTGAGTTGTAACCATATGCATAGTGATCATTAATTTCGAGGAGAACACCTAGCTTTAGTGTCAGAATCAGCTCATCATTTCTCAATTTCTCACACTCCCGTAACGTATTCCGAAAGGCAATCACAAAATTTTATTTGATATGCTTTTAGTGAATCAGTTAGAAATAGAACGCAATATGTAATAATCGTTCTCATTCCATGTGATATTAGGAAGAGTTTTTGTAAAGCCTCACTCTCTTCCTTCAGGACATGGCTTTGCAACATGAATTCCATCTTGCAAATTAAGCCTGATCCCTGCAGGGATTACTGCTTCGTAAACGGTATTGCGAAATCCATTAACTTTTTTTATGTTAACATAATTCACATTCATTTTCACCCACTTAACATGACCGTTTTCCTAAAAAAAAAAAAAAATAATAAAAATAAAAAATGCAGATTTCTGTTCTTTGTATGGATTATAGGCCTACCTTGTACGCTTTAAATTAATGGACTAAACAACGAACGATATTGCGGAGAAAGGTCATCAGTAAACTTCGCATGGGATATTTCATCACACCACTTACACGCTCATTTGTACCACCATAACCATTAACATGATTAATAAATAGACCGCTTCGGTAATGTATGCAAATTTTATACATACCTTTCAAACAATGGTTGTTCTTGACAACCTAAAAGTTTGCCGGACATAGCAACAAGTAATGTATGCAAACTGGATTCCAAGCATTGAGGCTCATTTATAAAAAGCAAGTTAATGGATAGCTCGTCACTAGGTGCTCAGAGAAGAAATGTGCATAAATTTGAATACATTACAGAACCGGTCTATTGAATGGCTTATTTACATGAACCTCCTTGACATTGATTTTGATAAATGACTTTGATAACAGTTCCAAAGAATAGACCTGTTCACAAATATATTCAAATTTTATGCATACTTTTAAAGCAAAGGTTGTTCTTGACAACTTGAAAGCTTGTCAGAGGCTTGTCAGACATAGCAATAAGTAATGTATGCAAACTGGATTCCAAGTATTGTAGTTCATTCATTAATAACAGGTTAATGGAATACCTCGTTACTAACTTTGTGAACAGGTCTATATGCAATAGACCGGTTCTGTAATGTATTCAAATTTATGCACATTTCTTCTCTGAGCACCTAGTGACGAGCTATTCCATTAACTTGCTTTTTATAAATCAGCCTCAATGCTTGGAATCCAGTTTACATACATTACTTGTTGCTATGTCCGACAAGCCTTGTTTGAAAGGTATGCATGAAATTTGAATACATTACCGAAGCGGTCTATTGTGGTAGACCTACATTAGGCCCACTAAAGTTGAAATCATAGTTTCTCGTCCGGATTTTTCGAAAAAGGAAGGGGGTGGAGAAGGGGGTTCCATGTTACTTGATATTTGATATTTTCCGGCACACACAAATGCTGATTGGACAATTTCAAACAAAGTCATTGAAATAAAATTTCACGTGTATGTACTACAAAGGCTCAAAACAAGTTATAACTGCACTAATAATTATATAAATGATGTTTCTTATTCCAATTGACTAGGTTTCATCAGACTTATTTATTTCATGTCTAATAAACATCAAATAACAAAAGTTTGGAGGCCGGCTGAAAAAATGAAGGATGAAGGGAACGAGAAACTAGGAATTGGTTTCTATTCGATCTTAGTACTGGAAACCACTTTTTCAGTGATATTGTTGTTGTTGTTGTTGTTGTTGTTGTAAACTTAACATAAAGATAATCCCGAGATTTTATTCTGCAAACGATGTGATTGTTTGATGATTGACAAAATGTTATCAAACTACTTCGGTCTCGAACAAAGGAAGTATTGGCGAATGGACATAATCATTTCACCGTCTTAAAGAAGATGAAAGGGCTGCTTGTACCCCCCCCCCCCTCCTTATCGATGGCCTTGGTAATTCACATAAATTCAAATTCAAATTCAAATATATTGATATAAAATCCTGACATAATAATATCCTCCACCTTGACAGACCGATCTCAACCACCCCTCCCCCCAACGATGCAGAGCCCCCTCAGTAACCGAGACCGTGCTACGCCACACATCCCCGATCCTATCAACTTCGTGATGCTTTTTTTTTTTACTGCTCATAAACCTATTCGTGACCCATTTTCGACATTTCTCTGATATCCATTCTTCTTGAAACTTGGTATGCAGAATAAAATAGTCATACACAGTGCATAAGCTTGTCGTCACACGTTTTTGAAAATCACTAATGTGTGATCAAGAAGGTTCAAACAGATGGAGTCATAACAGAAAGCTTCCCTTTGAAGCAAGCTTCGATGGCGCCACAACAAACATGACAAATATGCGCTCTCCGAAAACATTCTTCCAAACGAGGAAACAAATCAAATGCCGCTTTATTGCATAACCATGGATACGTATAATGGAGTATATTCTGTTATAATGATACTTAGTTTTCGCAGACCCGGTACCAAATGTAACTTCGAAAAAGTGCACATGAATGATATAACAAGGTTCACGCGAACATATTTAGTGCTAAAAATGCCCACTACTTTGGTTGGCTATATTTCCTAGAGCCATCTTTCACGATAGTAATATATGAAATTTAATAATCGGAATTAAGCGGAAAGGTGTTAAAATTGTCCTTAAAGAGGCATACATTTGTGACACTTTTAAGGCTTTATCTCAAAAAAAAAAATGTCCATCCCGAGGCAGGGGAATTTCAGAATGAAATCGAAATTATTTACATTAAAACTGCCCATTCACTTTCTGTGTTTGCGCATCGTAAACATTCAAATGTCAAAACATATCTAAACCTTTCCCGTTTACTTTGGCGGCATCAGACATCGACGTCAAAGAATCAAGGCAGTTTATTAATTCAATTGTAAATCCTTAATAATCTACCAGGTGTTTGCATTAATTATCGTTAGTTGGGACCTCCTTGGTGTAATGATCGGTCTAGGCGCATCGTTCTTTCTTCCTTTCTTTTAAAATGTTTTTTTGGCTTATATCAGCTTTTGCATTAAGATTTGGATCCGTTTGAAACTTTGGTCCTACATGTATATTAATTTTATCATTGCCCACAGGAGCGGATCCAGGATTTTGTATAAGGGGAGGGGGGGGCTGGGATTGCCCCCCCCCCCTAAATCCGCCACTGATTGCCCATGTCTTCTACAATGTTCATCCACGAATGATAAAGCATAAGAATTAATAATTAGCGCCCTCTTTTTGCTAAATTACATTTTACTAAAATCTTTTGCTTTGACAATGTACTGCCATTGATCTGAAACTGTTAACTAATATCATAACCGCATCAGTATCATCGCCCAAATCCTAAAGAATTTTCTCATCCCCCCCCCCCCCCCCCGTCTGTCTGTCTGTCTGTCTCTCTCTCTCTCTCTGTCTCTCAGATAATGATCTCTCTCGTTTCCTCTAAATCTTGATCAATTAGTGGTTACATCAATGCAATGTGTTCCATAGGCAACTGCTTATGCTTATCCCTTCTTGGCAGTAATATATGCTTTGAAGTGAGACTTAAGTGATCTTACAGTTGATTAGATGGGGGGAGGGGAGGGACATGCCTCCCCCCCCCCCCCACCCATATGAAATAATAGGGTAGTTGCGAATTGCAACAATTTTATGTTGTTTCCATTGTGATTTTATTATTTTGTGGCATGAAACCTTCGTGCATGCGAAAATTTATGGTTTTTCAGTACTCCGAACTCGGAGTGGTTTTGGGGATGAATGATATAAACTACGGAAATTTACTGTTAAAAAAAAAAAAAACAACATAAACTGAGTGCTGGACCAAGGCTCACATTTCATCAAAATGATTTTATTTGATCCATGCATATTTTCATGTCATTCTCGAGGTAAACATTTAATCCAAGACAGGCAAACCCTATTATAACAAGGTCATTGAGCCCACAACCCCCGCCCCCCCCCCCCCAAATCAATTTTTGCTCATTATAAAGAAACCATGCTATAACAAGCTAGTGTCTAATGTTAGTTTCTGTGTGCTTGAAAACTTCACTTGCACGATGAGAATGAGAACATTGTATGCTCTCATAACAGGGTTTGCCTCTACTTGAAAGTGCATTGTTGCAGTGCTGCCTGTCACAGGAATTTGAACATTTATCAAATGCAAAATCAAATATTTTGGTTTCTTCATCATTAAAACATATTCATATTTTACACAAAATGAGATTTACATTGTATTTTTCAATTGATTCCTCTCACTAATGAGCTAATCATTCTAAAGAGAACAGTATAGAATTTATGAAAAGATGAAAGCAACACTTAGAAAAGGGAATTTTTTTCTTCAAACGATACCTATAAAATTGGACAGGTTTGATTGATAGTAATTAAGCAGCGTAAATACTAACATGAAATTTCAAGATTGTACGAGCCAATAAACACTGTTTTGCATATATAGAGTAACTGCATGTAGTAACTTGTTTACTGTTAAAGACTATATTGGAATTGCACAAAGCGAAATAATGCATATTATTGTCCCCAGAGAGCCAGAACGGTCTTAACTCATATAATTTTACATATAATGTAGTTTACATCCTTCTGCCTCTAGCATGTGTTATGAAGTGGGGCACCGACATTTGCTCCTGCGACATTTGCTCCACAGTCCATATCTCAAAAGGTCAAAGGTTAAGGTCAAGGTCATGATTTGTTTTTTTGTTCAGGACAATGTGAAGATAAGGATTAGGATTAAGGTTAGGGTAAGGGGTTAGGTAGCATGGCAAAGTTAGACCGGAGCAATTGTCGCAGGAGCAAATGTCATACATCCTATGAAGTACAGGATCACAATTACCGAGGACCATTCAATATCACCTAAATAATTAAGTTATACTCAGCAACCTTTGGCAGTACAAAAGAGATAGTCAGTCTGAAAAATAATCGATGAAATGAATGGGATATAATGATGATGACATTCATGTCCCATCAACATATTGTCTGCCGAGAGCCAGGAAGGCGTTAACCATTTGACTACTGAATTCTCTCATCCCCATAGGCTTTATACAGGGAACACCCAGTTCCCATAGGCAAAGGGTTAACTCCAAGTTGAAGTATGAGTTAACGCCCTTCTGGCTCTCAGCAAATGATACCACTGGCCTACATGTACATTCAGACTTTTCCTTTTTTAAGGAGAATGAAAAAGAGTTGCATGCTATCCAACAGTTGCTCCAAAATCAAATGTGCTGAACATCAAGTGGTCCCATCTAAATGGCTAAAAAAAACGTTAATATTCTGTTACCTTGCATCACTTTATCCCTTAGTAAAAATTAGTCATCCCATATAACAAATACCAACATGTATATAAAACATTGCTACTTGCATCTCATTGCATTATTCACAAATTAGAATAGTTGAGTGTAAAAATGGAATACTAAGAATAATATCTAGTATCTATCTACTTCATGCCACATGACTTCTTGAGGTCTTCCACCAGGTCTATATATTCCTTCTCTGCGACATCTTTGGACTTGCCTGTAGTCAAAAAATATAAGAAGAGAGAGCAATGCACATGTCGTCATCATCATCATCATCATCATTTTATATATTTCTAAAGTGAACTTTCTGATGCAAATGTCACTCAAGGCACTATTAGTTTTCCCAAAATAGGCTACATGTACATTTGAATCACAAACATGTACATAGAGAACAGTTAGTACCTCTGTAAACATTCCCTTAAAGGGCAATCCAACCTTGGTAATAAGATGATTTGTGTGAAAGCAGAAAAATAAGAAAAACAGGATTGTGAAAGTTAAAAAGAAATCGGACAAGGAATAAGAGAGTTTAATATGGATGTTTGAAAAATGAGATCACTACATCTATGCGAATCCAAAATTGGCAATTTGGTAAGTCGATTGTGACTTACTTGTGGACAACTCTCCCGTTTGACGTACACAAATATATCATTAATTTGCGGTTTTCTCCGAAGCGACTTTACCCTCGGTGCAGTACTCAAAATATATTTGAGATAGGTCTTCATGAAAGAGAAAGATCCTACTGAGTAATACATTTTGAAAAAAAATAACATTTTAGTCATTTTGTGTGTTGTAGCGAACGGGGGAGTTGTCCGCAACTACATGTACATCACAGTGACATTACCTATTCGGCCAATTTGAAATTCCCATATGCACAGTGATTACAACTTTCAAAAATTCATAACTTTCTTATTACTTGTCCGATTTTGTTCAAACTTTCACCAATCTTCTCCTCTGATTTTTCCTCTTTCTTTCAGAGCAACTTGCTAGTAAGGTTGGACTTCCCTTTAATCTGCCCCAATGTACCAACCCCAGGGCCACAGTGCTAATGCATATTGTGCCAGCCACTAATCCCCCCTGTGCCCTGCAACTGAACACATACCGCTACGGAGGCTACTATACAAGGTTGTGTCACGCGAGCACGGGCTAGTGCATATGTATGCGGCACTGCTACGCAGATTAGTACACACGCTTGTGGCATCGTATGTGCTTTGGAAAGCTTTGGAAAGCTTCCAGAATATGAATGTTTCTAATGCTACATGGTAGCTCGTTCCAGTGGGGTGACATGTCCAAATCTCTATAATGGGAGGTTCGAGTTCTAGGGAAAACAGCTTGGTAGAGGCAGACGAGGAAGTGGATAAGGACCACGTAATGTTAATGTCTGATTCCGAAACTTTTACAGTTTGACTAGTGTTGGGAAGCTCGAGCTGTATCATTTTTTAAAGATTTCATTTCATTTCTTTTCGATTTTTATATGCAGAATAGAAAATACAAACAAAATAATGACATAAAAAACATTATTATAGTGCATCCCTGAGCGTACGAAATGTGCACCCCAACTTTATGTCTTAACTGTAGGGCTAAATCCTATTACACTGTCGGAGAGGGCGGGGGGAGTGAGTTAACTGGGTGCATTGGCAAAAGCTGGACATCCGAGCAACATTAAAGCTCGTGGGGTCACAAAAAACGGTGAGGAAAAGAAAGCGAGAGGGAAAGAGGAACGCAGAAAGAAGACAATATGAGCCCATACCTTTCCCCTATTAGGTGGCCATGTTTAATATTTTGCATTTCATGACCCTAATTCCTCCCCCCCCCCCCCCCTTCCCTGCAATGATGCCAGAGCCCATGCCTGGACCATGCTAAGACACAGTTGAGTCATGAAGGCTGATATTTACAGGTCAAATGGAATGACAGGACTGTCAAGCCAGATAGACAGACTCACATTTGAAGACTATAAGAAGATACTCCTAATGGTTTTGCAGCACATGCTTTGGTGCAATTGCTCCACATCAATTTCGTACACAACCCGGATTCTAAACTTCAGCCCTAGACTACACACTATCCTAACCTAATTAAAAACAGTGTGACTGATCACTTGGCTTGAGAAAGTCCACAGGTGTGGATGAAAGCTTGCTAACAAAATTTAAGGTAGGTAGAAGCTTAAACTACTGGGGAGCGTTTCATGAAAGGATTTGTCGGATATTTTATCCGACAAGTGTTATAAGCTACTGAAATCCTTGCATCTGATTGGCTGAGAGCAAATTTGTCGGTAAAAATCACTGACAAAACGCTTGATGAAATGCTCCCCAGTTGTATCCTAACCTAGTTTGCAGGCACAAACCCTGGTCAGTCGTCAAAGAGTGTCTGCACTGTTAGACTACCATAGGCCATGTACTATAGCTGCTCCTAACAGGCATAAACCCCGGTCAGTCGTCAAAGAGTGTCTGCACTGTTAGACTACCATAGGCCCTGCACTATAGCTGCTCCTGACAGGCATAAACCCTGGTCAGTCATCAGAGAGTGTCTGCACTGTTAGACTACCATAGGCCTTGTGCTATAACAGGCATAAACCCTGGTCAGTCGTCAAAGAGTGTCTGCAGTGTTAGACTACCATAGGCCCTGTACTATAGCTGCTATTGACACGACCAGTGGGTAGCTGGGTTAGGCTTCTCTCAAGACACAATGATTTTCTGCTAAATGTCAAATTAGGGTCTGTGCTTCCAGACTAATCCTAACCCACCCTTACCCTAAATCCAAACCTAATGAAAGACCATTTGCAACCCTATCCATTTACCTTATTTTACAGGGAACTATCTTTGACATAATAAAGCAATGGAGCAATTGTCCCCAGAGCATATCGTCTGTTTGGAGCCAGAAGGACATTAAATCTGTGTTAAAGTATTTGAATTAACGCCCTTCTAGCTCCAAACAGACGATATGTCAGACTGTCAGAGTACCCTTAACAACCACTGTGTACATGTATTTAGGTGAACTGATCTGAAAAGTTAATAAGAGGGACTTACCTTTGATTCCATTCCAGGCATCCCATTTAGCCTTGCCCTTGAAGTCCATCATCCCTGGACGAACTGTTGAGTTCAAATTGGCAACAAATTTAGTGATTAAATTGGCAAAAAATCAAAAGAAGTACATGTATAACACCTGCTACGATCAGCTATCTACAAAAACCGAATGATGTGACAGTAGGGCCATCCTTCAGCACCAATTTGTTTCTCTTTCTCAAAAAGGCCATATAAAGCTTACATCATTTCGACACTGTGTCGACATAACCTTGTCAAAAACTTCTGTTTTCTGGGCTTATCAAATGCTTCATTCCATCTACCATATCGAATGTGTCATAAAAAAACGGCATCACGTTTTTTGTTGCACATGGAAGTTTGCAGGGCAGGGCAAGGCAAAAATGCCTGTAAAACTGCTCTATACTCAATTAGATTCCTGTACAAACTTAAGGCCACCGTACACCTTACGATCGGTCTGTGATCTGATTTCAGAAGAAAATGTAATCTCATTTGACAAATCATTTAAAAACGAAAATTATTTTTGATTGAGGATCTGAATAATTATACACATAGTAAAATCAATAATACGGCCTTTGCCAAATTTTCTAGTCGGTGGAATGACCAAATCGGCTCCGAGTTGTAGTGACGTCACAAAAATTGTACGACTGCCTACGATTTGAAATTAATTTTGCCCTTATTCCGTGTAGAAAGCTGACAGCTCACCAAAACCCTGTGTTTAGTATTCATATTACTTTTCAGAACCTGAATAGGGTAGATTTCATTTGTTAAAATGCCAATATTTAATGCCATAGCGATTTATTTCACAAATGGGATCGCAGACCGATCGTAAGGTGTGCGGTGGCCTTAAGACGCATCTGAAGAAAAATAATTACATTGTAATTTGTTGCTAGATAATCGTATGCTGCATCATATACTTAACTGACATCCCAGGTACACGTAGGTTGTTTTTTTTTAAATCTCCTACCAGAACTGCTGTAAAAATTCTTCTGACAAAAGAAACTACATGTACGTGGACAGAGCTCCAATTTTCTTTTGTCAACATGCATGTTTACAAAAGGCCTGTCAAGGACAGCCCAGCTTGACAGTGGCTGAACTCTGCTTCTGTAACTTTCTGTGTTAAATGTGGTTCATGTAAAATTGACCAACAGCATTGTTTGAAGCTACATTCATACGGGACTTGTGGTTTCGAAACTTTAAGTTAACGCAACCACGACTCCCTAACCGCAACGAGGCTTCACACGAGCCTGAAACAATAAGCTGAAACTAAAAGCTGAGCGATCTTTGTGGTTAACCCCGGAAGTACTGTAAATACTACCGTACAGTACACATACAGATCCTGTGTTCATAATTCATGCGAAGGGTATGACCCGTAAATTTAACATGAACAGCAAGGTCATCCTTAACCACAAGCGTGCGAAACTTAAAGCTTATTCCGTTCACATGAGCCGTAAATTTTAGTAAGATCTAGTCAATTTCTTATCATTTCATTGATTTTTAAACCTGAAATACACAATTACTTCTATATCCAGTGGCGGATCCAGGGGGGGGGGGGGGCCCTCCCCTGGGACCAAAAAGGGGACCCAAAAATGCTGAGGACCTTTTTTTTTTTTTTTGCTTGTCAAAAATTGAGCCCCCTCCCTCAAGAAATCCTGGATCCGCCACTGTGTATATCACATGATCTACCTTTCTCAATTGCACATTCCAGTCACATGACCAGAACTCAACTTTATATCTTTAACAATATACCTACCTGTATTGCAATCTCCAACTGTAGTCTGCTTGTAGAGGGAATAGACCTTAAGTAACTCTTGATCTGATGGTGAGGTAGCAAGGTTCTTAACCTCTTCAGCTGCTTTGTTGAATGCTTCCTAAAAAGTTAGAAAATTTTGAAAGAGAACGTCAATTACGAGAATTTACAGCTAGGCTATATAATCAAATAGCGATTGACTTCCACTTCCAGTCTAGTCATTTCATATCAGGAGTGTTGCTAGAAATATTAAGCTGGGTTTCCTTTAAAACTTGAAAAAAAAGTTCACAAAAAAATATCACATGAGCATTAAAAAAAATTCCTCCTTATGAATTTTTCAAATTTGCAGACAAGGTTTAGAAAATGACCTCAGCTCTTCAAATTGTATGGGCACCCCAAATTTTCTAAAGTGAACAAAAACAAACAAACCAAAACAGAAAAAAAAATTTGAAAAGCAGCTTAAGCTGCCCCTTCCCCTTTCTTAGTAATGTTCCTGATTTCATATTAGTTTCAACCCTTACTGTACCAGGCTATTTCAAGCTCCTCTCTGACCTGGGGGGGGGGGGGCATGATTGATCGCTGCAAAATTTTGCACAGACCTCGAGAATCGCATAAAAAACACAAATCCATTATTTTTATATTCAAATCCATATAATTTATGCAAATTATATGCATAAATATACATTTCTATTGATAATCAAGTAAGGAAAGGCCTTGGAGATTTCAATGCAAGAAGTTCTCTCTAAACCTCTAAAACATTACTACATAACATTTAAAAAAAAAGTGATTTAAATTCTTGCCGATTTTTATAAACTTGGTATCAAAAGATGCGCAAGACTTGAAAGAAAAAGGTCAGAAAGTTGCGTGGCATGAATTGCAGGGATTCGAAATGCATGGCGAAATTTTCTAAGGGGGGCCTTCCAGGCCCCCCCCCCCCCAGTACAGTAAGGGTTTTATGTACATGTATACATTGTTAGTCTTTATAAATAACCATATTCATTTATATTTCAAATGAGCTTCATTGCCTTTTGACAAAGTCAAAACATTGACAACATGCTCTCACACCATGCATACTGTGATTTATATCAAAGTTGATTCTTAATTATTCTTCCACAACTTTTTTAAAGGCAAAGGTGTTGGTTCAGTGTCAAGAAGTTCTCATACATTTGTATGCTTTAAACCCAGCAGTTACTATTAAAAGGTAAAGATCATATTTCTTCTTTCTTATGTATCCATTATTTGGCAATCAACATAATATTTAACCATTCTATTTTTAGAGTTACATGTAGGAAACCTTTTATTGAAAATCCCAATAAATTCCTGTTTAATATTTAAAATTCCAAACAAAAATCATCAAAACAATATTTTGTGTCAGTGTTACTTCAATCATAAAAGATCTTGAAAATTGACCTAATATAATAATTCAAATCATCATTATCGAAGACCCATCTGAATCCATCAATTATCTTGTAATAACTATCTGCCATTATAAAGACCAACAATGTACCATATAAGGGCATATCTACGATACCTTAAAGGGGGGGGGGGGAGGGACAGGATTTTGAAAAAACTTTCTGAAAAGCAAACATTGACTATATCTACTTAGGTAAAGGGGGGCAAAATAACAAATTAAGGCAATGACAGGTAGGGAGCACATTTTTTTACTTATTCTACGAGGGCATAGGCCTGGTTGTTGCTTTCCTAAATCTGCCACTGCCACCATACCAGATCAAAATGACCTTTGAACCCTTGGTTTACTTAGGTCCTAACTTTGATTAATCCCAGATTCCCTAATTGTTTGCAAGGTGTGATACTACATTGTAAGTTCAATGAAGATCCCACCGTGCTGATCTGGCCATCAATAATTAACCTTGCTGAGAAGAAAGGACAGACTTTTCTCAGCTTCAGCATATACCAACGGGAATTCTACATGTAAATTAAACATTCTTTCAGCACTAAACTTGTGCACTTAGAATTCTCAACTGTGTAGCATCTATAGGAGTTTTTACATTAATATAAAATCAAGTGTCAATTACGACTCCAAATTTATGTCTGTTGTGGGCGGCATGTTTGTTCGCATGCTATTTTTTTGGTTGCCATACTAGCCTCCACATCGTCTCTCGACATCCCTATTCTTACATGTATATATCATTCCACAGCACATTCCCGAGATCTTCACCCTTTTTTCATGGATTTTTTTTTCATTTTGATATTTCCTCTTCTTTCACCCCTTATATTCTTCTCTTTTTGGTCTCAGTCCAATACCTACGCAGTACAGTCTTTCAACAAAAAAACTGTTCATGTTTCAGTGAAATGTCATGTGTTGTATCAGTAACGTACACACATGCTTACACAGGGCCATTGGGCAGATTTCTGCAATTTGTCACCATGCAAATGCAGTAAACTCAATCTTGATACTGATTACAGTTACATATTCATTAAGCACAAACACATAATCCTGAATTTATGTCTCAAACATGCCTTTGTCGGGTGCCATGTTAATGCATACAGTTTTGCAGTTACATTTTTTCTTAATAATAGTATGTACCATATTTATATAGCACATATCACAATATGTCCCTATGCGCTGTAAGAAAGAGGAAGAAGGAAAAGTGAGAAGCTTGAGAAGAGTGAGGCATGCTCAACATACAAGTACTTCCTTTAGTTACCAGTTAACACTGGAAGTTATTTCTAAAAAGAAATGTTTCAAGATGTGCCTTAAAGTTCTCAACGGTATCACAATTTTCTATATTTTCTGGCAATTTGTTCCAAAGTTTCGCTGATGCAACCTGAAAGAGCGTGACCCCAAAATAATCAGTTATTGTTAATGACATCTGTGTTCTTGTTTGTATGTATTTTTCAAAAAATGCTACTTTACCATACTCAAACCCCACTGAATTGGTACGAACAGAAAGCGGCAGATGTCAACTAAATATCTCGGAAAACAGCTACAGTATTTTAGAGCCATTTAACACTGTATAATAGGGGGAAATAAAACAAGTCTAACACTTATACATGCACTTCATGATGAAACTTTTCATATGATTACTTTTCAGGAACTTTTGCAGCAGAGAAAGATATAACATATTTATGACAAAATCATAAGAAAGCAAAGGAAATTTAGTCAATTTACTACAGCTTTTCGTAAATCTCTTTTTCTTCATAACAATCCTGTAAAAAAGTTATAGCCTCTTCAATTAGCACTATTGCCAAAATTGTGTCAGTCCTACACGGAGAATCTTTGCACATCAGCAGAATGAGGGGTCAAAACTAAGTAGCAGTCATTCACATGTGAACACGCACAAAGGTAATGACTGCAGTTAGTATTACTGCAGCAAGAAACTATCAAGTATTGTGACAGTAAGCAATATTTTGCTGCATTTATTATCTTGCAGTAAAGGTAATGCACAGAGTTGATAAAAGTCCATAAGTAAAAAGAAAATAGATTTCCTTAATATTCTGATTCTTGATTCGCTTCCAAGGGTACAACCCATAAAATTTTTCCTCTGAGATGCTTTCCTTTTTCAAGAAATGATATAGATCTATAAGAGTTCAATTTTTAAAATTTTGTGGATTTATTTATCAGTGATAAATGTAAGTGGATTCCCTTAACTTTTAATAGCTTTTTTATTTATCAATTCATTTCTTGATGCTAGTTGTAAAGTTTTTGTTAGACTCTACATTAGATGTAACGTTTAATTTCCTAATAATTTCTTAAACACTTTTTTTCTGCATTTTTCCACACAAAGCGACTTTTCTATACTTTGTTTGTACACATTCAGATGGTCATACACTTTCAAACACCACTACAAAAAGGTCACCAACATTCACTTAAAATCGGCATTTGATTTACAAATACAGACACCAACATGTCCATGAAATACAATAAATTCAACTCACTGATGTTTGAAAAGATAATTCCAAAAATAAAACCTGTAATTTCCTGTCAGTTCTGGCGAAGCGTGTATCGGAGTCATTGTGTACATTGCTTGTTCGCCGGGAGCGCTGATTCTCGGAAAATAAATCTGGTCGTCAATAATTTGGTCCCTATCGCGCACACCTAAAAGTCCCAATTTTCCATATGCGCCAACGTAGAGATCGATGTGCACACAATACTGAGTTTCTTTGCGGACAAAAATTTATTGGCTAAGTTAGCTTGTATTATGAAATATGACTTTGAACATCAAGCCATACACAGGAGGCAATCTCCCTTACGGAGAGACCAGTAAACAAAAAAATCAGTGGACAAGATTCATCCATTTCCACGTAAATGTATGGTGAACCTTGCAAACCACCTTCGGAGTTTGCTAAAATCTTCCTCTTTCAGCTCATCTGACCACTTCAACAATCAGATCATGAGAAATGTGAAAAAAATACAATTTATGGTAACATCGAAGTGGATTTACTTATCGTTTTCGTGTAGCTTTTGCTGTGCGATTAGCATTACAAAGACGGCAAGATCAGCATGGAATGTGCGCTGTAGATGAACGGAGTACAAGACAGTGCAATGCTGAGCGTTTCCAACACGCGGCATGCTAAATTTAATTGTGCTAATATCCCGCATGCGTACATGTATATATGCGTGTGATCTATGCATGCGACGGTGCCAATCTCGCCCTCTTTGTAATGCCAATCACACAGCGAAAGCTACACGTGAACAGTAAGTAAATCCACTTTGATGTCATCATAAATTGTTATTTTTTTTACATTTCTCATGATCCAATTGTTTCAGTGGTTGGATGAGCTGAAAGAGGAAGATTTTAGCAAACGCCGAAGGTGGTTTGCAAGGTTCACCGTACTTGGAAATGGATGAATCTTGTCCACTGATTTTTTTTGTTTACTTGTCTCAGTAAGGGAGATTGCCTCCCATGTATGGCTTGATGTTCAAAGTCATAGTCTCATAGACCTATTTCATAATACATCAAGCTCGTATGGCTAGGCCAAGTTCAGTCTAACTACCAGCGGAATAAAAACAACATGCGACTGCATAACAAATCCGCAGGGATTTTGACTTTGGATTTTGCTGAAAATATTAATGTTAGAATTTCTTCCTAACGACAATGGCCATTTAAAGTTACATCAGTGAAGAGTGAGATTTTTAACTTAAGTCAATAATAAGAAGAGCTGAAAATTGAAAAAGCCTGAATTTGAAAGGCAGTAGTAGGTCTAGATCTATATAAAATGTTTATCTTATTTTTCCCCCCATACATTTAATACATGCGATAGAAAATATGGAGTATTA
Organism: Heliocidaris tuberculata; assembly: GCA_025618425.1. Taxonomy (NCBI): domain Eukaryota; kingdom Metazoa; phylum Echinodermata; class Echinoidea; order Camarodonta; family Echinometridae; genus Heliocidaris; species Heliocidaris tuberculata. The sequence goes on from CM046849.1 coordinate 24,304,521, forward strand.
CTCGCTTAGACTTAGTGGTCAATACGACCACCATTACTTGGTGTGAACGAGAGGGCGTGGCATGCTGACACGCCGCGCGTCTAGTCTCTGAGACTCTGGAAGCTGGGCATCGTTTCATCAAACCGTCATAAGTACAAGTTCGCCGACATCCTATTGAAACGCGTGTTAATTTTAATACACGCTTTTCAATGGGATGTCGGCGAACTTGTACTTATGACCGTTTGATGAAACGCTGCCCTGTTCAACAAGCCCTTTTGACAACACAATGAACAACGTGAGGGACCAAAGACAACAGTGATTGATCGGCTTACGAATTTATGGTCTACAAAACTGTTATTTCGTACGTAAATATACCGTAAAATTACATCGATTAATAAAACTAAAAAGCGAAAGTTCAATAAAATACATACCGACATTTTGCAAGGAGTTTAATGTAACTATTAGCAGATTTTACAGAGTCGACAATTCGATAGTGCTCCCTGCATCAGCGACCAATTAGGGTGTCGCCGAAACGTCCAAAAGAAAACAGAAAAATATTCCTAAATTTAAAAAATCATGTAATACCATTCATTTACTAAATTTGGAATCTATGGAGGTAGAAAATTGGTCTGAAAATGCGACTTCGTTGCATGGGCCAAACTAATGAAATTTCAAAGTAATAATGCAAATTTTATTGCTTTCATGAGAGAATTCAAATACCGTACTTCCGGCGAAGAACATCGCTCAATTAAAAAATGAATCAAGTATTACAAGTGTTACAGAAGTTCACAGTAGATTTCATATTTTTAGCTGTGTTTACAGCGTGAAATAGAAGAGATATTCAGCTTTATCATGGTATAGGTCACCATGCTTAGCATATGTGTGGATCTTCAAAACGGCACATATTCTCGAAATATTATAGTAAGAACAATAGCGCAAGTAGTAACGGTAGTATGGAGCTTCGCGTAACTCAATTATGAAGTCCTGAATAAAAAGTATTATAAATGTTCGCAGGACGTTTCATATTCTTAGCTGATTACACCATGAAATAGAGGAGATATTCAGCTTTATCATGATATAGGTCACTATGCTTAAGCAGGTTGTGTAGATCTTACTGTTTAAACTTCAAGACAGCACATATCCCCATATTGCACTCTGCATTATAGCGCCCGTATGGTATCATGGAGCTTTGCGTAACTCAATGAAGTTCTGAATAAAAAGTGTTATAAAATGTTCGCAATACATTTCATATTCTTAGCTGATTACACCATGAAATAGAGGAGATATTTAGATTTATCATGGTATAGGTCGCCATGCTTAGCAGGTTGTGTAGATCTTACTGTTTAAACTTCAAGACGGCACATATCCTCAAAATATTACACTCCGCATCAACAATAATTATAAAAGCGCCCGAAATTAGAGCTTCACACAACTCGATATGAAGTCCTGAATTAAAAATGTTATAAAAGTTCGAAAGACATTTCATATTCCTAGCTGGTTACACCATGAAATAGAGAAGATATTCAGCTTTATCATGATATAGGTCACTATGCCTATAGCTAGTAAGTTGTGTGGATCTTAGTGTTTAAAAAAGTTTCATGAAACTCGAATTCGGGCGCTATATAATATAGCGCCCGAATTATATATCATTATATTGCAGGGGCGTCGATCCTCCTGGGGGGGGGGGGGGGCAGGGGGCGATTGCCCCCCCCCCCAGAAAATATTGGGGGGAACATATCATTTTGCCCCCCTCCCCCCCAATAAATCCGGAGGTGTTAAATAAAATAAGGAAAAACTGATGCAAACTCGAAATACAAATACCGTTTTACACGGTCAGACTTCAATTTCGCCGCGCGCTCCGCGCGCAAATTCTCTAATCTTTACTGCGTCATGTAACCGTGGAGAAGCTGTTTTTAAGAGGCGTTCCAAAAATCATGACGCCATTAAAAAACGTTCTGAACATACATAATTCCATTCAAAGTTCAAATTTTCATTTTCATTTATTTAGTTTTTTCTCTATTTTTTCATATTTTATTAGTGTTTATTTTTTCTATTATTTTGTGTTATATCTTTTCTATTCAATTTGCTGTTATGTAAAATATATTTTCCCATCATTTTGTCGTTTTCCATGTGATCTTTAATTCCATTTTCTGTTCATGATATCGGTATGCATACTTTACTTAAGTTCAAATTACCATCATATCTTTATCAATGCTATGATGATCAGAGGCAGCGCTCCGGGGAAGGGGGGGGGCAGGGGGCACAGTGCCCCCTCACTTTTTCAAGTAACCCCAAAGTGCCCCTTTTCATAGCTGAAAAGTCCCTTTTTCTTCGTATAGTGCCCCTTTTTCTTTCTAATAAGTGTCCTTTTTACCTTCTGATGAGTGCCCCTTTTAACCTCAGAAACTAGTGCCCCTTTTGTTTTCTGATAAATGCGACATCGGTAGATACTGGTATATATAAAGTATATATATATGGGTATGTATGAAATCCACAAAGGAGCCTTATACATATAGCTCCAAATAATCAGAGAGGCTTCATAATAATACACTCCCCTACTGATATCAGCACAATAGTGAGGCAGTAGAGCAGGGGGTAGGAGGGGCCCAATGCCCTAAATTATACAAGAATGAACAGTGCTCCTAAATTATAAAAGGAACGAGGACAATTTTTTTCTAATTTTTTTCTAAAGCTCACTCGCTACGCTCGCTCGCATTTACTATTATCTTCTTATCATATTAGGAAAATCGCTGTATATAATCTAACACCCGTTGCCTTCAACGTTAGAAATAAATCTTAAATTTTTTTGCTCGCTCGCTCCGCTCGCTCGTAAATGAATAATCAGGCTATTACACTCAACTGCAAAGTAGTTTTTTTTTATTTTTTTAAATTTTTTTTTAAAAATCTAGAACCATGTTAAGATAGAAACAATAGCGTGTCGAAAATGATCCTCGGTTGTGTATTGATCAGAATGTACCGGTATACTAATGTCTCGAAGTGGTATTTTCCGCCTTGTTTAGTAGGTGCCCCTTTTTGTTGGTCCCCCCCCCCCCCACTTTGAAAGACGCACCGCCGCCCCTGATGATGATTGAATTGAGTGCAAAATGATCATTAATACGACAGGCTGTCTTGCCCCCCCCCCATCCGAAAAACGGATCGACGCCCCTATTATATTGTTGATGTAGAAGGTATTTTATCGAGCATGTCTGCCCGTTTGAAGTTAACAGTAAGATCCACACAAGCGACCTTTACCATGATAAAGCTGAATATCTTCTCTATTTCATGATTTAATCAGCTAAGAATGTGGAATGTCTTGCGAACTTTTATCACATTTTTTATTCACGACTTCATTATTGAGTTAAGTGAAGCTCCATAATACCATAAACGGGCGCTATTGATGATGCGGAGTGTTTCGAGCATTATAAAAATCCGTCTTGAAGTTTAAACAGTAAGATACAAACAACTTGCTAAGCATAGCGACCTAAATCGTAATAAAGCTTAATTTACCCTCTATTTGAAGCACTCATCAGCTAAGAATAAGAAATGTCGACGAAATTCTGCGAGACTTTTCATTTGACCTTATTCATATCGCGCCTAAAACGCTTAATCAAAATAGCCAAACAGGATTACTTCGATCGGTAACGAGAGTATGAGTTAAGTATAATAGCCATTATCCTAAAACGCAGGATCTGTATTTTTTTTTACAAGAAAGCCTAATATTGGGTCCACATGTCAACATTGCCTAAATGAATTGCCACTGTCCGACTCGTGCCGAACCGCACTTTACGTTTTCAATATTTTATCGTTTTGTATTATCCTTTTTGAGGACACCATACTGCGATTTTCGGACGCGTCACCCTTCGGTGACTCCGAGTGGTCGTTGGCGTGATCGCCGAAAGGTAACTCAATGGATTGCCCTTTAACCTTCTATTCCCCTTATTCTGCCTTTCTCAATCATTCTTTCTCTCTCTATCTCCCTCTCCATTTATCCTCTCTCATTCATAATTTATAATCCTTCTCACTTTATACGTTTCCTTTATCACCACTTTTTCCCCCGTTTATCTCAGCTGTAACCTCATTATAGCCCTGTCAATTCCTTCAGTTTGTTTTTCATTATATGTATCAGTAGTATCGATCCTGGTCCTTCTTATATCCCCAGTCTCTGTTCCTTCATCTTGAACCAGTCTCCCTCATGTCCTTTTTTTTTTCGTTCAGTACACTGCCTTTTTTTTTTCGTTCAGTACACTACCTTTTTTTTTTTCTCTCTACCCCCCCCCCCCCCATTCCTCTTTCACTTCTAAACTAGACCCCGTGATACCCCGCCCCCCCCCCCTCCACTGAGCGACTTTTGGAGGGCTGGCGAGACCAAAAAATAGGGATCTCCCTCCAAGCAGTTTCCCAAAGTTGACAATCCTGCATTTGTGTAACCCCCCCCCCCTCCTTATACAAAATCCTGGATCCGCCCGCCCCTGATTATACCCTTCCTCTCTATCCGATATAGCCTATTCTTAACTATATATTCTCCTTCAGCTTAAAAACAGTCCCATTCATTAGGCCTACTGCACCTTCTTCTCTCTAACCATTCATTTACCCCCCCCCCCCTCTTTTCTCCCTTCTTAATTTATTGAGTTGTGTAGCCAAAAAATGCAAAACAATTTTTAGACTCAAACCATACACTCAAACACAATACGTGAGACACCGTGTGTACGACCCCAGTGTACTCCTATGCATTAAGGCCACCGCACACCTTACGATCGGTCTGCGATCCGATTTGTGAAATAAATCGCTATGGTATTAAATATTGGCATTTTAACAAATGAAATCTACCATATTCATGTTCTGAAAAGTAATATGAATACTAAACACAGGGTTTTGGTGAGCTGTCAGCTTTCTACAGGGAATAAGGGCAAAATTAGGTTCAAATCGTAGGCAGTCGTACGATTTTTGTGACGTCACTACGACTCGGAGCTGATTTGGCCATTCCACCGACGAGAAAACTTGGCGAAGGCCGTTTTATCGATTTCACTATCTGTAGGACTATTCAGACCCTCAATCAAAAATATTTTTCGTTTTTAAATGATTTGTCAAATGATATTACAGTTTCTTCTGAAATCGGATCGCAGACCGATCGTAAGGTCTGCGGTGGCCTTTAAAGGTAACAGATAGTTTTGGGAGGCCCTCAAAAACTTTTCGTGAGGTTTCTTTGATTTTACTTAATAAAAAGCAGGGTACTAACATAAATAAGATGCTGTGAAGTTTTTTCCTCCTCAAGTGAAATATTTACTGAATGAGAGGTGAAAAGTAATAAAAATCCCTGGCCCCCAAAAGAGGGGATGTAAATTCAAACAACGGCCGCACACACTACTCACATTAGGATTGATGTGTGTATAGAATACGCTACACATAGTGCGAAGCGCTGGGTTTATTGTGCGGGGAACCTTCGGGTGGATATGGTCTTAGGGTGAGGCAGTGAAAAGCCGTTACCACAAGCGTTTCTTACAGATATTTACACTAAAATTTGTTCGAAATCGGGAATGGAATGTTAAATAATCTCGTACATGTGTCTTATGATAAATGGAGAGTAGTATGTGACTATCTTAGATAAGTTTCTTGCCAGTATGATTTTTGCTACCGAGACTGTCTATGAGCTTTAAAAAAAAAAAAAAAAAAAAAAAAAAGACATAGGCCTACTGATTGCCACATTAAATCGCCCTTAGAAGGAAAAACTTATTTTGCCTGTTTGTGCAGTTAATTTAAGGAAAAGACTTCACAGTGTTGAATTATTTGATTCTAGAAATACATAAAACTGTATTGAAAAAGTAAAGCGGCGGCGTTTTTCAGCGAGCCCCATGCAACATGGTGACCGGTCGCATCAATCGCAGAGGGCGTTCCTTTATCCACTGGTCATGCTGGTAGAGATCGATGGTTTATCATATTATTCGCCCTCTTTTCCCCTTTTCGGGGGGGGGGGGGGGGGGGGGGTAATGAGGACACAAGGCCGCCATGATATCTTCGCTATGCCACTTCGGAACTTCCCACATGTAATGGATGAAACATTGCGTTCAGTTTCTTTAGTGTTAGGATGCAAACATTACTTTTCGGTAATAGAAAATAAAAACAGTTCTTTATAATTTACAGGCTCTAAATCTATAACGGTATTCCATCCGGAGAAAATCCATACACCTATGGGCAATTGGAAGGGGTGCATGGTTAAGGCTTTTCAAATTTCCATATCAACAAACAAAAATGTCTATCCTGAAAGAAATAAAACAATGAGAGATTTTATCTCGTTTCCCATGTTGTGAAGCCCCCCTCCCCCTTCCCCGATGACAAATAATGTTCCCTATTTACTTCCAAGTATTAAAATGTACCCTTACCAGCATTATTTTCTTCTGTCATCTGGTCGTGCGGGTGCCCCTTTTTCTGGCCCAAATAATGTTCTTGTTTTTCTAAAAGGCTCCTTTTCCTCCTTTTTAAAGATAAGTGACGATGATAGTGCATTTCTATTTCTGTAATAAATATGGTGGTACCTAATCTCTAATCTACTACTAAAGAGTTTATTAAGTGCTGCTTTGGCCTCAGCAGGTATGCCTGTAGGCCATTATTGTATTACATCTATCATTTTTAAGAGGTGGACATTAGGCCTGTGAGCCTGTATCGGAACGTCTGGGATTTAAAAAACGTTACGTTTTTCATTTCTGTATATGAAGTCTGATTCTTTGTTTCTTTTAATATCTGTCCCCCCCCCCCCACCCCATGTGAATTTACAGATTAAAAGGGAAAGACAAATTTATCTTACACTTGTGGGTGTCCAAGAAAAATCATTTTCCAGGGGATTGTCATCTTTGGCCAGTGATATGAAATTTCCGGTTTCTAAAATTTATTTAGCCTTTTTTGTTTAGCGAGAGCCAATGTGGTACAAATCAGTTGTTTTTTTTTTTGGACTGAATTATACAAAAAGGGACACTGTGTCAATAACGCCGAAGATATGGGACATCCTATCTGTCTGAATTTCAACTCCCAGAGCAGGATTTTTGAAAGATTTTTTTCTCAGATTGTCCTGCATTTCCCCGACGATATAGTGTTTTTGTTTGTTTTTTATTTAAAAATAGAGACGGTAGAACCACTATGAAAAGTCTACATTATCTAGCTCTCCTTTTCTGTAACGAGCAAAGGCCATCATAAAGACACTATTATTATCCCGGGCGTATCCATTGTGACCGGAAGGGAATAAGAAGAGACGGCGGATCCAGGATTAATTTTAGACAATCATGTAGGGTGGGCCGTAATACTCGAAAGCTGCGACATGAGGAGCCCTTTAAATAGGCGCCAAGTCTTCAGCTGCATGGTATTAAAGGCTCTAGAAAGTTGACTTACAGTTCAGTTTAATTCACTTGAATTTTTTCAAATAAGAACACACACAAGCTACAATCACACAAACACATGATTGTATGACGTTACATGGGGAGCTATTTCCTAAAATGATTGTCTAATATTTGTTTAATAAAATGATTTACACAAAATCATACATATTATACGGTACTCACCAACATACAGAGAGACAATTATACTAATTGTATATAATAAGCCAGTTCTTAAGTAGTACATGGTACAAATGACCCTGAAATGACCCCATTTCGACATTTCTGCCTTCTTTATAGGCTTTACCATGAAATTATAAAAGGAAATGTAACAATAATAATTGTAACTTTTATGAACAGAGTGGTCATAACCTAGAATTGCTTAATTCACGAGTCCTAATGATTTTTTTTTTTTTTTTTTTTTTTTTTTTTTTGGGGGGGGGGGGTAAATATACAAACAGTTAGGAATATTTAGAAAAGGCAGTCAAGTATGGGTTAATATAACATCCTGCCAAAACATGACAATTTAATTATACTCATAGCTGATATCGATGCGAATGCTTTCAATATTTTACTTCTACCATTCTCTGATGCTAGCATCTAAGTATTTGATGACACCTAATTTTACAGACTTAACTCTTAAGTGTTCTTTTGTGCTATAAAATAGAAAAAATATAGACTTGAACTGGATAAGAAAGGACTACCTTAAATTTTATCATTTACAGTCATTCATCACTTGAAGCGTTAATCAATTCAAACTGATGGAAATCAACATGGCTGCAGTTGCTTCCTGAGTTGCCATGGTAATGTTGTCAGGCATCTTCCTCTTTGAGGATGCTCGAATCAATGAACAAAGAGGGGGCATTGCCATCATCTCCAGGGCTACTTGGTGATGAGGATGCTCGTGGTGGTGGTAACGGCTGTCGTGGTGTGGCCTTTGGTCCAAAGGAAACTCCAGGGTCAGTGTCCGCATCAGGGTTATATTCCGCTAAGGGCTTGTGGACATCAAAGGCCGATTTCGGACGGGGTGTATCGTGTGGGGAACGGGATGGTGAAGACTGATCGACTCCCAGGTTTGGATCGCTCTTGGAAAGCGTCTTGTTAGTCCCCTGAATGGAATCAGTGACGGGGGCTTCAGAAACCTCTCCCCGCGGCTCTAGGGAGTAAGACTCGTTTGGTTGATAATCACCATTGGCTGTGGCGATGCCAGACACCTTTGCTCTTGGTCTGAAAAAAAAGTCGATGGGAGTAATAAAATCATGATTTTCCTACCATTCATACATTCTAAATTCATGCTTTGTCTAAGAAGGTATTCACACTTTTTTTCATCTTTAAATAGTAAAATGTAATATAGCGCCTTAAGCAAAAGTTTGGTGAGAAGAAATTATTCATAATTGTTTGATAAAATTTTCAGTGGTTAATCAGGCATTCTGGCAAGCTAGTCCCCTCCCCAATCGCCGTTATCAAGACATGAAAATGTAATAAACTGTTTTATATCCCGCCTCCCCCCCAAAAAAAAACAACAACAACAATCAAACAACAACAACAACCGACGGCAGGCCTAGGCATATTGCCTCCCCACCCCTCGCTCTAGAACTAGCATATACCTCCGGATGAATATGGATTGATTCCTAACCAACAAAGAAGATATGTTACCGGACAAAATGAGAAGGATCGAAGTGAAGCAAAGAAAAACAGGGTAGCGGACAGGGCTAGACATGGTCAGCTAAAATTGCAAAATGTATGTTACGAGCATGATTTTAAAAAGCAATATTGACTTTCTGATTTTCTTTCTCACCTGTAGTAGAAGAAATACCACATGATGACGCCCGCAATCACAAGTAGTCCTGCTATGATGCTTGTTACAGAGATTATGATCTTGGTATTCTTTTCCAAACCCGGTGCTGATGTTGCAGGAGGTATAATTTCCGGAACTGAAAAGAAAACAGAGTAAGAGGTATTAAGTCCCATTAACTCTTACTGTGCCTAGGGGTGTTTAGCTCTCTTCAAAATTCTACCAAAACGTGATCAATACTTACTTTTCAAATGTCTTCACTTCATTAACCATCTATTATTTTACAAAATATTGTGTACAAAACTTGTAGAAAATTTATTATCATTTCTTATGGTACCAAACATTACTACTTTACCCAACTTTATGCATAAGAATTATTGAAAATTATATTTGAGTTTCTTTCTTGTCCATTATTTTTTTTTTTTTTTTTTATTATTATTATTTTTTTTTTTGGGGGGGGGGTTCTCATTGGTTTACTATTGTTTAATGTTAAAATGAGGTAATATCTTTTTGGAAATTTCTATGGTAGCATATAGTTATAATCATATATTTAGAATACTTGATTTATGCTCAACATTTTGATATACATTGACTACCATATTTCTTTCTTTTGGTCGAGCAATTGGTGAATGAAAATGACAAGTCTATCTGTCACATATACGTGACATAGGCACTGAAAGAGTTAAGTTAGGTATTCTATCAGCGAAGTGATTGTTTGTGCTTAAAAGAAAGCATAGTCCTTCGTCATAGAAGAAATATACCATGGTAAAAGAATATACATCATCTGGGCCCCGTTTCATAAAACTTGTTATCAATAACAGGTTACAATAACAGTTATAAGCTACTGAAATACTTCAATCTGATTGACCGAGAGCAAATTTGTCATAGAAATGGCGTAGTTGTTATTGATAACAAGTTTTATGAAATGGGGCCCAGAACTCTTTATACAGTACCTGTCCCTTGCAGTACATAATCACTACATGTCAGACCTTATTATTTCACATTATATTTAACATGTCAAAAAGTAAGTTTGATTTATAATGGCTCTAAAACTAATACAGACATGATATGTAAAATGAGCGAGTCATTTTGATTGCCATTATTTCTTCATTATACAACATTATCTTTATTATTATTATTAATCATTATAAGTAGCAGCAGTATCAATATCATCATCATCATCATCATCATCATTAATAATAATATTACTGTTATCATTGTTATTGTTGCATTTTCTTTTACACAAGGCGTTTGTTGCGACGCTTTTGGAAGACAGCTCACCAAAGCAATCGGAGATATTGAACGAGTAGGGCTCCGCTGTCACGGTACCATTCGGGCATGGGATGCATTCGGTCTGGCCCGAGTCGTCTTGGTAAGTGTTTACCGGGCAGGGATTGCACTCATATTCGATGTCGTTTGGCAAAAGGGAGTAGTATGTTCCAGGTCCACATGGCACTATAAAGAAATCGTTAATGATTTACACCATCAATTAAATGGTGTAAACGAAAACTTTCATCAAACTCAAGTGAGGAGGGAATGGGGGGGGGGGGGGGGGGGTGAATGCACCTCTGTTTATTTAAAATGCCATGCATTACATTTTCTTTATATCATGCAAGCAGCCAAAAAATTATCAGTGCATAGGGCATTGTTTGTAGAGTACAGCGCTTCCTGCACATGATTTTCAGTTGAGAGGTTTGGGGTTCGAATCTACCTACCGAAAGAGAAGAAAAAATTATGGAGAATAAAAAGAAGCTTAAAGGTAGTGGCACCACGATCGTTGAAGATCTGACTGCGAAGAACCAGAGCCTTCTAAAACAAGCTCGTTTTGGTCAGAGCTATCCATACAGAGAGTCCTGACACTGGAGGTCGCTTCTGATTGGTCAGTCATTTCATGGAGCTTCAAAAAGTTCCCTCTCATAGAAAATGTACGTGAAAGGGAACTATTGGGAGCTCCATGATCCGCCATGTTTTAAACAAAGACCGCGTACGCGCATGCTTATTATGCGCGTGTCACAACTCTCTCTATCAACGCGCTCTGGGTTTGGTCATTCTTTCATCCAAGCAGCATGGTCCTGCAACAACATTAGGGACAACAAAAAACCAAACTGATCTTGGCCCCGTGTCATAAAACTTGTTATCAATAACAAGTTACAATAATTGGTATAAGCTACTGAAATCCTTGAATCTGATTGGCTTAGAGCGAATTTGTCACAGAAATGAGGCAGTTGTTATTGAGAGCAAGTGTTATGAAACGGGGCCCTAAAGTGCGAGGACGACCTGAAGATGATTAAGCTTTTCTGTAACTAACTTACTGGTTATAATGTGCTTTTCCAGAATGTGAGTATATTATGTGAAGAATATGAAGGAAACCTTGCAGCATAATCTGATTTCTACTTGAAATGTTTCTTCAAAATGTTTCCTTTCCCAGGCTACTCTTTTCTTATTCTTTTTTTTTTCATTCTAACAATTATCACGTAGTAAAATTTTTATTTCATGTTTAGTTTTTCTCTTTTGATGTTAAATGTCTATTCCTATATTTTGTGTTTTATGTATACGGCAAATTTCATTTTTAAAAATCACAAATGTACTAGTACATTTTATGAGGAGAGTTTACCAAACTATGAACCTGTTGGGGCAATACAAGACGACTTTGTTGAGGATACTTGCTATTTTATACCATCTAAATTGAACAAATATATTAGTTCTTGCCATTATAATTATTTTGATCATAGCATATTGTCAGTGTTGCATTTTAATTGTAGGAGCATTAAGACAAATTTCGATAATATTGAATCTATTTTATCTACACTGACGTTTCGCTTTTCTGTAATAGCCCTATCTGATACTTGGCTTCATGAAGATGAGATATTTAACATTGAAGCGTACAGTTTTGTTGGAAATGGGCGAAAAAATAAGCGAGGTGGTGGTGTAGGATTTTTTTATTACAGATAATATGAAGTTTCGCAGACGTACTGATTTTGATGTTTTTAACAATTTTATTGAGGCAGTATTTATTGAAGTAAATCATAACAGAAAAGCTCAATTCTTGCCTTAGTATACCGACCCCCTTCTCAACCCGCTACTGATTTTTTTAAAATGTATAGAAGTGTCACTAGATAAAATATCGAATGAGCAAAACGAGTGCCCGCTAATTGGTGATTTAATGTCGATATCTTGAGTACTACAATGTGCAATGAAGTTGAAAAATTTATTTACTTCCTGTTCAATGTTTTCCTTCCTGTTCATTGTTTTCTTTTAAGCCACTGATTCTTAAACCAACTAGAATAACAGGTAATTCAATGACTCTTATTGATAACATTTTTACAAACAGGCCAGAATGCAACCTCAGTACGGTATCATTTTAACTGCTGTAAGTGATCATTTACCTATCTTCTTTTTTTTTTACCTAATTATCCTTATCCTATTGAATTAACGTGCAATACCATAACATATAAACGTGCAATAAACGATGTAAATGTTTGTAAATTTTGTACAAAATTGTCAACGGTTGACTGGGACAAGGTACGTCAACCTAATGAATCAACCTCGTGAATGATTTGATTAATTTCATGAATACTTTTACAAATATTCATAATGACTGTTTTCCTCTTTAAAAAAAATGAAAGAAAACAGGAGAGTAATTTGTAGAAAATGTGCAATAAAAAGAATGTACTATTTCGGAACAATATTAAGAATCCAACAACTTATCGCAAAACGTTTATTCAGCTTTCAGAAATTTAGTAGCTATAGGGAAATACGAAATAATAAAAGAGAATATTACTATACGATGTTTAATGATGTTCAAAACAACACTAAGGCAACTTGGAAAATCATAAATCAAATTTTGAGGAAAGGAAAAAAGCAAACTGCAATCTTTATTGCTGGTATTTATGGCATAATATATTATGGGGTATGTTATGGGATGGCGACATTTTTTTTTTTTCGCCAGCCCTCAAAAAGTCACTCGGGGGGGGGGGGGGGGGGGGGGGGTAATTGCCAGCCCTCAAAAAGTTGCTCAGTGGGGGGGGGGGGGGGGTATGGCAAAAATAATTTTTTTCCCCCACGCTTCAAAAGTCGTTCAGTGGGGGGGGGGGGGTTCAGATTTTATGGGGTACAGAATTCTCTGACAAGCAACAACAACAACAAAAATTAAGGTCTAAAAGGGGGCAGATTTTTTTTTCTGTCAAAAGTTGTCAGGGGGGCAGTCTGTCCCCTGCCCCCCCCCCCCCCTTCTTGGGTACGCTAGTGACTACCGGCCAATATCTGTACTTTCAACTTTCAACGATTTTTAACAAATTGATTTATACTCGCCTTATGTCATTTTTGTGCAATATAGTTTTTAAAAGAGGCAATAGGTGTTATATGTAAATGATATTCAGTTTTAAGTGATATGCTCAAATCAATTGTTTTGCACATGACACAAATTTGTTTTTAACAGGGGACAATGTGCAGGTAATGCGTAACACTCTTGATAGTGAATTGCCCAAGATTATTCATGGTTTTTAGCTAACAGACTCAAATTAAACTTGGATAAAACATGCATGCATGTTGATTCAATAAAAAAAAATAAGAATATAAATCCTAAGGAAATGGATGTAATTATCAATGGTTTTAAACATCTGTAAAATGTTATTACTGAAAATAGATTAACATGGAAAGATCATATTAATGATGTGTCATGTAAAATATCTACTATAGTAGGTGCAATAAAAAGACTAAAACATAGTGTACCAGTGAATGTTCTTCTAAGTTTATATCATACCATGATACTACCTCATCTTACTTATTACTGTAATATTGTCTGGGGAAATTGTGCTGATCGTCATCTTAAGAGATTGAAAATATTCCAAAACGTGCAATAAGAATAATATCAAACTCCAAATTTTTTACACGCATAGCTCCGCTTTTTACAAAATTTAAATTATTGACAGTAAAGGAAACTGATAAACAACAAATTACCATTTTTATGTATCGTTATTTTGATAATCTCTTGCCAAATTTTTTAGATAATTATTTTTTTCTACAAAATAAATTGCTCAGTAGTCGTTTTACTAGGCAAGCCAATAATATATTTATTCCGAATTTCAAATATCACTTTTCGCGATATACAATCAAATATGCTGGACCAATGTTATGGAACTCCTTACCTGAAGAAATTAAATGTTGTCACACACTTTCATTCTTTAAAAGAAAATACAAGATGTTTCTCCTAAACCTTTCATTATTTTTTTTTTTGGCCTCTTTTTGTTGTTGTAATTGTCTTTTTGTAATGTAGTAATATTAGATTTTAAATTCAGTAAATTTTCATTGTGTATATCTGAAGCTTTTTTACATTTAGATGTTGTTTTTTAAGGGACTGACCTTTGACCTGACCTTTCTTAATTCCTCCACAATTTGGATGATTTGTATTACTGCTTCTTTTGTTTATCCATTATATACATTGCACTGTTTCCATATTATTGTTTGTATTTTTTATTCGAAATTGTGGAAATAAATTGAACTTGAACTTGAATCTGTGCCTAGTTCATGGAAGCATTTCATATTTAGTCGACTTTCTCAACCCAGGTGCAATAAACAGGTAGGCTAACTGTCAGAAAGTAAATTTCATGGTACGACGCTGATAACGACGGTCTTTCCGAATAAAATCGTAGGGCATCGGATAGCACCGTTGATTGACCAAAAAGGCGTCCACATAAAAGCTGCGGATTTACAGTGCCAAAGACCGACATTCCGTATGTAAAGTGTATTAATGTATAATACCGTCTAAAGAATCTATACAGATTGTCAAAACAGGGGCAGATCCAGAATTTTGTAAGGGGGGGGGGGGGGGGGGACACACATCTTCGAAAAATATCTGTCACACAAAAAAATGGGGGGAAATGGTTATCAGATTTTTTTGGGGGGTCCACTTTTCCTCCAAAATTCTATGACAAGCAACACAGAAGAAAAAAAAATAGGTTATCAGTTCAAAAAGGGGAGGCACAATTTAAAAAAGAGAGGTCACATTGTACACTTTTCTTCCAAAAGGGAGGGCACGGGCTGGAAGTGCCCCCCCCCAAATCTGCCACTGGTCAAACAGATAGAAGAGATCTCAAATTAGGGGGGGGGGGGGGGGTCTGTACTTAGATTTAAATAAAAAGAGAAAAACCTACCGCAATACCCAAACTGCAATGCCGTCAAAGAACCAGGTGGGCATTTTTGGAAAGCCTCCAGGTAGACAGAACTCTTGTTAGGTTCTAGGACCTGATCATCAACGTTTAGGATCAGCGAATCGTCCTGGACCAGCCTATCAAAACTGTCTAAGAAGGCATCTAAGGGCTGCGATCCAGGCTCGTCCCCATCTGTTTGAATTAAAGAAAAAATTGAAGGCTTGGATGAGAAATAATTTCGTGAAATATCTGACAAATCACTACACCATCGCAAAGATTTTTTTTTAAATGAACGGAACGGCAATGTCTGTAATCTGGTACATTACCTATTAAAATGTACAAAACATTACAATGATATATCACATAATCCTAACATCAATATAGGCAATAAAAATGGAAGGTGTTGAAATTGCCCTTAGGTGGATTTCTTGACAGTCCTTGCCGGCACGCTATTCAACTGATCAATAATTTGACTGAAAAGACACCACGTTCACCTTACTGTTAATTGTTTGGTGTTTATATGGAATATTTTTGCATCACAAAACGCACCAAAAATGCTTACATGCACATATTAACATCAATCAACTTTCCTTTTTTTTTTTTTTTTTTTGTTCATTTGAACGAATGTGATTTGATATGACATGATATACACATATGTGAAAAGAATGAATAACAGTGTCCTTCAGGAACAAATATTGATACGTGAAATGCTTAATCTGCTTCTTGAGGTTACATAACAGATGCATGCAGCTTTGAAAATAATTCTTATATGAAACTCCCAATGAACTTTTCTCTCTCTCTCTCTCTCTCTCTCTCTCTCCTAAGGTCCTATAATCCTATACAACAAAAATTATCGAATCAGCAATCAGATACACCGTCAGTTTAATTCTTCATGAAATGAATTCTACTTACATGTTAGATTCTGTAGCGTTGTCACCATAACAGTAACTCCGGTATCTGCCGCCCTCACCGTCCGCCTACTGACAGTGACGGATTTACAATTGAGTGCCTTCATATTTTAAGCAGAGAAAAAGTTAAAGCACATTCATTTTGGAACCTACGTTTGCAAAAGAATGATTTTCGCCCAGTACTTTCCAATGAACAACGTTATATAGAATGGCTGTTGTATTCAGGTACAACTCGAACTATATATATTTTGTTTAATTCATGAATTGTACTTATAGAATAAAGTTGAATAAATGTAGATTAATTGATTAATGTTATGTAAGTGCTTCGACTTCAGTATAACACAAATATGTAGAATCTTCAACATGGTTACAAAATCATTCACTGCAAATATTAAAAAAGTCATTGTGGAGAAACTTCGACTGACACGGTTTTGGGTCACAGAAACAATTATGCCATCACCATATATGCCAATGATCAAAATGAAACACTGAATAAGAATTCTCGTCAGTTTAAACATTTTTTTAAATCCGAAATTCTAAAATTATAAATGATTTAATAATAGGGTTATATATCATTGTCTTGTTCTACACGTATATCATTCAGTCACATATTCTATACTAGTAGTCTATCGTTTAATGCCTTCTGCATTTTGCTATTTCTAACAAGATGAATCTCTTAGGTTTTGGATTAAGTTCTTTTGAACCCACTACATTTTAATATTATAACTATTTTGTTTATTTCATTTCTATTTACAGTTTTATTTAAACAGGGTAACATTGTCAGTTTCAGAACTGCTTTCCGTTACTGCCCTGTCAGCATTTAGTATCTAGATGAAAATATCTTAAAGTCTGACATACAGAAAAAAGAATATAATCTCTTTTAGAACTTAGAAACAAAGAATAAATAAATTTACGTGTATACAAAATACAGATTTGAAGACCAAATAGAAATATTTCCTTCACTTTGATGGTCTTTATGTTCTCTTTGCAAACAGGTCTACCTCGTATATGAGAGATATGCACTGGCTTCCAGTGCGACAAAGAATATCTTTTAAAATCCTTTTGTCTATAAAGCTCTAATTGGTCAAGCCCCTAAATATATTGTAGAACTGTTACAACTCAAAGCTCGCAAACATACCCACAACCTGCGCAGTTCTCAAGATACTTTACTACTGCAAACCCCATCATATAAAACAAAAATAACCTTAGGAGATCAAGCATTTGTCTGCGCAGCCCCCAAACTGTGGAACAACTTACCGTTAGAAATCAGGAAATCACTAACTGTAAATACTTTCAAATCAAAACTAAAAGCATATCTTTTCATTTAATTACTCATCATAGTTATAAGCACATCAGGAGCTCTTGCAGCGCAGTAGAATATATATATACATAGTTTCTGCGCTTTATAAATTATTATTATTGTTATAATTATTATTATTATTATTATATAGACAAAACGTCAAATAAACGATATTCCTTACCTCTATGCTCTCTATTTCGCAAGTACCATCATTTAGACATTCAAACTCTTGCTTATAAGCCAGAAGTAGATTAGTAAAGGCATCTTCAATAGCCTCCTTTTCCTCCTGCGATTGGCAAAGAGTAGAGGGGTACTCCACGCTGGAGAAACCGTTCGCCTCCATTGTTTTTTGAACCTCTGTATGATGGAAAGAAAATGATCGATATACGAAGATGATAAATTTTGTAAACGTGCCTGCGTTGTCCCACGAACTGAAATAGAAGCATGTCGATAATGATACAGGAGAAATGGACGTAGCTGCACTTCACTTTTTTCAACAAACTTGAGAGAGATAGCGGGAAATTGTGTGTGTGTGTGTGTGTGTGTGTGTATGAAAAAAAACCCTGTATATATATATATATATATATATATATATATATAAAGAAAACTGCTATATATGTTTGTAATGCATTGTGGCCAATTTTATACGGAGGAAGCCGTCGGAAATTTGAGTAGAGAAAATAAAATTGGTCACAAAGCATTACAAACACTTCTAGCAGTTTTCTTTCGATTCGTTGGAGCCAATACGTTATATATATATATATATATATATATATATATATATATATATATATGTAATACATACATGTATAAATACATATATATATATATATACATGTATATATATATACACACACACATTTAAAAAAAAAAAAAAAATATATATATATATATATATATATATATATATACAGATCAATACATGTATATCAACAAATACTTTTGAACAGTACGCTCACACATGATCATATACAATATAATTTTCTATAATAAAAGATGAACTTAGCTCTCCGAGAACACGAAAAATAATAATATATAACCTTCAAACTGCACCATAAAATGGACCCCAGGCCAGGGGTGCAAACATTTCGCCATTTATGTGCATACAGATTTGAATCCTAAAATATTCAATTTACTCAAACACTTGGTATGATGATATTGTACCAGCTATGCCGCTCGCCACTTTCCCCATACTATCACGATAAAAGCACGAACTTTGAAGATCTAGCCTGCCTTATACTTACCAACACAAGCAGGGAGCCTCGCGTAGGGATTCAGGGGCGTCTGGTGGTTCCATCGGTAGTTCGTGATCTCTCCGCAGTAGTATTCGTCGCGCTCGTATTTTGAATTCTCTGGCTCGTAGCCCGTTCGGCATTCCATCGTGCAGGTGATGAGAGTCGGGGTTTCTTCGCAGTACAAATATCCGTTCAGAGGGCGCTTCAGATCAATGCAGCCTATTAAAAATAACACATTTGCCATATGACAATGACTTCGGTCTCTCATGCATTGTAAGGTCTTCAGTTGAATGTTACAGGTATTGAAAAACTCTTCCAAAGAGTAAGATATGGCCAATTTGTATGTATGTTGATATTATTATAGAGATAGTTCGATTCATCAGTGGTTGGATTTTATAAAGATCAAGAACAGTATACAAATTTCTATTTAAAAAATCCTCCTTCATGAAGATACTATTAATTAAATATTAAATAATTTTCGGATTGGAAATACACCTGGTATATAAATGTCGCTTAAATTCAAAACTTAGCAAACGAAAAGCATTGTGGCTATACCTGGACATTCTTGTATGTTACAAGGTTCTTCTTCGACTTCCCCTCCCGTGCATGGTAGACCGCCATTTTGAGCTTCCGGGTTATCGCATGCCCGATACCGAGAATGGACTCCACCACCGCAGGTTACCGGGCATTCCGACCATGGGCTCCATCCGCTCCAGCCACCATCAACTGTTAAGTGTTTCCAGTGTTGAAAAATAACGATGATAGTCACATTTGTATAGTGCTTAATAATACTTTTCTAAGCGCTAATTTACATGTAATTATCATAACCTCATTCATTCGATTCAATTGGTATTCCGAAAGTGTAGCGCATGCTCTCCACTCCACAGGGAGCAATCCAGCCAGGCGCCATTTTACAGTCGCACACCACACTGATTTTCACATCCTACCGAGTACCAATTTAACACCTGGGCGGAGAGATTCCCAGACATGTCCCCCATCTTGCTCCCATCTAATAGTCATCATTTCTCTACGCTCCAGTCTTTTGCCCCTTCTTGTTTGTGCCCCCCCCCCTCTCTCTCTCTCTCTCCTACCCCCTCCCTCTCTCTTTCCCGTATCACTGCAACTTAATTCAATTTTACATATTCATCACGTCTATCGTGTCTATATCATATCATATTCAACAGAAGATGCATTTTTGTCTCGAATGATTACCTATTTCAAGCTCGCAATGTTCTCCCGAGAATCCTTCTTCACATACACAAAGTAATTCTCCTACAATGGTTGAGCAGGTTCCGCCATTTTGGCAGTAGTTCTCCTCGCAGATATCAACGAAGCCCTCGCAGGTCGGTCCTGTAAAGCCATCCTTGCACGCACAGGTGAATTTATTCGGCAGATTGGTGCACGTGCCCTCGTATTTACATGGGTTGCTGACACACTCATCAAAGGCTGCAGTGGCGGGAATGATTATGAAATGATGATCATTTGTTAATAAAAGTTCTTTCAGTAAATGTAAAGATAGCAGTGATTAAATACCAGTGAAATGTAGGAAATGATTACAGAAAATTGTTGGGAATACGATATCATATTTCATGTTGCAGATTGTTAAAATACAATCAACTCCAAACAATGATGAGTGACCAGTGATAGTACTCATTCCTCAATATACATTTAGGTATTTCACCATAGTATGCTTGTTAATTATACATGTATATTTCTCAGACAATCAAGGAAGGTTACTTGTCAATTGTAAAAAACCCTTCAATTCACTTTTAACGACAAACACAATTATATTGATATCCACGTAAGTAGCTTATTAGAGTGCAGTTAAGTCATGACTTGGAAACTCGATCTTAATCAGTTATTGTTGGCTTTTAAGGTAGGATAGGACGTCAGACCAGTGAAACAATGTACCGATGGTAAACCCTTTCAGTGAACTTTGTTCTTACAGTCACAAACCGATGGAGACGTCGTTATCAGTTCATTGGATTCGGTGACTTCCACCACGAGTTCAGTCCATGAGATAATATCTCCAAATAATCCAGAGATACAATTTGTAGAAAGATCAGATCGAGACTCTTCACTTACTTCTGTACTCCATAGATTGTAGCTGCTAACGAACACCAAATCTGAATTCAGCAAGAGTACAAGAAAAAACACCTTTACAATAACTAATTGAAATAGTATCAGCATGTTCACCACGATGACGATGGTGATTCTGTACACAATATCCACTACATAACGACTGCACGAATCATTCTTCACCAAAATCTTCATTGAAATCATAGTGCAAATTTATCTCGAATTTATCATCTTTTATAGCTTTATGCTATCGTTTCATGAAAGTAGGCTTAAGGAATCTGGTGCAATCATCAATTTGATGACAAGTTATCAAGATCACAAGCAAGCTTACTAAATATTAAAAAGAAATGATATCAAAGATAAAAAAGACATCGTGTATGATACGGCATAAGAAATGTATATTAATGAGAGTACGATTGCATAATATACAGGAGAATAAGTATGTAAAACATGATTCAAGCAATGATTTCCCTGGTAGTCATGGAAACCATGAGACTTCTGCATAAGCACCACCAGGAAAATCAATACTTGATAGGGCAAAATAACACAAGGGAGTTGATAAAAGTATTCTTACCGTCGCCATTCATTTGGGATGCACCGATTGATAAGATATCCTGAGACATAAAAGAGGCTGTTCTTCTTCCACTTTCTAGAGGATTGCCGTCGACCGTCAACTCCCAATTCCCAGTGGCCTCCACATCCCACGTAAAGAACACGTGATGCCACACGTAGTCACACAGATTGAGATTCGTGTCTTTGACTTGGCTGGGTATAGAAAGAGGCAAATATAACAGCAGAACAGTGAAAAAGCGGTGCTTTAGTCATTGCATTTTAGAGGAGCACAACCGACCAGTGCCAACACCTTCCGAAACGGCATTCTATCATTGATGAAGACAATGTAACCTGGCTCCGATTTTAAAAATATGCTTGTCAACACGATAGACGTACTCAAGAAAAATTACTATGGTTACAAAAGTGTGTTTTTAACTACAAACTTAATAAAGTTATAGGGGAAAGATCCAGCTTTTCATAGACTAAAACAGATAAATATAAATACACAGTACAGAGTTAATAAATTGCACAGCAAAACTAAAATGAATATCTGAATAATTACGGAATGTTATCAAACGACTAAATACGTACCTGTCCATAACTACCCTAAGCGAGCATGGGTTTTCGATCGCTACCAAGATAGAAGCTGAATTGCTCTCAATATAAAGTAGGCGGAACGATGAAGGCGAGGAGACCGTCCGTAACCATAGCGACAAAGTGAGGAAGTTAGGTTGCGCCATGGAAAATATCTCCTCGCGAATCAGAAGAGGATAACTTTCCACAAAGATGAAGTCATAATTCGAAGGAAGAACTGTAAAAGATGAAATAACATCACACACAAAACAAAAAACCCTGTTACTTTTTATTTCTTAATTTAAAGCATCTTCTGAGCAAGGAACCTATTTTGGTTAGCCCATTTCGCAATCTACTTACAAGAACTGCTGATATGACCAGCTGTCAAAAAGTATCTGTTGACACCTGAAGTAGCTGTTTTTCACCAAATTCACAATTAACATAATCATACAAACAATGACCAACTTCCAAAGGACCGGCAAGTGATTACCTCTGCCAGTTTTTACAGCAAAAACTGTGTCTTTCTGCGCCCCATTTCGTGCGTGTTATGCTACCCTTTGTTTTAATATCGGATAACCTATTTATTTATTATCATACACTTTTATCATTTTATGATACAGAATATTTTGTTCATCAGTACTGAATCATACCAATGATTTTTACAGCATGAAATTCTAACGATTTATCATCTGATGTACATAGCATTACATTAAATCATTCGGTATAAACTTGCAGCTGTTACCATTTTCGCACAGTTCTCCAGTAAAGCCAGGCGCACATGTGCAGGTAAAGCTGTCCAGTCCGTCCAGGCAGTAAGCTCCATTATGACAGGGATCCCCAGCACAATCGTCAGTGTTGATCTCGCACATGTCTCCACTAGATTGGGGGGGGGGGGAACAAATCAACTTGGATTTTACAAATCTTCGAAGAATATACAATTCTGCACTTCACTTAATGGGACACGAGCATCACCCCTAATAAGGGGGACATCCCAGTAGACCAACATCCCACAAAAAGGTTTTTTTAAAGACTCCTCCACTTATGTTTTACTGTGCTTAAATTTACTGAATTGAGATAGTATAATAGTTTATTATATGTAATTACTGTACTTTTATTTTGTTAGTTTTTTCCGTTTATGTAAACATTTCTTATCAACAGGATAAAAACTGCTTTCGAAAAATAAACTCAAGACAATTTCAATTGCCCTGTCTATCACCTTTAGAAATGTGCGAACATTACAATGGCGTATTACATAATCCGAACAAGATTTCTATGGGCAGTACAATAGGCCTTTGAAATTGCCCTCGAGTTTATTTTTCGAAAGTAGTTTTTATCGTGTTTATCGTAGTTTTGTTTGATGTTATGTTATATCAACTTGTATATATTTAATGTTTGTTGTTATGTTAAACACCGAAATACATCATGTGGAATATACAAAAACCTTGAAACCTTGACAAACTTCCATTATAAACCCCCTGTTTAACAGTGTTTAATCTGGAGGGTAAAGTACAAGATATGAAGACACATATATGTATGATATTTGTACAATGTGACTAGGATTGGAAAGGAAAGCCAAAAAGGTGCTAAAATGTTCCTTGATTAAAAATGACCTTATAAAACATTTAAATAAATGAAGAACCATACATTGTTTGTACAAGTTCCTCCTAGTAAAATATTACAGCATAATTGTACAGAATAATACAACAGAACTTCTCATGATCTGACATTTACAGGAAAGAGCAGGAAAGGGAATCCATGTGCTCTTAAATGAAATATTACCTGTACCCGAGCACTCATTCCCAAACAAAGAATCCTGAAATCATCTGTACAAGTTCCTCCATGTAGAATATTACGGTATAGTATTACGGAACGTACTCATTACTGGACATCTACTGGTAAGGAAAGCAAGTGGTGCTACGTATTCTTTTATGAAACATTACCTGTAGCCAAGCACGCATTCGCAAACAAAAAATCCTGCATCATCTGTACAAGTTCCTCCATGCTGACAGGGTGTAGACTCACATTCATCGAGGTTGACCTGACACAATGTCCCACTAAACCCTGGTAGATTTTGAAATATGTGGATTGAAAAAAATGTTTTCTATATAGTTTTGAAAGAATGAACCCATCCTCTTTTTGCGTGTGTGTATAATTTATACTGAAGGGGAACTCCACTTTAAGCTATTTCAAAGAATCCAGCACAGCTATTGAGATAGTTAATAGATAGAACGAAAGACTTTAACATGTTTGTCATGGTCTACGTGAACTTGAACCCTCCGATGGGTTTAACAAAAGAAGTAAAAACGAGGTCTAAATTTTCCCTTTATTAAAAATAAATTAGTTCAAGCACCGGATATAACTGATGCAGTAGAATACGATACTTTGAATGAGGAGACCCCTTTTACCGGAATTATTATTATTTTTTTTTTTTCCTTTTTAAATTTTTTAAATTATTTTATTTATTTATTTATTATCATTATTATTTATTTATTCATTTATTTATTTATTTCATTTTTTAATTTTTTATTTTTTATCTTTTATTTTTTATTTATTTATTTATTTATTTATTTTTTTTTTGGGGGGGGGGGGGGTCGGTTACATTGCAACTGGTAAGGCGCTTTATAAGAAACAGCTATTATTATTATTATTATTTTAGAGATGCTGAGGCATTAGCCGATGGTTCGATTTTCTTCTACATGGCTTCTACATGTCTGTAAATTATTCATTAACTGGGGCCCATCCACAACAAGCCTAGCTTACCTTAAGGCCCCTCCACTATATATATATGAACGTAAATCTTTGAATTACATGTACTCTCTATATTTTCAATTCTTTCATTATTGTTACATATCTGTTTTTGAATTATGTAATCGATTTCTATTATTCCAGAATGTATTCCAAAATGCATAATTTGTATTTTGATTGATTTGTGTGGAAAATAAACTAAACTGAAACTGAAGCTGATTTTTGTATCTCGTGTTTTATTTTATGTGTCCTTTCTTTAGAATAAGACAAAATCAAATAATTATTAAAGTGATGAGTTGCTTTCAGAAATCGGGATTTATACCTTCTGCGCAATCACAGGCGAAACCATCAATAAGATCGACGCAGACGGCGTTATTCTCGCATTGGTTTGGCGTGCAGTCGTCAAAGTTCTGCTCACAAAGAGTTCCTTCGTAACCTGGTTGACAGCGACAGACGTATCCATTCACCTTGGTAGCAAGGTGTACACAGAAGAAAGTGAAATGTGAAGATGGGTTTTTGTCGTAATATTTCATTTAGCAATGTGTTGTAAAATTTTGTAATACAAAGTGTTGGGGCATGTTCGAAAGAAGGACGGATGGATCAACTGACAAGGTCATACTTATTCGTGACTACGTCAATATGTGGATGTAGAGAAAAGTAGGCAGATGTAGAAAAGGTTCTTGATAATAGATTTAATATATTAACAAAGGTTTAAGCAAAAAATATAGTGTACTTTCTCAGTGTAGTGCAGCACACTCAAACTAAAAAATAAGGGAACCATTGAGGGCCTTTCGAGGCAGATGCCTAATAGGTCACAAACAATTAAACAGTATACAGTACTGTGAGCCTATACAGAAAATAACCTAACAAAAGCAGGTACATCTGAAAGATGGACTCTTGACTGTTTCCAGAAATTTAATAAGATTGGTATAAAGTTGTATTTCTTGTTTCAGGTTACGATGAACATGTACTTACCTTATCAATGCACGTTGCACCATTAGTGCACTGATTCCCGCTGCACTCATCAATGTTCTCTTCACACAGAGTTCCTGTGAATCCCGCCAAGCAAGCGCACGTGTAGTCCGGGCTGTCACTGCTGCCCAAGCACGTGGCACCGTTCATACATGGGTTGGTCGGGTAGCACTGCGGGGCCTCTATCGCCTGACACGTAGTCCCTATGAACCCTGGTGCGCAGATGCAACTGAAAGCATTCACCTCATCCAGGCAGGTCGCTCCATTCCTACAGGGTTGCTGCATACACTCATTAACATCAGTCTGAGAAAAAATGTGAACGAATATTGGAGACGATTCATAACGCATACCCGGTTTCTTTCAACAAATGTACATGTGTTTTATATCATAGTTCTTGCTAGTAACAAAACTTTTGTAACATTGTGGGTCCATACATTGTGAAATGATAAATGATTTGACAGATATCCGTACGGTTATTCGTGGGCACTTCTATTGGTTTGCTAATGCATGATTTAGCAGACTTGCATGTAAGTAGACGGCAATAGTATCACGTACATTAAACTCATCAGATAAGAGCTCAATACAATGAGGCATATGCCTTAAGTAAACCAAGCTTGATTTTTTATAAAAAACTATTCTACATACCTCGCAAAATACCCCTTCATAGCCAGGCAAACATTCACAAGAAAAGTTACCAGGAAGATTAACACAAGTAGCATTATTTTGGCAAGGTGAGGATGAGCACTCATCAATATCCACTTCACAGTGGGTGCCACTGAAACCAATCTTGCAGACACAAGAATAACCGTTAGGTCCATCAAGACACTCCTCGGCATTGAAACAGGGAAAGCTGTTGCATTCATTGATATCTATTTCACAGTTTTCCCCGGTAAAACCTTCAGAGCAATAACACCTACACAAGAAACAAAGTATTAAAAAAGGAAAACAGACCAATGTTGACAATAATAAGAAACTTTTAAATTCCTCTGTAAACTTAGTTTCACACAAATTCACGGAAAACTTTCGTAATTAGTCAGGATTTTCTAGGGACTCAGCTAATATTTTTTGCAGAATATATTTGTATCTAACTTGTAAGAATACATTCTATTCGCCACACATGAATTACGAAATACGACGTGCAAAGTTTTCAAGGCATTTGCAGTAGTTTTAGTCCAGATTAGACTCGTGTTCATGGTGTTGTTGATTTATTTTATACATTTCTCTTTCACTTGGAAATATGTGCTTTTATAATTATTCGGAAGTGAGAAACATGAAGATGTCTTACTTGTACAAACCAGGCGCTTGATGTGAACAAGTTCCTCCATTAGCACATGGAGAATTATTGCAAGGATAGATGATCTGTTCACATTGGGAGCCGGCGTATCCCGTCAGACAAACGCAGCGATAGTGGGCCACCTCGTCAACACACGATCCGTTATTCAAACAAGGCCTGAAGTATTCATTAAATTCACAAACTGTTATAAAATAGAACTGAAGTTAAAGTGGACTTAATTCTTCTTAAAAACTTGCATTTAATAGAAGTAGCAAATCTGAGAAGGAGAATAGTGCAATTTAGAAAAAAAATAATCTGACGAAGTATAAGAAAATCATGAATTTTTGAAAGCCGTGATCACTGATGATATGGGGAATATTTCCTATTGGAAATTTGGACATTATTGTGTCATTGTGGTCATTGTGGTGTCATACATGGAGATCTCTTCCATTTGGTGCGTACCGGTACATGAAATTATCAAAAATTTTCCCATTGTCCACTTTTAATGATAGAATAGACGTTTTGTCAACGACACATTATTGGTAACATATATTTAAAATATCCACCCAAGACAAAAATGCCTGTTTTAATGTAAGAGTTGAGAAAAAGGGATACACTGAGTAATGTATGTACAAGATAGATAGGAAAGTTTTCCATGTATGACATCACACATCATGACCGCACTGCAAATGCAAGGATCTCCACATCATTAGCGATCGCAACTTCCACAAAATAATTAATTCCTTAGTCTTTGTCCTATCTCAAACTTTCACTAATATGTTTCTCTGATTTTTTTTTCTTTCATCAAAGACAGTTTTCTACAGAGTTAATTTCCCTTTAATGTATTAAAGAAGGGGCTTAATAACTGGTTGAACACAATCATGAACCCGTTACCCGTGACGAATCAAGAGAAAGGTGGCTATCTGAACAAAAGCTAGATCTGCACGTCCAGGGAGTTGGAAATATAGGAAAAATATGTTTAATCAAAAATAACATCAAACAACCAAATGGATGACGACAATGCATCTACACTTACACACTGTTATTCCAAATTTGCAATAATGATTTTGAGTAAAGTCATCTTTATTAATTAGAATAAGAAGCTATTCGTGGGACACAGTTAAGTAATGACTTCTGTTGTTGATTGCTTTATCGACTGAAAAGCAAAGCATCTTGGTCCTGTTTCAATTTTTTTAATATCCATAACAAGTTACAATAACCGATGTAAGCTACTGAAATAATTGGAATTTGATTGGCTGAGAGCAAACTTGTCACAGAAATGGGTAAGTTGTACTTCAAAATCACTTTAAGAAGCAGTGCATGAAGAAATGTTTTCATCGTCTAAACATCGGAAGAAAGTACTAACGCTGAGTTGCATTCGTCTGTATTGACTTCACAGTAGTCACCGCTGAACCCTGGAGTACACTGGCAATGGAGAAGACCGAGACTCTCTTGACAAGTACCTCCGTTATAACATGGTTCAGAAGAGCACAACTTCACTTCCACCTCGCATTCAACTCCTTGAAGTAAAGGAAATTGTGTCATTACCAAATGCTGTTTCTAACATTATTCAATTATTTTTTGACATGAAACATAAATTTATTTCAGGTAGATAGACTGAGTCCGATTTCTTGATTCTATACTCGCTGAGTCACATTCGGCTATTTTGTCTCATATACCCTCCGCCCCCCCCCCCCAACCCCCCCCCCCCAAAAAAAAAAGAAAAAAACTTCAGTGACACTTCCAAAAGGAAATTACCTTGGTTTCTGTTTCTATATGAACATGACGGATAAAGATAGTGGGCAAAACAAACAACACTTCATTCTTCCATTCACAATGGTTCTGGTAGTCAAAAGAACACCCCTGCACTGCTATTATGTCAACAATATGTAGAACAGGTGTCACATGCATATTCACCTGTTCTACTTATTTTTACAGAATATGTTCTTTTGACTACCAGAACCATTGTGAAGGGTATAATGTGGGGTTGTTTATTTTGTCCATTCTCTTTGTCCTTCATGTTCATTTAATATAGTGTATGGTTCAGACACCTTCCTATGGTCTATACACCACAGTCAACTGTCACGGGTATTAAAAACAATATCACTTGCACGTGTGAGAGAACTAGTTCCAAAAGATTTAAACCACCCAAATTGACTTGCTCAATGATATCTAGATATACCACAATGATAATTACAAATACCATCTGCATTACCGAAACTGCTTCAGTTTTGTTACGATAAGTTTGGCTTTCAGGAGAAAAAAAAATTCACGCTCACACAGATTTTTTTTTTACCTTTATAGCCTGCCGGGCAAATACACACATAACCATCTGCCACGTTATTACAAGTGCCTCCATTGTCACACGGATTCTCCTCACAGAAGTTCGTTTTCACTGTGCAATCTGGACCTTCCCAGCCATCTGCGCAGTGGCATTCGTAAGAGGCAATCTTGTCGATGCATGTTCCGTTGGCACCGCAAAGCTGTGACATGCATTCGTCAATATCACCTTCGCAAAAGGAACCTGATGTGAATGAAGTAGTAAAAAAATAAGTAAAAATAAGTTAAACTTTTGAAATCTACTTACTATTTTTTTCTAATTAAAAACAATGTACTTAATCGCCAGACTACGTTCAATCATGCACTTTTGTATATCAAGATGTGTAATTGAGTGAGCTGTAAATGTAACTAGAGTGCATATTATATTTGTAAATTAATCTGTAGCAAAAACCCACTTTAAAAAAAATCAACAAAAATAAAAATCTAAGAGAAATTCAAGGACCATAGTGCCAGAGTCAAAAGAAGTAAACGAGTGACGGAATATTTAAATTGGATTTATTCTCATGTCAGCAAAATTTCTTTTATGCTAGACATCATTGTTCGCAAATAAAACTTTCATCAAAGAACAACATATATCACAGCAAAGATAAGACTGATGACCATTCCGATGACCATCAGTGCGTATGAAAATAGTAAATACTTTGAAAATCCTCTCCAAACTCATAATTTTACAAAATCAATATGATTTTTCTTATACGATTATGGGTGAGGCACTGTTTCATCGGATGACACGATGAGTATTGACAATATTTCACGCTTGAGTGAGTGCTGGCTACTTTTGTAAACTTGCCACAATCGATTTGCGCAAAAATACCTCAGTCTTGATCAAAGTGCACATCAGGCATTAACTGCATGTTCCCTGTCCACTATAATAACAATATTTATTGATTTGAACAACCATTTAATCCTTAATCCAGTACCTAACCGCACATCCACACCCCTCCTCTTAACAGACACACCCACGCTCGCGTGCACACACACACACACACACACAAAACAACAACAACAACAACAAAACATTGCAGATTATACAATTGTAGTTTAAGCTTCTACCAACCTTAAATTTGTTAACAAGCTTTCGTCCACTTTGGCATTGTTTACAAGATCACTTGCTCAGATTGTTGCAATTGTTACGTTGGGGAAACAGTCAGAACTCTCAATGATCGACTTTAATAAGGAGCACAAAAGAGCCCTTGGATTGAACAACCCTTCCCATTCAGCTCTAGCTGAACATGCCCTCAATACAGGACATAACATTGGATGGGATGATGCCCTCATCATTGACTTTGAAAGCAACCACTTGTCAAGAAAGGTGAAAAAGTTCATTTGGATAAAGAGGATTAATCCTACACTGAACAGGGACTCAGGTTATTTATTGTCACCTATCTTCGGTCCAGTGATCGCAAGACAGCAGACAGCAATTGGAAACAGTGTGACTGATCACTTGGCTTGAGAAATCCACAGGAGCTTGCTTGCTAACAAATTTAAGGTTGGTAGAAGCTTAAACTACAATTGTATGATTACCCCCAACCGATGAAAGTTTTCTGTATTATTGCAGATTATGTCTTTCTGCACACATTTCCATCTTTGACTGAAGCATGTTGAAAGGAGAAGGCGAGTTGGCTCAGTCGGTAAAGCGTCTGTCTGTCGAACCAAAGATCGCGGGTTCGAATCCACCCCGGGCGGATGACTGAAGCCTGCGTTGTGTGTTAACGTGCCCCTCCCTTGTTTCATAGACGCAGGCTATATTACAGTGGAAAACACTCCGTCCCTCGGATAGGACGTTAACTGTAGGCCCCGTGTAGAGGACAATCATCACCTTTGCGCGTTAAGAACCTACTGCACTATTCGAATAAGAGTAGGGGAAACCCCGGTGTAGTGGTACACCTGCACATCCCAATCAGTTATATCGGGAGGAGAGACTTACAGCGATTCAGTTCGCTTTTCCCCTCCCAGGCACAGGTGACGCCAAATACTTAATGAAAGGATGAAATTATTACTCAAGAGCAAAATATTGTCAATACTCATAGTGCCATCCGATAAAACGTATTCTCACCCATGTTTGTATAAGAAAGAATTGTCACTATATTGTGAACTTATGATTTTGGAGGATATTTTCAAAGTGCGTACTTTCTTCATACGCACTGTACTTTTTTGTACTTTTTTTATACGCACTGCAGTAAGCATGGTAAGTAATGTTGCCTTAGCAATAAAATGCACTGTCATTCATTTTTTTGTTGTGGAGGTGGTGTTATTCTGTAATGTTGATATCATATAGCGTATAACAATGGTTTTTTTTATTATAGCATGTGTCGTTTCCTATATTTTGTCTCAAAAGGAAATCTGATCAAAATACTGTTCCGTTTTAGCATCTTGTATTTTCTGTGGTAAAATGTATTAATAAAGTTTTCATTTGTTTCATTATTTACTGCACTGAATTAATAACTACATGAAAATTTTGTTTTCGAATTCTTTTCTACCTCTTGAATAAATGTATTTCGAAGCTGGATATATTAATGACCCTTACAGAAACTTAAAAACAGGGGCGGCGCCAGGGTATTTTGATAGGAGGGGCAAGACGACCTAAAGATGACGTCATATTTTTTCTCCATTAAATAACAGGGGTAATATAGAGTTATATGTTTAAGACCTCTCTTTTTAATACTCCTCTTTCTTCTTTCTTCCCTTTTCTTCCCTTTTTTTCCTCCTGTTCTTCTTTTTTCTTCTTTTTTTTTCTTTTTTCAGTACTTGAAAAATCATAGGGGGGCGGTCGCCCCCTCTGCCCCCCCCCCCTGTAGCGCCGCACCTGCTTAAAAATATCGGAATGACTTACCGGTATAACCAGGTGTGCATTGGCATAGAGGATATCCACTTGGGTCGGTGCTGCATAATGCATCATTGGAACAGGGACCAGAATAGCAAGCATCTATTAAGATCTCACAATTTTTCCCTGCAAACCCTGCTGGACATTCACAGCTGAACTCATTTCCCCCGAGAGCGGTACAATTACCACCATTTTGACAAGGTACTCCATCGCAAATGGTTTTATTTCTCTCACAAAAGTTTCCAATATAGCTCGATGTGCAGGAACATAGCGAATAGGTACCAAAGTCAATGCACGTGGCGTTGTTTTGACATGTAACATTTGCGCAGAGATCAATGTCAGTCTCGCATCTCTCCCCTTCGTAGCCATTCGGACAAGCGCATGCGTAATGAGCCACTTCATCGCTACACGACCCTCCATTGAGACAAGGGTCGCTGCTGCATTCGTTGATGTCGCGTGAACAGTTCAAGTTGGAAAACCCTGGCGCGCAAATGCATTTGTAACCGAAAACATCACCGAGGAAGATTTCACAAGTAGCTCCATTCTGACACGGATTTGGCGAGCAGGCGTTGATTTCATACTCGCAGTTCTGCCCGTAGAACCCATCAGGGCAAAGACATTCGTAGTAAGCAGCGTAATTCACACATGTACCGTTGTTCTGGCAGGGTGATAGCAGACATTCATTGATGTCTAGGTCACACCCAGTCCCTGCAAATATATATAATATTAAGCACAAAGTCAGGTATTATGAATCGATCTAGAACTGTCAGATGAGCACCACATTTAAAACAACAAGAGAAAGGTCTGTATACTCTAAATTAGAGGGCACTTTCAAGGCATTTAGTCATTTGCTGTCTCTTATGTTATCGAGATCAAAGGAAAATAAACAAAAATAGCATTGTGTCATTTTCTTTGTATTTTGTATAATCCAAGCTTTATTAGGGCTTCCAAATTGATAGAACCATCATCTTAAACGCTTTGATGATGTAGGTGATGAACGGGGCAGGGTATCTTTACGAGACATTGTTAATTCAAATCAAACTCATTTTTTCTACAAATTGTATTTGATATGGCCTGGGGATTTTTCTGGTGATTTGGCATACAATTTAACCCTATTTTGGCGCTCTCTCACCCGGGATCTCGGCCATGGAGTGACAAAAAATTTCTTCAACTTGGCACTCAGATATGATATCTTATAAAGAATAACCCTGTATAGCATTCCCCTCCATTTTCAGCATTTATTTATTATAATTATCTTTGAAAATTACACTGAATGAAAATTATTGTTATTACATTCATTTTGTTCATGATATTATTTAGGATATATTTACGTTTGTTTTTATATTTTTGAAAATGATTCATGATATTATTTATGATGTAATAACGTTATATTCTGTTGAAAAATGGTTCATGAAATTATGATGTAATTACGTTGTTATATTCTGTTGAAAATGGAAAATAAATGAAATGAAATGAAATGAAAAGTTTCATATCTATATCTCAAACGATTATTATTATTATTATTATTATTATTATTATTATTATTATCATCATCATCATCGCTAATATTTACATACTCGTGAATAGACGATCTGCATTGTATACAATGTCGATTTTTGACGCTGCGCGGTACCCCCCCCCCCCCCCGGCCCTTTTAGGGTTTTAAAAAAATCCTAAAAATTGATTACCTTCGTAGCCTAGGACACATTGACATTCGTAAGAGTTGATTCCTTCGTTGCAGGTGGCTCCATTAAGGCAGGGGTTAGATGCACATTCATCGATGTTTACTTCGCAGTTATCCCCAGTAAAGCCTGGAACGCACAGGCACGAGTAGCTCTCCAATCTGTCCAGGCAGGTAGCGTTATTCTGGCAAGGTTGACTGTTGCATTCGTTGATATCTTGAATGAATAAATAAAAGACCTTGAATGAATAAATAAAAGAACTTGAATGGCAGTCGCAGAAATGCTCAACAATGAATATGCAGTGCTCTTCAAATGACGCATCCTTGTTGTGCAGGGGTTTATGTATATTTATTTAAAATATATGTATATATATATATATATATATATATATATATATACTAAAACAATAATTATTAAAAATGATATGAAATTGTTTGCACGATAATAAAGAACTTGAAATCTGCTATCAAATAGGAAATAATGGCGTTCACTATACTGGTACAGACCTTGACATTGGTCACTTAGAATGGAACCGTCTGCAAGGGTGGTGGTATTTCCCGGGCAATCGATACAAAGGGTCATTTGTTGGGATGGTTGGTAGCTTCCAATGGGACATTTAATGCAGGGTGCGATTCCTGAATCAGAGTAATATCCTGGTTCACAGAGAGCTACAAGAGAGAGAATAATGACAAATTTCAACATTTGAAATGCAAACTTTAGGACTAATAAAGCCTAATCGAATTGTGAAGGATTATTTGATTTCATGCACCTATGGATAAGCTATACCATCAGTCGTGAATTGCTATAATTTTTTTTTTCAGATTATTTCATATTTAGAAATTCGTCATCAAATATATTCATCATGTAATCCTCCATCGTATTGCTTCCCACATCCACTAAGTTGGAAATAAGTTTAGTATTACATATCATTTAAATCCCTCAGCACCTTTTTAATGATCAACTATTTCAATAACTTAATTTCCAGATTGTTTTAATCATTAAAATGCCCGTTATCAAATTCATTTTTCTATAAAAACATGCATAGTTATTCAATTCTTTCCCGATTAGATTATTGTAATAGCTTCTATACAGTTCTATCTTCCAAAGATAGGAGGAAGCTTGAAACTGTCCAGAATCTAGCCGCTAGACTTATTTTTGGCCTAGGATCTAGGATACATACTTCACTTTTGTTAGGGAGCTCCACTGGTTACCTCTACACCAATGCATTCTTTTTAAAGTTTGCTTGTACATCTTCAAAATTCTAAATCATTTGGCACCTGAATGTCTTAATAACACACTCAAAATATATACTCCATCTCGCAATCTTCGCTCAACAACGGACAAATGTAAGCTCATTACTCCTAAATCCAGACTCTCATCAACCGAAAAACGTTTCTCAGTGGCCGCATCAAAAACGTGGAACAATATTCCACTCTGTATCAGAGAAATAACCTGTCGTGATACTTTCAAAAGATCCCTAAAAACATTTCTCTATCCCCAGTATGTTCTAATATAATCTTTTACTTTTTTAAAGTCTGTCTTTTTGCTGTTGTTATTGTCTTTTCTTTTCAAATCTGTAATTTTGTATGCTCTATGGTACTTTCTGTTTTTAACGCTCCTAAATATTCAATATTATTATTATTATTAATACATACCAACACACTGGGTAGATGAATTTGAACCCTTTTGTAGAGTAGTGGTGTGATTTGGGCAGAAAGTACAGTTGTTACTTAATGGCTCGTTCTCATAGAATCCAAAATCACAGCGGTAACATGGTGCTATTCCCGTGCTGGAATATGTGCCGGGAAAACATTTATCTGAAAATATAATATATAAGTTTAATATGGGAATCGCGAAAGAAGAAAGCACGAAAATGGTGGGAGTGGTGATGTAAATGAACGAGAACATCGCATCTCACACATATGAGTGAGCAGTTAACAATGGCCATCCCCCAAAAAAAAAAAAAATATAGTAAAAACAATAATAATAATAATAATTAATTAATAGATTTCAAAAATTGAAAGAATTAAAAGATAAAAAATAAAAAAAATAATAATAATAATAATGATAATAACAGATAAATAAATATAATAAAAAAAACAAATAGAGAAGGTAATTTCATGTAGAAAATTACTGCACAAATGTTAAAACTGTTTCATTCAACATGACAAGTTAGTAAACGATGTTCTTGATATTACAGAAGAACTGAAAGCATACACACGTATCTTACTAAAATTCAGATATTATGTTCATCATAACAATAACTTCGAAAATTACAACAAAGTGATAAACCGCGATAAATGTGATAGAGGCCCGTCTCAAAGGGTCCTACATTAGTTCATCATGTTTCAGGATCACAAACCTTTACACTCGGTCAAGTTGGTAGCTCCCTCATTGGCGGTCCACTGATCTTCGGGGCACGCCTTGCAAGACATCATCGCCTGCTCACCCTGGAAGGTGCCCCGCGGACATGGAAGACATTCCTTTGTCGAGTTGCTGTAGTAGGTCCCAGTGGTGCAGGCGGCTATGAAAAGATATTGCGTGCTATTAGAAAGTTATATCGAAATCCATTTAGCCAAGTAAGCGCCACTTTATTGACTGCTATCAACCTGTTCCTGGTAAACTGATTAGGAACATAAGCGCAAAGCAGCTTGAAAAGAGTGTCATCTCAGATTCTAGTATAGGCGAAAGTACCTTTAGTTATCTCCGTGGTTAAGGCATTTGTGTTTTAAGCCCATCACCTGGGATCGACTTCTCGCATAGACACTTGATTTCAATCTATGCATTTTTCCATCACTAATGCAACAGTCACACTTTTCTCGTAAAACGGCATCTACATGGCCGTTAGAGAGTGTACATTACTAGAGGTAGAGGAAAAAATTAAAGATTCAAAATTTCACTTTCATTTCAGCCGTCTGCTGATGTGGGACCTACGTGGCGTCCTTGTCTTGAAATTACATGACATCACATGACAGATACGCCCAATTTCGACGAGGGTCTAAATTAGGTGTGTGAGTGGCTATTTAATGTCTTTGATAGGGCAGATACGTGGCCCCTACTGCGCCGTATTTAAAAAAAAATGGTCCATGTGGCGATTACGGCTAGGCTTTACTTGAAAGTGTGACTGTTTGATGGTTTAGTTTACCTGACTGCTAAGGAAGCATGTGTATGCTTGTAAGTACCCAACCAGGGGACCGACGGCTTCAAGTCCTCTCCGAGGGACTTGGTAATGCGATTAATGCCTTACCAAAGGGCATTAGCGCATCCACTTGGTTTCGAACCTGGGTCCTCCCAGTTACGAGACCACTGCTCTATACTGAGCCATCGCGCCTCCTTAGGTATGTTAAGGCACCGTATTCTGTAGCATTAGGAGAAGACAATAAATTTTAGAAAGGAGTATGTGTCATCGGAACCCTCCTATACCTCTTTCTTTCTTTTTCTTCATGGAAATGCAAATATATAGGTCAAGTCATCAAAGTTAAACAGAATTAAGATGAATCGATCTATTTTTCATTTAAAAATATACCGCTGCATACTCACAGCAATGCAGATCGCTGTTGTCGGCAACGTAAGCACCTGTGCACTCTGGCTGTGAATACCCATAAGCCAACGAATCCTCTAGCAAATCAAGGTCGGCACCAGGTACCGAGGGCGGTGGAAGGGTACCGTTGTCGATATTCTCCTGGATGACATCAATCATCTGGAACATGAGATCTTCAGCATCGAGGGCAGCTTCCCAGTTGCTGATGGAAGGATCCTGGTTCACATTAACCGCGAATTCCCAGTAAATGGAATATTCGAACTGTTGTTGAAGACCGATGTTGCTTGCTCGCCTGGATGACAAACTTGCAAGTGTGTCTTCGACGCGTGTTTGCTGACCCCGCTCACGTCTTCGCACACGGATTCCGTCGCGCAAGACGGACATGGCGCCGCCAACTGGACCGCATGTTACCTCCACGTTTTGAACGGAACACTCCTGCTCGTCCATGCAGATATCGTCAAATTGGGAATCGCCGATGATTGTTAAAAAGTTTTCGGCAATTTCCTCATTGGTCTCCTCATCTCCACAGGTTCCGGAGTAGTACAGCAGTTCACTGGGCAAATTGCTTCGGCCGGGTCGTCTGACCTCTGCATAAAAAATGTAAATCAAAGAGGTATTAAAGGACTATCGTATATACTGTACAAACAGTCTGAATTTGCTACTTCTGGATGCCCCATGTTTTCTAAGAATATTTCCTTGACGGATTATAATATACATCAGTATATCTCATTGATGTCAGTGAAGTATTGCGGTGAGCTAATTGTATCTTGGGAATATCCTCTCCTCTTTATAAAAATTTTACTGAACCTCTAGGGAGACCAGAGCCATTTATGTGATTGTTCCTAATCGAGCTATCCAGCCGTTCTTAATTTGTATACTTTGGCATAGTTCTATTTGTTTTGAGTTTTTGTGGGGAAAAAAATATCCGGAAAACTGCACCCGTTTGGCTCTTTTGGCTCCGAATACAATTCAAGCAACCATGTTGACATTTAATGAATACTGTGACATTGTTATTGGTGAAGTTTGGATCTCCACGAAATTTAGTCTCAATCACTTTCATACATTATTACTTTCAAACAAAAGAGTAATAAAAAACAATTTCCTTCCACTTGTTAGCGTTCCTTACCGCAACAGTCTGGTACATTGGCATGTGGAGTCCATATTCCC
The DNA here is from genome assembly GCA_025618425.1 of Heliocidaris tuberculata. Lineage (NCBI taxonomy): Eukaryota > Metazoa > Echinodermata > Echinoidea > Camarodonta > Echinometridae > Heliocidaris > Heliocidaris tuberculata. Next base: position 24,342,996 of record CM046849.1, read on the forward strand.
GATGATCCGCACACGTAAACAGTGGGTGGTTCTAGGCCAGAGCTCTGCCGAGGAATGTCGTAGTTTTGGTTACAAAACATACTGCAAAATCGGCCGTACTCCCACGTATCACAGACGAGCGCCCCGTTGCCTGGTGGGTCAAGCCTCAAACAAGGTACAGCTGATTAGTGATCAAGAGTGAAATTGATTAACATCTATTCAGTTGGACGCGTTTCAGTTCCACGTGTTTGATAAGCCTAGGGAATTATAAACTGATCAGGCTACAAATTAGTCTGCTAATAAATTCACGCACCATTAAGAGTATTTCCAGAATATGCCTCTACAATGTTTTGATACATGGACCCTACAAACTGAAAACTGACCCCTTATGTATAATTATCAGGTCAAATCAACTATATCAACTACATGAATTTCCGATGATCTTCATTAGAACTGACTTTTCATGAACGTATGGGAACACATAAACCTAGTTCACACAAGAACAAGAAAATAGAAATACATTGGAAGTAGCGCCCCTGAAGGGACGGAATAGTTTTCCAAAAGGCAAAATCATTTTTTGCCACAGGACAGGCAAATTACTCTTTTGAAAGATAGATCTCTTAAACTGATTTCTTGAATTAATTAACCAGAAATGTGAATGATAATACAAAAAGCAATCATGTCGTGTAAAGAATGACACGTCACTAGTTACTGCCTTTAAGCATGTTAACTATTAGGTCAGAAACCTGGTCGTAAATCTACCCACAATTATTATCTACAATAATCATTTAGGCACACTTTACGTCATAGATTTTCCTCACAGGTGACCTTATATTAACGACCTTTCTATATAATTTTTTTAATGAAACTGAATATCGGTCAAATTCAGGTAAACGATTAGGCTTACAGATAACTTCAAGTCTTGCGAACTACTTACATCAAAATATTTCACTTACGTCTGACATCTACGACAAACTGGCAGATGGAGACTTTTCCATTGTCTGTATTAGTAGCTGTATAGACAACAACATGGGATCCCCATGGCAAATCGACGGTACTGTCATCATAGTTACACGTGACAATAAGTTCGTCACCTGTCACCTCATAGAATTCAGGCTCGTCCCATGTTACTTGGGTTAGAGGTTGACTCGCAGTGATGTTCACATCCTCGGGACAGTATACAACGATAGGGGCCAAGGCATCTGCATGTGAAACATAAGAAAAAACAAGGAGTGTTGTACCTTGTAACTTGTAGAAATAACCACATCGGCCTCACTGGGGGAAGCTATAGGCTACTGATAGCGATGATGTCAAAATACATCATGGTACCGGTATATTTCCCGAACTCCATAAGTGTAAAATACGCATTTCCAGTGTTAACCTAGGCTAAATTTTTCATCCTATCAAAAATTTGTATGAGGCTCGTGTCAACCTTTGAAATTTTCTGTAGAAGAATGTAGGTACCTCTTATAAATATACTTTCAGGTATTACTCTCCTTACCATTTTAATATCATTGGGGGGAAATATTTATTCTGGAATTGAAATGTGAACCGTAACTTCCAGAAATCACGGAATTTATTAGAACTTCATCATGGAAGAAAGGACCAAATAATGTCAGGTAGCCATATACCTTCAACGTAGACTTGAAAGGCGCAGGTTACGCTATTTCCGCTGTCATCATAGAAATCATAAACACACAGCGTGTCCGCGGTAAAGTTGAACGGCGAAGAGAGACTGGCAGGGGTTGTAACAATGTCAAGACTGCCGTCTACATTGTCGCTAGCCTCAGGGACTTCGAAGGTGACTTCCACTCCCCATACCTCTGTACGGGTGGCCGATATGGGTCCAGGGCAGGACAATAGCGTTGGCGAAATTCGGTCTGTAGAAGGAAAACACGATAAGGGAAATTACAATGGAACGAACCACTACAAAATATGAAATTTCGTATTTCTTATAGAGACTAGTGATAAGGGTCTTAATAGGATTTATGTTAGAAAATGAATTCATGTAACAAGAAAACGGATGGATCTAAATAAATTTACTACCATCTTCTACCAACGGGAGCCATGGAACACGCCATTAGCCTATGAAGATCGATTTGTTTTCTGATTACTCTTATTTCGCTAGACCATTTTCAATTGATTTTTTACTGTTCTCACGGTTTAGAAATGCTCTCTAATGCCTATCGCACATGGGGCGTCATTTTGATTACGTTATTTTCTACGATGACCGATCCTGTGAATGCAATTAGCCCATACACCAGTCATTCACAACAAAATATATTTGTACTGTTCATTTAACATTCACTTATTTCACAATGTCACTCTCACACGGCGTGTCCAAGACATCGATGGTCCAAGACTGTGCAAGTCGCTGACGCATTATTACGTCATCAAGTGCAACGGCAATGGGTCTTACCGACGCACGCCATCGTTGTACTTTCATTCACCGTCCGATCCCAGGTACCGTTCTTGAGACAACTCACGGGTGCAACATCGCCCTCTAAGGTTAGACCGTCACTGCAGAAGAAAGAACAGCTTGTTCCGTAGTAGAGCTTTCCGGTACCGGTGCAGAGCGTGGGATAGACACTTACGCCAGCAGGAATGGTCAGAGGGGAGCACTGAGTTTCTGATAAAATAGAGATGGAAACGCCATGATTCTAACATTACTATCTAAAGCAGGTCTCGAGCAGAATTTGAAGCAGATCGTAAAGAAAATGGAAGGTGCAAGTCACGAGTTAGGAGTTGAAAAAATGAGTGGAGGAATGTGAGATTATATAAATGTGAATGGACGCAGAATAAATAGATACAGAAGTCACATTAGGTCAACATGTATCAAAATTATACTTATAGGCGAGACCTAAATAATAATTCACATAAAACAATATCTTGATTTAAACTTAAATGCGTGAAAAAGTTACTCGATACAAGTTACCATCACAATACGGCGTTGACTCGCGATCCCAGTACATCCTGACGCCATCATATTCGCAAGTGGTTTCAGCAGGTCCGACTAGGGTGTGGCCTTCAGAGCAAGTCACAGTACAGAGGCTGCCCCATGCATTGTCACAGGGAGTCGGTCCTGAAAACCCTCCGAAGGCAGGTGGAGACAGAGAAGCGCAACGTCGGACTGAAAAGAAACGGTATTCGCACGTTTTTAGTAGATGTCAAGAGTTTCCCTCAAGAACTCGACAAGTCCATCCGGATGAACAAATTGACTGAGATTTTGATTTTTTTTTTTTTTTTTTTTTTAAGAGCAGGCTTTATTGGGCTTTTAGGATTTAAAGGTCAGTCGCAATGCATCTACGCGAAGTTCCGCATGGCGGAAAATTTTATATGCAAATTTATGATTCGAAAATCAATTATTTCGTTTAGTATTGAATTTAATGACAGGTTGGACAAACAGAAGAGAGTAATACCCAAGTCCCACAGCCAAACCGATTCAGAGCTGACCGATAATTGACAAGATATGGGCCATTCGCTGTAGTGTAATTTTTGTGTTCGGTATATTGTCGGTTGATGCCGGTTTCGTCAGTGTAACTGGGGTATTAGATGCAACAAGATCGTGCAGCAAGGGTGCTCTGGGCACGAAATTACTGGGGCATAAAATCGTCGAACTAAAACACAGTCATAAAGGGCAATCATAATAGACAGTCATAAAAGACAGTTCTTACTTTTTACGGATACTTCGAATGAGCATCTCGCGGAATTCCCGGTTGTATCCGTGGCGACACACGTGACTGAGTAGTCACCTTCTCCCTGCATGCCCTGTTGAAAATTGCAGCTGATCGATGGTAGTAGTCCCTCATTATCAGTGGCTAAGACAGACCATGTGACATCAGCTACGTATTCCCCACGTGATGCATATACCGTAAAGTCATAGGGGCAGTCGGTGAATACAGGCGGCTGGAAGTCTGCCAATCAAAAGTAGAAGTAAGAAAGAATAATAGATCCAGTTGAAGAAAGTGCAATTATAAATTAGATGAAGCCTACATTTCATAAACCGATGTCAATATTTGCATTTGGGGAAATGGGCAACGTAACATACTGGTTGTCGAATGCCCAACGGCTGCCGCGTTACCAATGCCGCATATTCAGCTGGCCAACTCTAGATTTTACAGCTGGATAATGATTGTTTGCTTCCTGATATTGGCAGCAATGGCGACTTTTAGCATACAAACCTATTATACAGCAATCTTCAGACTATTAACATGGGTCGCGGAACCGGGGGGAGGGGACTGGGGGGGGGGGGGCTCATTAATGAGTGAAATTACTCCCCCCCCCCCCCCCACTTTCAAAAACGCTCCGCGGCCCCTGATTATTAAACGTACCTTTGCATGTTGCTTGGGTTATGTCACGTGACCACTGGCCATTCCCGAGGCATGAGGTGTAAGAAAAGTCCGGAGGATCGACAGCGTAGCCTTCCGCATCACAGCCGATCAGGCACGTCTCTCCGAAGGAGGGCTCGTTCGTACACTCGGAGGGGGTGGCTTGCATTCGAGATGAGAGACTGAGCGGCTCGCATCTCGTAGCTATAAGACATAATAGCAGAACCGAACAATAACTACACCACGATGACTAAATTCGGACCAGTGCAAAAATTATTTTATTTTTAATTTCTGTCCAGTAGGGCAAAATATGAATTTAAATTTTGTGAATCCCAAGGATGACAAAATGAAGTTCTTAAGTGACTGAATGCAAAATACCATCTCGTGATCTTTCCAGTCATCACTGTTAACGCACGCAATCACGTCCACACACATCTGAGTGAATTGAATAATACGACCAGGTAGCCGACCTAGGTATGTGTTCATGTTTTTAAATGAACAAAGGACGTTCGTATAACTAAGCTGCGTGGGCGTATGTGCGTGCGTGTGTGTGTGTGTGTGTGTGTGAGTGTGAGAGGTAGGGAAAGTTTTGGTGTGTGGAAGTGCCGTGGTCCAGTGGTTTAAGGCGCTTGACTGAAGATGCGAGGATCGGGCGTTCGATCCCCGGCACGGCACTTATGCCCTTGAGCAAGGCATTTTATCTACATTGCTCTTTTATCGTACATCAAATAAATGAAGTGCTATAGGCATATTGATACCAGCGTGTGCATGTGTGTTATTTAAAAAAAAAAAAAAAAAGTGGGTGTATGTGTGAGTGTGTGTGTGCGGACGTATGTGTGTGAATTGGGGCCATATACTCAATTATTTCTTACGTTCACAAGTAAAGTTGGTGCTACTCCATGTTCCATCAGCCTGGCATCTCTTCTGGCTTTCCCCCACGCCGCCATAGCCATGAGGACAGTAGAAGGAGCATAGAGTACCGTATGGTTCCGTGTCTGGTGGCACGGCAGTGCAGCCGGACTTTATTGCTAGTGGAGAGTTGGGCAAAGCTTCGCAGGTTTTGACTAAGAGGGTAAGGAAATAAGAATGAAAAAAATGAGCAAGGATTAAATAGACGGAAAGACGATGATTGAGGTAGGGATGATTTATAAAACGCTGAGGGAGCGGGAGTCAAAAGCGAAAAAGAAACGCTGCAAACATATTGGGCATGAGTACTTATACTTATAATTATAATTACAATTCATTGATTGTACTGCAGAGCATATCCCCAGGCAAAGTTGACAGTAATGATTATAGTTTTATTTATTACTATCATTATTATTATTACTAGGTAGCATAGTATATTAATGAGTGTATATCGTCCAAACGTTTCTGATTGTATTTGCATGTCACTGCAGGAAAGACCTTGTTTAGCACACTGTTATACCTCTACTGTTTAAGCAAATGTGTTTTTCGGCTACATAGAGATTTAATAATTTGACAGAAAACAATCTGTTCATGTAGTAGAGGATTAAATACCTTGGCAGGTAGGTTGGCTACCATTCCAGGAAGCAGGGGCCTGTCCGTTAGGGAGGACACACTGACGTGACGTTGGACCGATCAACTCGTAACCCTCGTTACAACTGAAGGTGCATTCAGCGCCATACACTGGATCGCTGCAGTTTGCTATCGAACCGCTCGACGGCGCTTGCAATCTGGGACATCGGAAAACTGGTTGGAGATGGATGGGTTGGAGAGTTTAAAAGAGGGTCAGAAAAACTTGTTAACGTGCAATTTCACTTTGATTGTATGGATTTATGTATCAACATCTGTGAATAACTTATACGTATGTCAATCTATCTTTATTGTCTTACTGATTAAATTGTGAACCACAGGGCACTTTTAAATAGGGCATTACATTTTCTATTCACTATTCCTAATAGTCAATAAACCTAGTATCAGAATTGTATTTGGCTATAAAATATCTAAATCTTCTTTAACCCGATGAATATGATTGATTTTATTGGAAAAGGATATTTTTCTCGTCTCGGGCGTAATAATTAAACATAAATCATCTTACTCATTTTCAGTTTCAGTTTATTTCATATTTCAAATGACATGATTGGAACATAATTGGAACATAAACAATGACCATTGCATTATTTAATAATACAGGAATATATCTCCAATACTTTCAACAAAAGAAAAAAATACAAGTAAACATACAAAGACACAATATTTCCATCATTTTAAAGTTGGGATAAGACAAAATAGTTCGGCGTGAAATATGAGGGAATCTAGTAAGAAGCTAGGCTTGTAATATTGTAGATTCCCTTAAGAATAAAAAACAATCTTTGAGATTATAACATGTATGTAAGAGATGATCTTAATAAAACATTAAAAACAAATAAAATGGAGGAGACGATGAATACAGTACACTACTAGGGAGCCATAGGATGGATTGCGTAAGTATTTAAGAGGGATATTTTGACTTTGCGTTTAAATGTATACAGTGAGCCGTTATTAGTTAAGTCCAATTTTGTGCAAAAGCTGTTCGAGTACGTGGAAGGTGATAAGAATGGCTTTGTCTGGTCGGATAAGAGTGAAGTGAATATTTCATAACGAACATAGAAGATACAGGGTTAGGAAGTTCATGCTTTGTAAGTTGAAACATGAATATTCCTAGATTATATGTAAATAGTTCGTGAATCTTAAGAATATTGCACGAGTGGAAGAGTGGGGTTGTGTGGGTACGAAAAGATTTATTATTGATTATTCTAATAGCCCGTTTTTGTACAAGTAGAAGTTGATTGATAAGGGAATTAACATTATTCCCCCATGCAAGGATGCCATAGTTTAAGTATGGTAGGATTAATGCAGAATATAAAGAAAGTAAGACATGAGTAGGAAATGAAGCTTTAAGCTTGCCAATAACTCCTGTATTTCTCTATATGAGTTTACTTATGTTATTTATGTGTGTTTTCCAAGTTAATTTATTGTCGATGTATATTCCTAAGAATTTGTTTTTTTCAACTTGAACAAGAATTATGTCGTTTAATAAAACTGGTCCTGGTAGATGTTCAATGAGCCAAACATTTCGAGGGGGTTGAGCATAGGCATACGGTGCACAATTTTGGAATACTTGCGAGCGAGCGAAGCGAGCGAGCGAGCAAAAAATTTGACGTTTTCTTAAAATGAAAATGTAGTTTTGTCCTACTACTGGTAGGTAATTTGATTTTTTCCTTTCTTCTTCTTTGAAACTTTGGGGAACTTTGGGGGAGGGGCTGCAGCCCCCACCTGGACGCCAGTATCAAAGAACTTTCGTAATTTCTCACACTTGGGGCAGCCTGGTAATTAGGAGATTTGGGATTTGGGAGTTAGGAGTTTGGGGTAGGGGGTCGGGGCCAGTGGATTAAAACAAACAGAGTTTACTGGTCAGGCGGAACTTTTAATCAATTTAGTTCCACTGCAAATTTTACCATTGATTGTCACTATAACTTCACAGTTTGCTGCATTTCCAGACCTGTCCGTTGCGATGTATGGAATCGTGGTAGTACCTTCATTGAATCGGAATCCTGGGCCGGCATGGTCGATGACTCTACAAGGTTCGAAACAAGGTACTTTCTGATAAACTTTTTTCTCTACTTTCAGACAAAATGTAACAACAAAATTATTAGGAGTATTTGTCATGTTTGTTTAAGGGAAATAATTTTGCAATAGAAAAAAATGCTTTCATTGCAATTGCTTCTTTGTCATGTGTGTACATATCTTTTTCTTTATCTCTTGATCATGTGTATGTATATTAAGTATTTTGTTTGATGGACAGAAATAAATATATTAAATTGCATAGAATTTGAGTGAATAACACATCTTTTTAAAACAGATGTATTGTGCCTTTTTGTACGATTAATCAGAAGTCAGCGGCGTATCCAGAAATTCATAAACATGGGATGAAAAATACTTTCGCAAAGGGATGTAAGAGATGGCATATCATGATAACATTACTTTTTGCTCATTATACAATATACATCCTGTTTTGAAAGCTATAATAAATTAATATTACAATTTACGAGAAGTCATCAGAATATATTCTAATCTACACATTGTTATATTTTGTTGGCGTATAACATGTCCAATAACGATGTTATTATTCATGACAGAGGCAAGTAGAAAGTGACGGAAAATATATTCTTATGATCATTGAAAGCGGCTCCTCAGTAATATATATTGGGAAGACAGAGGAAGAAATTTCAATCAAATCTCACTTGATAACAGTAGCGTTTCCAGAGTTATCGTTGGCTGTAATGTCATCATATACCACTATTGCACTCGTTCTTTTTATTTCAGCGTTTTCGTAGACATACAGTGGACAAGTGTTGTCGAACACAGGGGCCTGCACATCTGCAAGTATAAAACAGAGGACCATAATTACAAATAAAATTATTCGATGCTGGGTTACTATCTCATATTTTATTCAAATTCGCAATAGTGTCATTATATAATAATTTGGATAGTAATCATCGATCACATTTTTATTTGTCGCTTGGGTTCCCAACACAATCTCTTCTTCGGGGATTCGCCTCCTTCTTTGCAAGGTTATAGCTGTAAGCCGTTAATTGATTTTTGTTGTCGAACACACTGTATAATTTTAATCCACCGAAGGAAAAACCGAGGAGTGTATTCAATTTTTTCTTGACCCCCCACCCCCACCTCTTTGTTAATTATCCGCTCTATAAATAGAATGTGAAATTGATTACCGTCGCATACGACACTTCTTTGATCATTCCAAGTTCCATCTGACGTGCATATCTTGGAATAGGGTCCAAACATGCGGAACCCACTCTCACACTGGAAGTTGCATTCAGTGTCAAAGGGCACCGGGTCAGGCATGGTACAGATGTCAGGGGTTACACTTCCGTACTTCAGGTTGATACTTGCAGGACAAGTAACGATGACTGTATTATAAAAATAAAACCGAACTTTCTATCAGGTAAAATTGCCCAACATGAGAATATTTTTTGTCCAAAAAACTTATTTGTCTACATATATTTTTCTACGTCTATTTGTATATCATTTTGTTGATTTTTTTTTTCAAATATGAATACAAAAGCGAGTACGATAACATGCACTGCCTAAACTATTGTGAAACTAGTAAAATATTGATACAATAGAAGACAATGTTCTCATAAAACACTTTGATTATGTATGATTTTAAAATAGAAATTATATATCATAAGAGTACTTTACAAGAATAAGAATACTTACAAGATTCATAAGTAGTTAGGCCACTCGAACGTATCTGACACAGGTTTCAATCAGTTTTTGTTTCATGTATTGTATTGTATTTCTTTATTTCGAAATTGTGCAAAATTTCCATAGAATTCTTGCATGACGATTGAGTTGGTAAATAAAGGCAACAAAAACAACATTTTTACGTGAACTATGTGTAAATACAATGGATATACTTGGCTAGAAAAGTGCTCTCTTCCCTAAAAAGAGGAACTAAAGATTCCAATTTGAAACTGACTGTCACAAAGCGGTTCCGTGTCACTCCAGGTTGCATTGGCTTGACATGACCTCATGACGACCTTCTCAGTGGTACTTGATCGATAGCCATCATCGCATGCAAATTCACACTGATCTTGATAAAGTGCTTCCACTGGTGGACAGCTCGTCACGTGACCGTTAACAATATTGGGAACAGCACAGGTTACAGCTGTAAAAGACAACATGCGAGCTTGATGAGGTAAGTAGAGTTTATGATCCGTACATAATTCTGAATGCTCCGCAGTTCTGCATAACGCTTTAGATGTGAAACGACTTATTTAGAAGTTCTGGAGTAATGTTATATTTCACCAAGGATGTAGGCAGAGGTTGAAATTTAATGGTAAATTTGAAAGGAAGTCAATATTGAAAGAAAAGTAAAGTTGAAAGAAAGGCGGTGATGACAATTTGGGGGGTTTTTAATTTTTTTTTTCAAATCAAATTGATCTTGCCTCTGGAAAAAAAAAAGGCAGTGGAATAAATAGTCTGAGTGATAGTGATAACTCCTTGGTATTTCATTTTCATTCTTTTTTTTTTTTTTTGCTATGTAAATAACAATTGTGTCTATAATTTTAATAAACTAGAGAAGCAGGGTCATTTAGAAAAAAATATTTGTTTTATGTAATGACGTATAAAGCAATTACTATATATATAAACGATTGAACAACTACCATTTCATGCTATTCATATTATGCGAACCGCTATATATTTTTGAAATGTCATTTGAATGATTATTTTCATCTTTACAATTACCGTCACATTCTGGTTGCGTCCCGTTCCAGTATCCTACAGTGCTTGTGTCAGACATTCGTAAGCAATATCGCTCGGATGTAACATTGCCATCTGATATGATATATCCCGTGTCACACGTGATCAGACAGCTAGATCCAAAAACCGCGCCTCCTTCGCACGACCCTTGACCCAGGTTTAGTGTGACGTCCCCATTTGAGGGCGCATACAGAGGGGTACAGCGAGTAACTGCAAAAATGAATGATACATATTCAGTTTCCAGTTATGAATTTTGTATACTTTGTATAATGTATTTCTAATAATTATTCAGATGGCCCAGAAGATTGAATAATCAAAAGCTCGGCATAAGAAAGAAAAGTAAAGAAGCTAAGACGTGAGGTAGTATTCTGAAAACTATATTTCAAGTTAGGAAAATTACGTTAATCGTCATAACACTTTGAAATAAGGGCAAGTCATTGGGTAAATTATACCTAAAGCTGGCTGCGTACGTTTACAGTGAAGTTCCCTATTCGAAAACAAGTAACACAGTAAGGTTAGAGTTTGAGATTAATACATTTTACAAGGTTCTTTAATAGACATAGTTGGCTTCATTCGTCGTTTAAAAGGATTTTCAGGTATGATACTGAAACTAAACTACGACATGACATCGAGTGAACTTTTACCTTTGACATCTACTTCAAATGAACATGTAGACGTGAAACCAGCGGCATCGGTCGCACGATAGGTAATTGTGTGAGCTCCTTCGTCAAAGAAAGCGGGTCTGTTATCTCCTGAGACTGGCATAAAGTCTATGGAGGCTAACGTAGCCGTAATCTGAACACCACCATCAGTTGCCTGTATGATCCAAGACAAGATGAAATTTGTGTGGAAGTGATTTTTAACCTAAAATGTACTTTAAAGCTTTTTTTTTTTTTTTTTTTTTGTGACTGCAATCAACATAATTATGCCCTTACATTTACAATATAGTGGGATTGTGGGAATATATACTCGCAAAGTAGTGGAGATGGAACACACATGTGTAAATGAATCCGATGACAAGTGTAATAATATCTGTAAAGCTTAGAGAAGTTATTTCGTATTAAGCGATATATAAAATCCAGATTTGTTTATTTATTTTCATAGAAATGAATGGTGACTAATTATCCATAACGGGATTTTTTTTAAAACAGGATGGAAAAGGTTAGGAAGCCTCCTTACCTTAACAGGTTCCCAGTCTTCCCAGTGTAGCTCAGCTTTAGACTGACCCGCTAGGGAAAATATTACCCGGTCAGGTGGGCAGTCCAGAATGGGAGGTGTTACATCTACACAATAATTGAGAAAGTGAAACAAATAACGTGTACATCAAAGAATACATTCATAAAGAAGGCGCATATCTGTATAGGAAACGCGAATGTACTCGACAATGCCCTGGTACTTTCTTATTGAAGATCAGAAGTGGAAGCCCCTATGCTATCAAATGTATATATCCATCGTGAAAGACGAATTCATCAGTAATAACCTTATAATTTTTTATTTTTTTTTGATCAGGTTTTTCATTTCAAACAAATTACACACGCCAGGTACGACCCCCCCCCCCCGCCCCCACGTCTGTCCACCCCTATTATCGAATATGTAATTGAACGGTATCAGATAACTCATGTGATCAACTAATCTCAGTAAAATACAATTAAACAAGATCAAGTAACGGAATGGCAAGGATCATCGAAATTCAGAATAATATTGCTAGATCATCAAATCAAGACGAAAATGAAATAATATATATAAAATATGTGCATATCCCGCTGACTTATTTAGATCTGTTCTCACCTATGCAGCTTTGGGCAATGCCATCCCATTCACCATCAGCTAGACAACGTCTTGAGGCTGCACCCTGAGCAGTATAGCCAGAGTTACACAAAACGTTGCACGTGGTTCCATAGTCCTGCTTGCTAGAGGTATCCGTCTGCCCCCCATCAAGGCGGCAGGACTCGATATACCCGTTCGTGGGCACTTCGAGAGGGTTGCACTGAACAACTGGTAGTATATACAGATAACACTCAATTTTACATGTATATATCAATACACACATACACACACACACACATATGTATATATATATATATATATATATATATATATATATATATATATATATATATATATATAATGTACGAAATAACACAAATACATGGTAAACATTATCAACGTTAAGATACGAGAGGGTTACCACGGTTACAGCAAAAGCATATAATTTTGATTGCAGCCCTTGGCTATAATTTACCTCAATGAAAACATTGAGAAATATTTTAGATTTTTTTTTTTTTTAAATAAAATTCATCATCGCTAACCTTTAGTCTTACCTGTACATGAGACCGGTCCACCACTCCATACACCATTTCCGTCTCCATCATCCAAGCAAGTTCGATAAACTGACCCAGAAGGGAGATAGCCGACATCACATGTCAATGTACAGATCGTTCCATAGTTCTCATTCTCGTTTGGGCATCCACTCTTTATACCATGCAGGGGAGTGGGTATGTCGCTGTTGATGCATGTCACAACTGATGCAAATAGTACGGAAATTATTTTGGTTATAACACTACAATACGAGATTAATCTAGCGTGGTCAATTATCGGCGACATTCTAACCTTTGGTCTAATGTCAGTGTATACTGACGTCAATATATGAATACGCAATTTTATTTCTTTACATGTATGAGTGGGCGTGTGTGCGTGTGCGTGTGTGTGTGTGTGTGTGTGTGTGTATTTATGTTCAAAATATCGTTACTGTTATCACGAAGTGACGGATGAGCGCGCAACTAAAAGGAAGTTAGTTTTGAATAAATCGTTTTCAAAGTTTTAAAGCATAATCTCAACCTCTTTAATGTATGAAGGGTGAATAAATTTTATATCCTGGGAAAGATCATATTTCAGTGTTTAGCTCTATGTTTAATCATTTGCTTATTTGTTATATTTTTGGGGGAAATGAACTGTAAACATAACCGTCATTTCGTGAAAACACAAAATTCCAAGGACACGTAGTGAAGGATTTTCACGAAGTGACCGATCTCGGCCGTTCGCGTGTAAATCATATGGGACTTGATCACTGCGTTTTTAACCGTCATTTCGTGAAAACACAAAGTCAATTCAAGGACTCGCTCTTCTTTGTTTTCACGAAGTGACGGATCTCAGCCGCACACGTAAAACATACGGGACGGTTGTAAGCCGTCACTTCGTGAAAACAGAAAATCCTTTTACTAGGTATTTTCTTGTTGACGTTATCGCCATAGTTACATAATTATACATTATTATGATCTGAAACTTTGTGAGGTTAAAGATGTTTCTGAATGATGTCCAAAAATGCAAAAAAACTCAAAATGGAAAAAAAATGTGCGCTTTTCCTCATAACCGTCACTTCGTGAAAACAAGGACGATATGCTGGTCAGTTCGCGAAAAATTTTCAAAAAGTAAACAATTCATGTAATGTTCACTTATTGCTACATATATATATATAATTCTATATAAATAAAGCGATAAAATAAAGACAAAATTGTAAAGAAACATGCTATTAATTAAACGAAATTTTGAGTGTCCTCTCTCTTTATCAAATATCGTTTAAGAACGACTTCTCGTTGGTCTATCAACCGGGACAGCTAGCCCTGGACAACAATACGTGGGAGTCGATAACCTATGAAGTAGTCCTCCGGGAGTAGTTTCCCTACACTCTTAAAAATGCTGCTCAAGAAATTGTCCAATACGAGGGCAATTGTGTGTCCAAACAATCACCCTTTTCTCGCAAAATGACCAAAATAACCCATAACACATGCATAATTACCCTCCTGTTTGAATGTTTTACCCAATATTTATATTTCCAGTATGGGGAGATATTAGCCTCAGGAATTATTGTCAAGGGTTTAGTTGTCTTGGAATTATCATCTTAGGGGACAATTAATACCTTCACAAACAGGAGATTGTTGTTGCCACTCCCCGCTCAAACCACATGTCAAGACGTCCGATCCATACAAGATGTAGCCGTAGTCACATTCGAACCCGCACTCCTCCCCGGCCTCCACTTCACCCTGGTCTGCGCAAGTTGTATTCATGTCGTACTGCATTCCATTGTCCAAGGTAGGAACTTCACACGTCTCCACTGTTGTGAGTGTTTGAGATGTGGACAAAAATTAAGCCAGACACCCTTTCAGTTTAAATATGTTAAAAGATAAAGTGGAGTTCTGGTCATGCAATTACATTTTGAAAGAAACTGTCTCAAAGCAATCGGGAAAGGTTGACCATGTCTACCTAAGACTTGTTTTATACTCTGTTATTTTGGAATCATCAAAATATATAAGAAATTGACTCTAATCTCGCTGAAAAGCACATGTACTGCACACAGAAATCAGTATATGGGACTACACACACAAGTGGCATGAATGTTCGGACCGAACATTTCATCTATTCCTAGTCATATTTCGAATATGAGGGCATTGGAAGAGCAATTCGTTTCAGGGGATTTTTCTACTATGATGTTCTTCCAAACTGATATAAAAAGAATGAGAAAGCTCACAAGTTATATTTCACCTTTCCCAGAACTCAACCTTCCCTTTATCAGTAACGTCAATATTAAGCTCTGTATAGTCATGATATCGGAGAAAAGGCTCGAAAATTGTCATTAATGAGTGAAATCAGATCAGCCCCCCCCCTCTTTCAAAAACGCTCCGCGGCCCCTGATGATGGCATTGGAACTCCATTGGCTCAAATTGATTTTGAATTAATTACCACGCAGAAGATTGCTTGAGGCAGCAAATTATTATTTCATTCTATTTTTTAACAAAAGAATAATGTATATTACAGCAAATAGAAGTTATACATAATGAATGTCATCAGTTATAAGCGTTTTCTAAACAGCATAGTTGAACGTAATAGCATAGTAAAATTTAGAACGAAAAAGGTTATGCTTAAACACAGAGCATACATGATAAATAATACAAAAGATGCCAAATAGCAACATAATGAATGAGAATGGTTTGGGAATCGCAATAGAAATTGTGCTAAACAATCAAAACTCTCTTAAAATTTATGTATTTTTTATCAAATTTTTCAGTTTTGTTCGCAAGTATACTAACTTGCCTCCCCTTCGCGTAACAATTCCTGATATATTGCTTAATTGTCTGGAAAGCCGGTATGGTTTGTTGTATACGAGCAAAACTGTTGTTTGGTCAGTAAATTATGTACAAATTAGGCAGCAAATAATGTAGAAACTTCCGAAAACTTGAAAACCACAAGTCTTATCTCCATATAGAGGGCACATGGGTCGGGACTACTAATTCGTTTTTGTTATCTTCCTTTGCTCCTTGATCAGCTACTATACATTATATAACAAATCGTTTTGCAAAAATACAAATTATTTTTAGACTTGAACATTCAGGGTAAATTTTGGTTGATTCCATGAGAATTTATTTTAATGACCAGAACTCAGTTATA
The DNA here is from genome assembly GCA_025618425.1 of Heliocidaris tuberculata. NCBI lineage: Eukaryota > Metazoa > Echinodermata > Echinoidea > Camarodonta > Echinometridae > Heliocidaris > Heliocidaris tuberculata. The sequence goes on from CM046849.1 coordinate 24,359,036, forward strand.
TCTTTACAGCGTAGTATACCGTAAAGTAGTTCTCCGATTTTGGATTTCAGTGTACTTAATAACTGACAATCTGAATTTGGCAGAAATAAATTCATTAGAAAATAAACATTTTCTACCAGAAAGCCATCAAGTGTAATATATATTTTACTCTTGCTACTACACTTTTTTAACAAAGAAATGTGTAGGGGTACTGTCTGGAGATTATGGAAGTATACTGTCTTTATTCTAATGGTATAGGCTCCCTGCTGTCCAGATTCTAATGGTCATTTTTTCTATTACCCTTGCTGTGCCAGTCTTCCTAACAAGAACAAAACAACAACACACACACACACAAAAAATAGAATACGCTAGCAAAGATACTTGAAACGTCGCCTAATACCTGTACAGGTAGGGGGAGTACCCTCCCACAATGCCACATCACTTCCGGGTTGAGCGTTGCATCTTAAGACATTGTTATCTATGAAGTAGCCAGCATTGCACATGAAGTAGCAAGACGATCCGTAAATTCGTTGGCATGGTTGACCACCAACGTAATCTCCATTTTCTGGCGCATCCACCACTGGGCATTCCAAAACTGAATAAATAACGAAAATGTATATTGGGTATATAATCATGGATTTATTATGTCTATTTAGAAACATAGGCTAAGTATACATAGTCCTTATAATGTTATTTTTATGTCAGGAATGCAAAAGTCACAATCTCAATGCCCTTCTTTTCTACAAATCTTTCCATACACTCTCCAACTAATCAGATACTCCGGGCTTCATGGAGGACATGTTAAAAGCCATATGAATAAGTGCTTGATCCAATCTCTCGCATTCTTCTGCTCTGTTTTGATTTATGCGGGGTTTTTTTAGGGAGAGGGGTGAAGCTTTGGGTCATTTTAATTAAGTTTTGTTCATTTATGTTTTGTTTTGTTGGGGTTTTTTCGCACTATGAACATCTGACTTTCTACTTAATGAACGAATAAAATTTATATAGAAATGTTCGGAATCGTGCGAAAAATTACTGTAAGGCACCGGCAAACTGCGGTTCCATTTAAAACGAAAAGAAAAAACCAAAGAAGGGAGAAAATACTGAGAAAACAAGCCCTCTCGTTGCCAAACAACACTCACTCTGACATTGTGGTGCACTGTCCGTCCATTCTCCAACGTTTCCAACTTTCTCACAGGTGATAGAGTCGGCCCCATCGAGACTATACCCAGTCGTGCAAGAGAACGAGCATACAGAACCTCGGATGTTTCCATTGGGACAGCTGACCAGAAGACCGGGGTAGATCGGAATACTCCGGCACATAATCACTGTGTTGATAGTGAAAATGATATTTTCAGGATTTTACCGTATTGTGGCCTTCTGATTGTGATCAGTGGCTCAGTGGCTTTATTGGCTCAGTGATGCCACTAACACAAGGCCCCTCGACATTATACGCCGATACCAGCAAAATGAAGAACTTATTTTGATATGCAACGTCAAGTTCTGACAAGTTACTTCAGTGGATTTATTGTGATCAGGATTTTATCATCAATAGGAGCGTTCAAGAAATTCACAAAACATAATCGAAGGTGTAATTTTAATCTCCAAATACTACCATGGCTATAGGTATGGAGTTATCACTATCAGCAGAGGTAGTAGTAGGTGGTAATAGACTTTTTAATTATCATCAGTCACTTCACTACTTAAGAGCATGAATCATAATGTGAGATATATGAAAAATGAAATAGCTAACGTAAACGCTACAAATCTGCAATCTGCTTTGCGGAGTGTCAGGTTGAGGTTAATTGCCTCCTATCTAATAACATTAAACAATGAAATCCTTCAAAAGTATGAAATTGATAACAAATCACACGATAGATTAACTCAGTTCGATTATTTTTTCCCGGCTAGCTGCACCGCGTTACACCAAGACATGAATATTCTAATCAAATGAGTTTCGCTATTCATACCAGGGGAAATGGGTGAGATTTGACGTCCAGGGGGTGTTTCATAAAGCTGTTCGTAAGTTACGAACGACTTTACGCACGACTGTTGATATGTTCTTGTGCTAAATGAGATATCCCAGATTTTCTCTGGTGTTTTAACATGTGGGGCTGAATTTCCAAGAACCGTAAACAATCTTAACAAATAATGAACTTTGCATTCGGAAGCTTGTTTAACAGAATTTTAATCCACAAAGATCGGATTTCAACTTTAGGTGATGGGAATCAGAATGATTAAGAATCTGATTAGCACCCAAGAACAGGTAACAGTCGTGCGTAAAGTCGTTCGTAACTTTACGAACAGCTCTATGAAACACCTCCCAGGAATGTCATACTTTTTACTGCTACTATACACCTGCTGGATGATAATGCATCGGGAAAAGAGAATGAGAAAGTACCTTGGACGGTGATGGTGAAGGTGCAGGTAGAGAACATGCCAGAGCTGTCCGTAACAGTGTACTCGATGACATGATAATTCTGATTGAATCTCGAACCAGATGGATAACCTTCTGTCTGTACAGGAACCATTTTTTCGCCTGAATTGTCGGACGCGGTTGGCTCTTCCCAGGTCACTATCGCTGTAGTCTCTAGCTCTTCGGCGTAAATGATCTGCGACGAGGGGCAAGAGTCGAACACTGGCGCCGATGAATCTGAAATGTAGATGCAAAGACAGTCGGCCGAAAAATTAGACATTGATCTATAAGAGTAGTTAATGAAATGATATTGTTTCAAGGAGTTTACCCGACTTGCAACCTGTATGTAAATCAAAGGGCAATCCAACCTTTGTAAAAAAAAAAAAAAAAAAGAAGAAAAAGAAAAAAAAAAGAAAGAAAGAAAAGAAAAGAAAAGAAAAAAAAAGCTGATTTGTGTGAAAGGAGAAAAATAATAGAAACAAGATGGTGAAAGTTTGAAAGAAATAGGACAAGGAATAAGAAAGAAATCATTTTTTTATTAACGAGATCACTACATTTATGCGAATCTCACATTGGCAGTTTGGTGAACCGATTGTGACGTATTCACGGTTAACTCTCCCATTTGTCGTACACCAAAATATCATTAAATTCCAGTTTTCTCCTGAGCGCCTTTTCCCTCGGGGCAATACACGAAATGTATTGTAGATAGCATATTGCTATAAGTCCTCCAAAGTGAAAAAAAGGTCTTACTGAGTTATACATTTTTTTAAAATTGACATTTTAGTCATTTTTGTATGTTAGAGCGATTGGGAAAGTTGACCGCCGCTACATCACAGTGACCGTACCGATACGGCCAATTTGAAAATTCCCGTATGTATAATGATTGCAACTTTTAAAAATCCCAACTTCCTTATTGCGATTTGAAACGTTCACCAATCTGCTTCTCTAATTGTACTGCTTTCGCACATATCAATTTATTACAGTGCTTGGATTGCCCTTTAAAGGTACTTCATCCCTTTTGCAACTCTACATTTTGAAGTTATGTGAGTACGCAAAAAATTACAAAAGAATTAAAACTGGAAAACTTGTGTGGATGTGAAAAGGATTAATTTTTAATTAAGTAATAACAGCAATTTGGTTACACTTTATTTTTTTTCGACTAGATAAAAATCGCATAATCATTAACATTATGTTTTGCCTGTTACTAGTACATGTGCTTGCATTGATTTCTGAAAAGCTCCCTCTGCGACAAAAACAGGGTTTTCATTTCTTAAAAAGGAGTTATAGAACTTGTGACCTTGAAATTTCATAGGCAGTTTTTACAAGATATTTACTAAACCTGTGCAGATTTCCGTGGAATTTTGTGTAAGTCTGCAAAAGGGATGAAGTACCTATAATACTGAAGCATTCTAGGCTATGGTTTGGCTGGGGAAGAGGGCACTAGTTCGAAAAAAATCTGCGAAAAAAAACCCAACAAAAAACGAAGTGTTCCTAGTTTCAGGTGACTTTGACTCCAAATTCTCTTCTTTTGTATTAATGTGTACTTAATTTATGCCAGATAAGGTTTTTGCCACGTCCCCCCCCCCCCCCCCCTCCCGCCTCTTGATCAGCCAGTGAATGACAACCATATTGAACTAATCCCAAGCCGAGTTGACTCTTACCTTCGCAGGATGGCTGAGTTCCTGTCCATCCTGTAGCTGTACATATACGCTCCCGGCTCTGACTGGACGGTATGGCGTAACCAGCTTCACATGAGTAAGTGCAGAGACTTTGGTGTTGGTAGCCATTCGTGCAGGTAACATCACCATTAGTTGGAGCCTCGATGATGTTTGGACATGATATGGCTGGGAGAAAATTACAAATCAGGTTACTATTTTTTTTAAACCATTGAACACAAGGTGTCAATTGCCTGACGTAGAACTACTCAGCGACTGGCACGATCTTGACGCACTATGTGAGAGTTTAATAGTACAAAGTGAATGCGAAATGAACGAGTCTGCAGACATTTTGTTGATTTACTGGCACAAAAGCTAATTGCATCATAGGCTTGATTAGCGCAGGTATATACTAACGCAATCGAAATGACTCCTCGTGTGCAACGAGCTTTTAACATTGCTATTTTGACGTTCCATGTGCATATCTTTGTGCAGGCCGGGGACATGTAATTGTACTAAAATCTCACTCTGTACTGTTATTAAGGTTGGAAAAGGAAATTCTTCGGGCTTCCAAAATTACTTCTTTAGTTTGATTTAATCAAATTAATCAAACTTCCAATTTCACTTTTTCGTTGTTATCCGTGTGACGCATGTCGTGTTTGCTTTCCATAAATGTTGCATAGAGTCCTTAGGAGGAAAGAATGTCAACATGCATGACGTGGAAGGCACTTGCCAGTGAAACTTGTTAAACAGCTTACTTTTTTGTCTGCTGGATATTGCATGTAATACAATTTCTTTGACTTCTCAGAATATTGATAATGCATGAATAATATTTTAAAATACCACTACACGTGACACACCTTCGCAAGATGCTGCTTCTCCCGACCATTGTCCATTGCTCTTACATTCACGAAGCACCTCTTTGCTCACAGTGTAGCCATCGATACAGTAGTAGCCACAACTGGAGCCCACAGATATCCCCTCGGAGCATACAATGTATCCGTTGTTTGGATGCGGGAGAGTACTGCATCTCACAACTGTATATATAGATCAATAATAATGAGATTTTGAAAAGACGCCATGTGTAATTATCACACAGAACTAAGTAATAATAATAATGATGATGATGATAATATTAATAATAATGATGATAATGGTAATAATGAAAATAATACTAGTTTTTTTAAATGATAATTATTATTATCATTATTAATCATACAAAATATTACTAAAATTTGGGATATTTGGGTAACTATGTTTTCATATTCTGTGCCAATCGAAGTAATCTATTAATTTTGCATATATCATTTTGTTGTTTTTTGTGACTATCATAGATTTTTTTAAAAAATGCCCACTCGCTTCGCTCGCTCGCAACACCTAAAACCGGTAAGTTGATATACCGTATATGAATATATATTTTAAAATTTTAATACTAAGCTCGACCTACGAATTGACTATTCGTCTTTCTCAACGACGTATCCGGTTCCATGTTCTCCCCGTCTGTATATATGCTGCATGTTTTGCCAACATCCTGAGATTTTTGTTTACTTTATTAAAAGGAAAATACTGCTGAATGTAAAGAAGGAAATATTCGGTCGTCTTGCTCACCGTCAACATTAACGTGAACCTGGCAGTTCGCTTGGTTTCCAGCGTTATCACGTGCAGTATAGGTGGTGTAATGATCTCCTTCACCGAACTCAGAACCTGGCCCTGGTCCAAGTCGTCTGTTCCAAAAGGAAAATTTTTACTCAAGGATTTATTTTTATTTCGGGGAGGAATGCCTGCAGCCAGGGGCGGACTGGGAATCCATTTTGAGCCGGGAATTTCGGAGCGACCGGCCCTTTTTTGTATAACCGGCCCTTTTTAACCATTATATTGACCGGCCGGTGGGGAAAATTCCCAAACTCCACATGGCCAGTCCGCCCCTGCTGCAGCAGATCTTATCACAGTTCTCAACTCATATATCAGACTAAGGATGTGCCCCATCGGACATATTTTTTTCCTGGTTCTAGATAGGTCTTTTTAGAAGGCCGTAAACTCTTGAATGCTTTAAATGAATGTGTCAGACTATCACTTTATAACTCCAAATCAAAGATTGTATTTTTTTTTTAAGATGCTTGACTGCCTTATATGGAACGAGGCTGTAAGGATTAAAGAGATGGGCGAGTCTGGTAATGGTAAAAAATAATTTGTGAGATATTTCATTCTTTTAATGTTAATTTGGAAGAATATCATATTAGAAGAATGTCACCTGAAAAGGACTGCTCTTCAGATGCCTCTATATTTTAAATAATTATGACAAAAATAACTGAAATATTTTAACCAAACTTTCATGTCACATGTGCGCGTATAGCCCAATATACACATTTCTATGTGCAATGCATGTGACTTTCTGCAAGATTGAGGCAATTTCCTATCATTTTGAGGAATCCTAAAGCTCATAATATACACTGAATTGTATGTACCATACAGTTATAATCAACCTTTTCTAAATTGTTTCCTTCTAGTTTCTTTCGCAGTGTAATCACATGATCAGAACTCAACTTTATCTTTATGACTTACTCTACTGCTACATATCCTGCTTGGAAATCATCGTAAGCAGCTGGTTCTTGCCATGTTATGTCATTAGTTGTTGGCGTTGTTGAAGTAGCTGTCCCTCTTTCACCCGGACAATCAATGAATCTTGGAGGTTCAGTATCTATAATTCGGAATAATATTATCAAAGATGATCAAGTTTTATGAAGTTTTAGATGAGTTAATGAGCTTGTAAACTATACATGCTCACTGGCTCATCCGGTTAAAAAAAAAACTATACCCTGAAATAAAATGTTCTTGATGATGATCCACATACGTGTATCTCGATCACTTGTAAATCAAATATTGAAACTGATAAAGAGATTTTGCAGATATGCATTAAAAATCGCTCCTTAAAAGTTTTCCATGACATAAGATTCTCTGGGCTTTCGCCTCCTTAATTTTAATCCCAGTGCATTTCAATGTGGATCGTTTTTCCTATCAAAGAAGGTTATACCAGGTCCATATGATATGTAATTGAAAATATTTTCCATTTTCATCGTAATAGCAGAACGAGGAAAATATGATTCAAATGGAGACAGCGAAATCACAAAACTATAACGGCAAGAAACAGAAGAAACCAGTAATTGATATTGTACTGAATGTTATTTATATATCATTTTATCATCTCATATAATTCCTTCAATGTTGATTCCTCTGCCCTGTTCTAATATTTTCTTCACTGTTCCATGAACTAAGAAATGGGCGTTACATTCTATTTGAGCAAAACAATTATCCATGTCGAACTCACGTTGGACAAAGAAATGAATTGAAATGAAATACAATTATTTATCATACTAACCTACAGGTGGAGGTGTTCGCCGCCGACGTCTCCTTCTTGACCAAGCATCTGTGACAAATAACACACTTTTTCTTTATTTCAAAAATTGGATAGTATCGCCTTTAAAAAGTTAAAGTAATCATCAGACCCTAAGCATTTTTTCCTTCGTGTTGAAAAGGGAACTAATAGCATTTTAAAAGATTTGAAACAGGCCTATACTCCGTTGCAATGTAGATCTAATTTGAAATTTATCCTCAACAGAGGAAACATGTTATTTTACCTGAAAATAATATATATCCTGAAACTTCTTGTGCATTTTCACGTCATCTACAATGCCAAGTTATTAATAAATAATGTATATAATCATATGTACCTATAACATTTGTTATAATGAAACTACATTGCAATATTCATAATATTATATGACTGGTTTTGGTAATGAAATATATGAACATTTAAAAAGTATATCGTCTCTCTCTCTATACCAAACTCTTTATTTCTTTCACGTATATATTTATCAAAAAGAAAAAGAATACCCTTTAGGCAGATCGATCATGAACCTCAGGGCGTGTTTCATCCCCCCCCCCCCCCCTATCCCTTTTCTTCTTTTTTTAACTAGATGTCCGCACCTTGAAACACAGCAGATCCGATATTAGACAAAGTAGTCAAATTGGAGACGGACCGCTGGACCATTATTATATACCAAATTTAATCAGAAACTCACCTGTACGGTCAAAGTATGACAAAAGTAACAATAACGTCACAACCAAGACGGTAAGCTTTGCCATAGTTTCTTTGAAGCCGATTCACTTCAGGTAAATCCGGCAACGTACAACATGAATTTCGTCTGTAAGGTGCAACTAAAGACACTACCCCTGCAGAATCTCTGCAAAGGGATAAGTCTTTACCATGCGTTTTGTCTTCAACCGCCGTCGAATCCCGGATATCTGAAATAACAAAATTGCAGATGACGTAATCTTGTTCGAATTAGGACTGAGGTCGTTACTTTTCGCTGTGGCTTGTTTTGAAAATGGGATCTTCTTTGGACATTCGTTATCTGTCAACGGTGGAGATTCAACATCTGTCCGAGCAAACAAAGCGATTTTATTTGTATTTGGGAGACAAACAAACCAACTGAATGTCCGATTTTCTAGATATGGTTATTGTCCAGTCGTTTCAAAGAAATAAATGAATCGGTGCCATTTTAGACTAATTCACAAAGATTCTGATCAATGAGTCAAGAGAAGAAATTTCGTAGCTAAAGGACTATACGCTGGTAAGTAATTAAGCACGATTAAATCTTTATCAAATTCTCACCCAACTCATATTTTAATGGTTTAACCAACTCAGGACTTCAATTTGATTTTCATTTATGTTTCCTCATATAATTGCATTTTTGTTAGGATTATCATTACTCCTCACTCAACACCGGTATCAGTGACTTGAAAGCAGAATTAATCATAATGTGTTAGCAATGCAACTAAAACATTAGCTCACAAAATGCATAGTTGAAGTTTATTCGTGTTTAAATATCTATATCTGATCGTAAACAAAGTGATCTGTTATTGTTGTTTTGTTTTGCTTTGTTTTGTTTGTTTGTTTTTTGCTTTTGTTTTAGTAGACACTTCCGTTTCTGCGTTCGCTACGTCTTAATAACTCTTCAAATATATCAAGTAAGATCGCAACGAAATTAGCTCACTCTGGTTTAATGAAATGCTTCATTTATCAATATTTTATTTGGCGTCACTATGTTCATGGGAGGAGAAGAACGATGAATTGAAGGTCTCTCCTCCCGGTATAAGTGATTGTGATGTGCAGTTATCCAGAAATTTTATTCCTCCTTGATTTTTTGCAAACTTTGGAAGTTGATTTTACATAATATCTTCATGTAGAACACCAACTCTCCAATGCTCTTTTGAGCTTCTAAGAGACCGATGATGCGGCGGATCTTTCTACTCCTATGTCTACTTCTACTGGCATCCCAAGCAGGTAACATTCAATCCATTTTTCGGAAGGGGGGGGGGGCAAGACAGGTTTATAGTACCCTTCATGATTTTTAACGCCTCTTAATTACCAGCTTCTCTACGGTTACATGAAGCAGGGAAAATCAGAGACTTTGCGCAAAATTGAAGTCTGATCGTGTAATACCTTTTGTATTTCATTGTTTGGAAGGTTTCAATTCCCGAGTTGTGCATAATTTTTCCCTATCTCATTTTACACCTCCGTATTTATGGGGGGGGGGGGCAAAACGATAAGTTCCCCCCCCCCCCCCCCCTGGATCGACACCCTGATTCAACCGCATTAAAAAAAAACATACATGCTTAAAGAGAGGATCGCGAGTTCTGGTAAAGGGAAACAATAAATTCTGAGCTTCTCCATCCCTTTTTTTATTCTGATGAAGAAGGGTATCAAACAGTCAGACCCAACTTCGGAAAACCGAGCACAGGTATATACTCCGAAAACGGTGTATGAATATAGAGCCCTCATTGTTCAGTGCGAGGCAGCGTGTACAAAAGGCATGGGGAAAAGCTTGCAAAGTCAACCTGCCATCGACATATATATTTTTAAAAATAATGCTGTGTGTCAAATATTTTCAAAATCTTTGAATAATTCGTCATATGAAATGACTTTCTAATGACAAACATTTGAAATAAATATATCCGCAGCATTATTTTTGAAAAATATATTATCAAGAGCAGGTCGACATTGCACGATTTTCCACATGCCTTTTGTACACACTGTCTCGCAATGAACGATGAGGGCTCTATATTCATTTTGCTCCATTCGCCGTTTTCGGAGTATATACCTGTGCTCGGTTTTCCAGAGTTGGGTCTGACTGTCAAAGTAGCCATGTCATCTGGGCCCAGTTTCATAAAACTTGTCATCAAAAACAAGTTACAATAATTGTTATAAGCTACTGAAATCCTTGAATCTGATTGGTTGAGAGCAAATTTGTCATAGATATGGGGCAGTTGTTATTGATAATAAGTTTTATGAAACAGGGCCCTGAAGTTAAAGTGATTTGTTCTTTAAATGCTCTTGTATAGCATGTATGATTAAACTGTCATTTATTAATGTTTTTGGGGGGTCCCATATATCAAGTGATGTTAACAAAGATGTTGATGCATAATTGCTTTACATATCTAATTTATATCATTCAAATAATTAGAATTCTCAACATGACCACTATGATTATTATTTTTAAAAATGTGTATTATCAACATGATTAAATGATCATATATCGTGTTCTATGTTTTAACTTCCTTGTTTTGTAATCTACTTGTAGATTCTTGGCGACGTCGCAGGAGATCCCCACCGCCTGCCCCTCCTCCTGGTAAGTTCGGATCATTCCCGTAGAGCGACAGCCCACGAGACCGACAAAACAAAGACAATAATAAGAAAATAGAGAAAAAGAAGAAAAATCATAAGGTCTTAATGGCTGGTATATCATTTCAATGTCAAAATTACACTTTTACAGTAATATAGTAAAGTTAAACATTTATTTGCTCGAAAACTTTGCAAACTCGAAAAATTATAATCCGGGCGGGGGGAAGGGTTAGAGACCTAAGCTTCCCTCGCAAGATTGTGGCTATTACGCCTATGGTTTGTCAATATTTAATTGAATGAAACATGTTTTCTCCCTAGATACGACTCCTCCAACGCTCCATGGCTGTCCTTCCTCCCTTGGGAATCAGTACACCACTACATCCACTGCTAGGGTATCATGGTCCGAACCAACATGCTCCGATTCGGTATCGTCATGTACTGTTACGTAAGAATCATTTGCGGTATAACAACAACCACAACAATAACAATGATGGCAACAATAATAATGATGATAATGATAACAATAATGACGATGATAATAATAATAATGATAATGACGACGGTGATGATGATGATGATGGCAATAATACTACTAATGATAACATGTCCACTTATATAGCGCAGCTACTCCCATACACAACTGCGGTTGATACAAAGGGCTTTTGAATGGATTATAAGGGATTCATCATAAAATGTTTCATGAGTCGTATTATTATTTTGTTTAATTTGGGAGAAAATTTTCAAGAATAAAATGATAATCATCATTATTCCAACCCTATATTGCAATGCATGACATATATTGCATGTCTGACATGGCACGGAATGGATTAACGCACAAATACATTGACTCTTGGAATGATCCCCAAGAAAAACAAAAATCCACTTTTAGACCTGCATACATCATTATACTCTACATACAGACGTACGTCTGGAGCTGCACCAGGTTCGAATTTCAACGAAGGATCCCATACAATAGCATACAGGGCTGTAGACGCCTCTGGTAATTCTAGAAGCTGCTCTTTTAGCTTTACAGTTGTTGGTATGTATCATATTGACTTGTAGTATGCCCGTTGAAGACAAGGCGTCATGTGCCTGACGTAGTTCTGCGTCAGCGAGTGCTGCGTTCTTTGACAAGCCATGTGAGGGTGATATCGTGCAAAAAGTGATTACAAAAAAACATGAGTTCAATTAATACACGCGTGGGCTGACTACCTCCACAGGCTTTATTAGCGCAGGTATTAACGAAATGAAAATGAGGTCTCACGTGCGAAAGGGCAATGCTTGTCGCATACGTCATTTCGACTGCGTCATAACCTACGCTCATCAAGCCTGTGAAGGAAATTAGTGCATGTGCCAGTATTTCAATGCCACGCTTGCACCGTTCATTTTGCATTCACTGTTGAAGTAGACGTCATTATCACAACGCCGCGTCAAAGTCCGCGCCAGTCGCTGCCGCAGTCCTACTTCTTTCAGCAAATGACGTCTGGGCCCTTTTTATAAAACTTGTCATCAATGACAAGATGCAATAACTGTTATAAGCTACTGAAATCCTTGTATCTGATTGGCTGAGAGCAAATTTGTGGGTAAAAATCACTGACAAGACACTTGATGAAACGCCCTCCTGATATGTAACGAGAATATAGACATTATACTACGTTTATAACAGTGCTTAACTATCATTTAGGCTACATATTTTAGTTTGTCAGTGAAGGATCTCACACAATATGTACATTGGGAAAATCTAGAAACTTGTTCATTCATCTTTTAATACAGTTCGTAGGTTGTGGCATAGCTACGGGGCGGGGGGGGGGGCGGACCGGGGGGCGAACGGTTTGTTATTGGCAAGATTCTTTATTCTGAACACGTAGTGAATGTAGCGGATAAGTTTCACATATTCAAAGTTTTGATACGATAATCCGGACGTCCGTTGTTCCGAATATAATGTTAATACAAATATATATTTTGGAGGGAAAAAATTAACATTTTGAATAGCGTGTTGTAATCTTGATTTTCATAATTATTAGGCTCACGAGTTCAAAGAGACCGTATGGTTCACGAAAATGAATTTCTTGGTCACATGAACCTTCGGTTGGGGCCCCATTTTACTAATTATGGTCCATATACTCAGGAATTCAATGCAGGCATTAAAGGTTGGTATCAGAATTACTTTTTTCCCAATTCAAGTTATTTATTTATTTTTTTTTTCGTAATGGAGCTGGCCTACCTTGGCAAAGCTGACAGTCAAAAACAATTACAGATTTGTTGCTTTTTATGTCACTTTTTAATAAACTATTCCCTTGAATTCGCGCAGTTATACGATGTAGTACTCTTGGGGCACCGTCGAATGGTATTGTCAGTTGCACGAATGGAAGGTCTGTTGGTTCAGTCTGTCAAAGCTCTTGCAACACGGGATATCTCCTGAGTGGTTCGGCCTCGAGGACCTGCGTACGATCTGGCAACTCGGCCTCATGGTCGGGCTCGACAGTGTCGTGTACAAGTAAGATATAGTCTTACTTGTCTTGTAGAGGCGAAGAAGCATGAGTCAAAAAAGAGTTTGATGAGTCATTTTTGAGAGACAAATAAGTATACACTCTTAAAAAAGTTGGGCAAAAAAATGCCCAATTTTTAACCAACACTGGGCAACATACTGTCCACACAACTTTTGGTTAAAATTTGCCCAACTGATGTTGGGCAATCCATTTACTATGTTGTTGGGCAAATTAAATTGCCCATCAGTTGGTGACCCATTAGATTTTACCCAACTCTACAACTGCCCAACTGTTGGTTATATTCTCAGTTGGGTAATTATTGCCCAACCAATCTTACCCAATAGGATTGCCCAACCCTCTATTTGTTCAGCTGTTTGGTAACAAATATCATGTGGTTGGGCAAATTCAGCTGCCCAATTTATTGTTTCCTTTTTCCTCCAACCTAGGTAAAAAAAAATGAAATCTGCTTGTTACGTCCTTCTGGGTCTTAACCTAATCAATCCTAACCTATCCTATTTTAAGCTATCCTATCCTATATCTTAACCTATCCTATCCTAGTCCTATCCTATCCAGTTAGTGCAAACTAGTGCAAGCTCTTATATACCCCTTATATTTTTTTATGCATTCGGTGACAGTTAGTAAATCCAGCCACCCCAAACCATACGCTACTAAAAATTCATGAATATTCATATAAGTGTTTTCCCCAATATTGGGCAATATTTACCACAAGTTGGGCAAAAGCGAATTTCTAACCAACCATCAGTTACCCAACAAAATTTACCCAACTGGCAAAGGAAATGTGACAAAATTACACAACTACAGGGCAACAAGTACCCAACCCATAATTACCAAATACTGTTGGTAAATATATGCCCAATATTTAGGTAAAAATTATTGACCAATATTGGTTACACCACTCGAGTGTCCAGTTGGTTAATAATAGCCCAGAATTGGGAATATTTTTAACCAACCAGCAGTTACCCAACTAAATTTACCCAACATTTTAAGAGTGTAGAAATGATTTAGGAATGCGACCGGTGGTGATGTTGATGTTGGAGAAAAACAAATTAAGGGCCTTTCAATCAAGACATCGCTATTACACATTTTCATTATTTTGCTATTCTCTTGGAGATATCGTGTTTTTGTTTTTTTCTTTTTTTTAGATAGGCCTACCATTCATTACAAAATTTATTTCAGGCTTGTGTACACTTCCATTTTCCTCTTAATGTGAACATGGGGTAAGGACTCCGTAATTCTAGTATGCTAAGAATGCAACACCCGTCCATGAACATCCATCGAATATTGACAACATTTGAGTCTAATTTTCTTCTCTTTTAACTCGATTTCTTCATTTCAGGAATCACTTGTTCACCAATTCTGACGAGTCCTAGTAATGGTGTGGTCTCTTGCACTGATTCGCGCTACTACAGCAGCGTCTGTTCGTATACCTGTCATCCTGGTTACACACTGACTTCTGGAAGCACTCAAAGAACATGTACATCATCAGGATGGTCTGGTTCAGCTGCCCAGTGCAAAGGTACGATTCTGCTCCCTTTTCACTAAAAAAAGAGTGAATTTTCACTCTGTTTTCACTCCTCATAATTGTCAGACAATTTCAAATAATTGATGATGCATTTTCTTTTTCTGTATTTGCTTTTTATGAAGAAAAAAAATTGACAAACCTGACTGCAAATTGGGTCTGACAACCCTTCCCCCAATACATATATTGGTGGGTATTCTTTGTCAAACGGAGTGATTTATTCTGTGTGTGTGTGTGTGGGTGCGTGTGTGTGTGTGTGTGTGTGTGTAAGTGTGTGCGTGGGGTGTGTGTGTGTGTGTGTCTCTCTCTCTAAATATATGTATATATGTTTGTATATATATATATATATATATATATATATGTGTGTGTGTGTGTGTGTGTGTGTGTGTGTGCGTGTGCGTGTGTGTGTGTTTCTCTTTCTCTCTAAATATATGTATATATGTATATATATATATATATATATATATATATATATATATAGGCGTGTATGTGTGTGTATGTATATATATGTATAATATATTCAAGATGTTCTAGCGACATCTCTATTCTGATTCAGAGTCTGCTATAAACACTCCCTTCTAAAACTGCATCCGTATTTATTTAGATAAGAATGTTTGCTCTACACTTCTGTTGACGATTGTAGATGATAACTGCACCTTTAATGGTAGTGGAAGGGAAAACCCCCTTCGTTCTTTAATAGTGATCCCTTGCTGAAAGAACAAAAATTTAGATAAATGCGTCTAACAAATAAAAGGACATTCTCTTCATTTTCATGATAATAGTAAAGTACTGTTTTGTTCTTGGTTTTTAAAATCCAAGGTTGACAAAAATATTATAATTTGGCGAGCGAAAAAAAACAAAAACAACAACAACAACAACAACAAAAACGCGAGAGATGTATTCCTTATTTTTGCCAGTATTTGGCCTGTTTTTGTTAGTATTAATTTTTCACCCTTTTGCTCTATCCGTGGATTAGGCCATGGCTCCGTTTAAATTATCTTTGGCAGTTTGGGAATTTAAATTTCAAAAGAATACATCGAACATTCTGAAAGCCCTAAGAAGGTAAATGCGAGGACACATTGTTTATTTAATGTTAGATTTATTTGATGTTGGTTGATGAGTAACTACATGCCCACAGATTTAACCTCGTGCAAAACTTTTTTTTAAAGTAGTGTGATATACAAATAGAAGATAAAAGATTACGTTACATATGACTGGTCATCATCATCTGAATAACCTTTAGTTTCCTGTCTTCCTGTGGGTAAAAGCGCCTCGAAGAAAACCGCAAATTAATGATATTTTTGTGTACGACAAATGGGAGAGTTGTCCACAAAAATGTCACAACTGACTCATCAAATTGCCAATATGAGATTCGCATAGACGTAGCGATCTCATTTTTCAAACATCCATAACTTTCTTATTCCTTGTCCGATTTCTTTCAAACTTTCACCATCCTGTTTTTCTTATTTTTCTGCTTTCACACAAATCATCTTGTTACCGAGGTTGGATTGCCCTTTAATTTTTTTTTTAATATTCTCACCGTGATACATGCAAATGTCGTCTGAGTGTTCTTTTGTTTTCAACAAGTACATTCAATCTTTGTTCGACGGGGTTTAAAAGTGATGTCATGATTATCGCTTTTGAAGAATAAGAGTGTTATAATACCCCAAGGTCGGGATCCCTGATAATAATGGAAGTATCCTATTCACAATTTGGTCACTAAGTGCATCATACACTTACAGGGAGTATTCTCTCACTTTCTGGTGTACAAATATTATTTTAAGATATCCCTTTCTCCATTCTAATGAAAGAAAGAAAAAATTCTATTGTAAATCGTTACGATTCTGATTGTATGCCTCCAATCGAATCTACCGATCAAATATTTTCATAATGGATGTTAATCAATTTTGTTTTTACTTCTTTTACTCTACAACCATAATGATGTACAGTGCGTCCCAGAAAAAAAGTTAAAAGTTTGAAAAAGTCTACCCAAATAAATATTTCAAACTATTGCAAGGACATTTCCATTGAATGTTTCAAAATGTTACTTTAGGTAAGTATTTTAATTTCACCGTGTTTACTCACTCAGCCATAAATTTTTGATGGGATATATCTGGACATACAGTGAACAAAGTCTGTTCTTTCATGAATTGTCTTTTAATGATCAGAATATAACTTTTTAAAGCCTTTTCATGACTCTCTATTTTGCTGATACCAGCCAGAACATAAACAAACATATATGTCAAGTATTGATTTTGCACCCTTTCACAAAATTTGGCTTTTGCTCACTCAAGCGTAAAATATTGTGACATATTATTGTGTCACATGATAGAACAGACCCTAAGCTTTCCACAGGTACGAACATTTCCTGAAAATATTTTGAAATATTTAAATTGGGAGACTTTTAAACTGAACTGTCAATTTTTGAACTGTCAATTTTAAACGGTTCTTAACTTCCTTCATACAAGCCAGGACAAATACCAATTCTTGTCAAGTCTGAATTTTGCACCTTCTCACAAAAGTGTTTTTGATCACTCAAGCTTAATAACAAGTTAGATTTTTTGTGTGTTATTGCATAGGAGAGACCCTAAGCTATCAATAGGAATGAACATTTATGGAAAATATTCTGAAATATTGATTTGGGGAGACCTTTTTTTCAACATTTAACCTTTTTGGGGGACGCACTGTATAATGCTTATTTCACGTACGATCTTGCACATGAAATTAACAAAAACCACAGAACATATAAAAAGAACGATTACCGGTTTTTGTACTGGTTTTGGTTGTTGTTTTTATTCTTGTTCTAACATTTGAAGTCGTTATCTTGTTGTCTTTTGGGAAATATCACGTTACATCGTGTAATTACACTTGATATCAGGTAACATGAGATTTATGAGAGTCAGGATTTGTTCGTTTGGCATCCTTGATCAAAGGATACTCAACTCAGCGATGACCGACCCCGTGACCGACCGTTAATGATATTTGAGTATTTAGAGAATTATTAGCTACAGGGGCAAAGGGTGGCAAGTGCCCCTCATTTGAATGAAATTAACGAAAGGGTTAGCGAGATAGAAAGAGAAAGAATGAAAGAGAAAAGGGGATGGGAAAAGGTAACATGTGAAAAGGTAACATGGGAAAAGGTAACATGTGAAAAGGTAACATGTGAAAAGGTAACATGTGAAAAGGTAACATGTGAATAATATGACATTACACCCTCTCCGACTGTCCAAAGCTTTATCCCATTTCACCCACCTTGGAAGATCAACCTCTCCGCCCCCCCCCCCCCCTCTCTCTCTCTCTCTCTCTCTCCCATGACAGGACCCATCCAACGCCACAATATATGATAACACGGAGCGTGCTGTGAATTATCTTCTAATCAACTGATGTTGCATTGTATGCTAATTCGCGATGGCATAGCATGCTTTTCTGTGATTTCTAATCGGGATAAGTGTCTGTTCACATGAAAATTTCAAAACACTAATTTGACTTTGATGCTCAGAAATCTTAAATGTAGCAATCAACATTTCTTAGTTAATGACGCTAAATCACTTTAATCAAGGAGTTATCACAGATAACTCCTTGCTTTAATGATATTGCAATTAATTATGATTAATTAATATTTATTAATATTTTAACAAACAAAGCGATTCTGATTAAAACTTCCCAGTAATAATTTTTTTTTTGCATTTTTACGATTAAATTTCTCCAAGTCAGCCACCCTTGATTTCATTTGAAAAATTCTACCTGCTTTAAATTTTTAATCGATCAAAAAGACAGTTTCAGAGAATGTCTTTTAATTTCACCATATATACATGTACATGCTCATATCCACAAATGGTCCTTCAGGGTGTCCACTCTATTAGATATACTGAAATTCTTTGGATATCGTGTTCGCGATCATTAAAATTGTGATTAAAAAAAAAAACATTCAAAATGCATTTGGATATAACATGTCAAAACTGGCGAATTCTATTGAAAAAATAAAAAAAAAAAGTTGTGTAGAGTTCATTCATTTTGTGCTTGACAGACATTTATCAAAATATATTATGTCTCAATCACAATGAATAAAGGAGTCGAGTGTAAGCAATATTATCGATTGAAGGGCGATACATCTTTGTTTCAAGCTACGATCTTCTTTATAGGTCCTTGGTCCTAGGTTCAAATACAGGACTGGGTTAAATCTACCCGATAGAGATGATGGTCTTAAAAACATCAATAATCATATTTGCTTAATTGAAGTCTGTTTATTGAAAATCTAACCCCAAAAAGAGAGAAAAAAGAAAGGAAGGTACCGGTACAATCATATAGACTCTGTTTTCATTTATATCCCATTCAGATGTTACGCCGCCGACGTTTGTAAACTGCCCAGCTTCACAGACCGTGTACGCTCCAGACCTACAGACATCGGCTGTGGTGCAGTGGGCTGAGCCCGGCGTATCTGACACCACGGGTCAGACCGTCAGCCCTACACGCACATCGGGTCCAGCATCTGGTAGCACGTTTGCAGAAGGTGTAACCTCAATATCGTACGATGCCGCAGATGGCGCTGGTAACCAGGCGGTGACTTGTTCGTTCAGTATATCAGTAGAAGGCAAGGACCTATGATTTAAATAATAATGATAATTAGGATTGCAGGAACGAAAGAATCCCCCCCCCCCCCTATTGGTGGGCATCTGGAGACAAAAATATCCAGTCATTTTAAGCATGGAGTGATCCAGAGGTCCCGCTTGGGGCATTTTAAAATAGCCACTCTTAAGATGATGAAGGTGCTCAATGAGATTTTGTTTCCCCTTTTGAAAATAGTACTTCAACCTATCAACAATGAATACTGATTATAAAACTATTATGAACACTTCCAGCATTTTTATTAGTGGGTTTTATAATTTCATTTTTCATTTCATTTCATGTATTTATTCAGCCATTTTCAAAAACATTCAAAAGTGCATACATTGTTCACTGATGATATATCAAGACATATCAGACATAAAGTAAGAAAACAAACAAAAAATATTTAGGGTACCATAAAGAAGCGTGAGCTTGTAAGAGGGGGGGGGGGCTCCCTTAATAAGTAAAAAAGGAAAAATTACATAATAAAATATAGAATTATATACTACGAATTATATACGGATATTATATATTGAATGTCACACGCTCACAAACACACACACACACGCCCACCCACACACTCGCATACATATCTGTTACAATTCACACATACATGAGAGTAGTAGAGAAAGGAGTGAGAGAGAGAGGGGGAGAGAAAGAAAAAAGGGCAGTGGAGTAGAAGAAAAGAGAAGGGAAATGAAAAGTTGCAGTAATATATTGCACAAGTTGTTTGATTTAAGTGAGAGCAGAAAAGCATTACGACAAAGCGTTTTGAATCGGGATAGGGTGGTGCTACTTTTAGTGTTGTTAGATAGCGTTAAAATGAAAATAATGTTGTACAGTGGCGGTGCGCACCTTGGGTATGTGAAATAGACAACTCTGACGAGTGTTATAAGAATGCACATGGGAATTCAAAGCAAACATATCGTTAAATATTTGAGGTAGTAGACCAGAATTATATTTAAAAGCGAAAAATTAGCGTGCCAAATGATACAAGATGTTTCAATGGTAAAGTCTTTAGTTTAGTTTAGTTTAGTTGCTTTCTTTACCCCTCTGTGTTTTTGCAAAATGTAAAGTCATCCACTGCAGCGCCATCTCCAGCAGCCAGCAGCTTCTCGTGAGTTGCCCAGACGGCACTATCCGCGGATCTGTGTGCACATTTAGTTGCAACACCGGTTACGGTTTGGTGGGTTCTCAAACATCCAAATGTCAATTGTCAGGCAGCTCCGGTTCCTGGAGTCATCCCGCACCTTCCTGTCAATGTAAGTATGTAAACCAATACAGTCAAACTGAAACTTCCCCTTAGTATATGGGCTTTGAAGTTGATTTGGGATAATATATATTTTCGTTTGTTTTGTTTTGTTTTGCTTTGTTTTCTTTTGTGTTTTGTCTTTGTGTTGGGTTATTGTGTGTGTGTGCGTGTGTGTGTGTGTGTGTGTTTTCTCGGTTTTTTTTTTCTTCTTGTTTCTTTGTCCTTCCTATGGGGCGTTTTCAATTTAGGGCCTAATCGTAACAGACTAGGCGTATACTATTTTCAAAAAAAAGAGTTTTTAAAAATGCCCAGCATGACCTTTGTGTCCAAAACAATGGGGCAGCTATATGCCGACTTCGAAATGTTTAAGAATCACATGGATGGTAATTAAGCGATAGGTGATTATAACTGAATGGTCAACTAACAAGAATGGTCAATTGGAAAGGGGAAACAAAAATGCGAGTATATATCTTAAAGGCTTTAATATTTTAGTATCAATATCGATAAGAGTTTTAAAGAGGTTTTAAGGTTTGATGATTTAATAACTTCATATTTTATTTCAAATATCATGAAGTCTGTTAACATTAACAATATCGATGTTCAGTGCTACAGTGCCCCAGCGTAAGCGTTCCACTGAATGGTGAGGTTGTGGGAACGTGCTCTACTGATTATGGCTCAACATGTCGTTTCGACTGCAATGAGGGATACGTCATCAACAATGACGAAATCAACTGCTCAGCTCAACCCGGAAGTACAACCGCATACTGGGAAGGATCGCTACCATATTGCTCAAGTAGGTCAAACTGTCGTTCATGGGATAATAAGGAAAATAAGTGGAGTCTACGTGTGATGAATTGGTATATTGACGTTTTCAGTGATATCCGATTTCAAATATCCTAAAATTGGGAACTTCTTGAAAATGCTATATGATAAGCGGATCATACAGTTCAAAGGTCCAACCATGGACCAAATTTCTTGGTCTAACGAAGATTAGAATGGACATTTTTTTATTACAGAACATTTCTTTCACAGCTCAATCGTACAGTCGGTCCACATTTTATTTCAAGTGATGTTAGTAGTCAGGTTCACACGATGGGAGCTAAATTTTAAGTTTCGCTTTTAGTTTCAAAACTGTAAGTTAACTTGTAGTTATCTTGTAGTTTCAGACCGTATGAACGGACTCGTAGTTTCGAAACTTTCAGTTCACTTGTAGTCCTAGAACCACAAGGGAGCTCGTGGTTAACGTCGAAACCACGAGCAGTGGGTAGTCCTCCGTCGCATTTCGGGCCGTGTGAACGGAATAAACTTTAAGTTTCGCAAGCTTGTAGTTAACGATAACCTCTCTGTTCATGTTAAACTTCCGGGTCATAACTTCGCACGAATTATGAACATAGGAATTGTATGTGTATTGTACACACAATCGATCTGATTACGATTCGTAAAAACTTTTGTGCTACATGTACTAAAAATATGTTTCAGTTATCAACTGCACCAAGCCAACATTGACTATGGCGCTACAGGTACCAGAGTCGCCGTCGTGCCCGGGTTCGAGTGAGGTCCCTTATGGAAGTCACTGCACCTTCATCTGTTCACATGGTTACTATATTCAAGGGGACCAAGTCCTGTCCTGTACAAGTGATGGGTCCTGGAACCAACCTCCACCTACCTGTCATGGTGAGCTGTTAATATGAAAAACAGTGTGATCGAATAATATTAGTAAAACTTTGATCAATGAAAAAAGATATTTCCGTAAATCGCAAGTACATCGATTGTTAGACTACTTTTTTTTTTTCTCTCTCTCTCTCTTTCTCTTCCTTTCTGTCATGGTGGATTATAAAGATTTTCTTCCTATAATAAACATGTATATACATATACGGAATATCAAAACAGACCGACAGCCCACGAGACCGATATCGGTCTAGTGAATCATCAAAAGTTGACAGAAATCCCTCGAAAGCGTCATGGCGGTCTCGTAGGCTGTCGATCTCTCATATTACCGTACCTCATTGGCGTTGACAGGTCCTCATAGGTGGGTGGGGGGGGGGGGTATGATTTCCCTCAAGGACCATATATATATGTATATATATATATATATATATATATATATATACATATATATACACATATATATACATACACCCACACACCCCCCCCACACACACACACATATATATATATATATATATTTATTTATTTATAGCGCGCGTGTGTGTGTGTGTGTGTGTGTGGGGTGAGGGCGTGTAAACATGTATATGGTTTTTCTCTTTACATTTACATGTCCAAGATACAACTTTAGCATCATGCTTTGCAGTTTTGTAGTATGATTTGAATACTGAGCGAGCGAGCGAAGCGAGAGAGCAAAAAAATATTCTAAATTTGTGAGGTCGCAATTACATTGTAATATAAAAACGGGGAAACACAATTCTGATGGGGTTTCATTTGCAAAATTTCACAATGAAAATTTATTTAATAAGCTATACTTTTAATACGAGCGAGCGTAGCGAGCGAGCGAGCATTTTGGAATATTGGCTCTAAGTCACTTCGGATTAGGGGCACATGTTATGAAAAAGGGAAACGTGTACTTATCATGGGGAAAAGGACACTTATTAGAATAATAAATGAATGTGTAGAAAAGGTAGAAAAGGCAGTTATCAGACGTGAAAAGGGGCACTAATCACACCTGAAAAGGGGCGGAAAAATGTTCTCATTAAGTAGAAAAAATTAAAGCAGTGCCTATATATTACAAAGGTAAAAAAAAATGACTTGTTACATTAAAAGGGATAAAAGGGATTTAAAGGGATAAATGCTCTTGTTGAAATGGGAGCATTTATCAAAGGTAAGGTGAGGGATAAGGTGTAATTATAAACATGGGCACTTATGAGTATATGGAACGGGAACTTATTCGAAAGAAAAATGGTGGTACTTATCTGAAGTTAAAGGGAAAAGTAGGGGCACTATGCCCACATGCAACCCCCTGAGCGGTGCTTCTGACCGGGTCTACATGTTATGATTCTCATTTCCTCATTTTTCTGTGTATAGTTAGGTGATGATGACACAGGTCATCATCCTCGATATATATTTTGGATGAGGTATTCCCTCTTTCCCCACCACACTCGATTCCTTTATTTTCATTTCAATTTGGAAAATTGTTAGTATTACTAATTACATGCGTGTGGCAAAATAGCATTATCAAGACCCTCTAAATCGAGAATAATTACATGTACTTTTAATCTAAATAAATTTTCTGCATTCTGGTTTGGAAAAAATCACCTCAAAATTTATTGGGGGATGGTAACACAGGCCACTCCCCCCCCCCCCCCTTCAATTTTTTTTTAAAAATCATACCTCCATATCCCTCCCAGATCAACACCCATGTTGTATAATTTGAAGTAGATGGTTTTTCTCTTTCTAGTAGTGTAAAAATATATCGGGAAAAATCAGAAGCAACGAAAGAATTGTAGATGAATATCAAGAAATTCATATAACTCTACAATATTGTACATAAATAATTGATAATCTATATTGAAATAAAGAATATATAAATTTCAATAAATATAAATATAATGTATCAAATTATATTTATCTACAACATATAAAAGAAATGTATATTTTCCATTTTTTTGGGGGGAGGGGGGGGAGGGGTGAAACCTGGGGGATGTTTGTACACACCATCCCCCCCCCCCCACCTGAAAAGTTGGGGGATGCATACCCCCCCCCCCCCCCGCGCCGCTATCTACACCCCTGCCGTACCTTATCGATGCGCACTTGTTTATCCCTTGACTCTGCCATTTGCTATACCTATTATCTTCTTGCGTCTTGATCGCTGTCGTCTGGAGACCCGATCCTGATGGATTTAATGTCAGCCTTTCATTGAAAAAATTACTAACATGTAATTTATAGTTCTACCATCATAGAAATGTAGCGGTCTAGTTTTCATCTACTCCTGTGGAAGCCAAGTGATTATTCAGACAGTTTGTTGCTGTTTTCTGCTGAGGGATATATATCTAGAGAAAAGATAGGTTTCACCGTGTACCAAGACTTGGCTTAAGGGATTAACTCCTTGTTAATCCACATTCATTTCCTCAACTTTCTTGTCGAGAAGCGTTTGGAGAATCACTTGGTTTTAATAAATCCCCAATAGTACATGAATGAAAGCTTGCCTGCTAATTTTAACACAATTTAGAATTTCTGACATGTTATAGCAATTGATGGAAGTTTTCTGTATTATTAGTATTCCTCACCAATACCCATCGACTCATACCTTTTCTTACAGTTCTTAACTGTACAAGCAGCGATATACCGGCTCCTACAAATGGCGTAAAAACTGGATGTTCGAACGCGGTGGAAACGTATGGTACAGTTTGTACAATTTCGTGTAACGTTGGTTACTTACCCGATACCCCTGTATACCGCACATGTGACGATGATGGATCGGGCTCAGGGATTTGGGACAACGGACCCGTCACGTGTACGAGTATGTATAATTTTTTTTTCTACACTTGTTTAAAGTTTTCCAATTTATTTGTGTCTTATTATTTATTCCATAGTGAGTGTGTATATGTAGGCGGGCGTGCATGTGTGTACGTGTAGATGTGTCGGTGTGCACGTGTATACATATTCAATACAGTTGTGATGCCTTGCGGATATGTCAAACCTATATAATTTCTTTGTCTATTAAAGTCGTGACGTGTCCCGCTTTGCCAAATCCAAACAACGGTGCCATCTCTCGATGTTCCTACAGAGGAGTACCAAATAATATCCACAATGAGCAAAAGTACAGTACAGTCTGCAGCCTGTACTGCAACTACGGCTTCACATGGACGTCAGGTTCTGCGTCACGAATGTGTAGGGCGTCCGGAACGTGGGATGGTGCTGAGACTGTATGTGAAGGTAAATGTGTGAATACATATAGGCTATAGTTTGCATTTGTGCTAGTTGCAGGCCTCAGTACCTATGAACTTATCACCATTCTGTCGATCTTAATGCAATCGTAGTGCAACGTTTTATCATATCCCACTATTCATGTAAGCTTAGGCGTGAAATAGAAGATTTTCAGGTCATATTTCTTAAAGACTGAAATACAAAATAACATAATCAGTATTTACGTTTCTCCTAGCGTTATTTTCAACACTATGTCTATTGGATGTATTGTTTTCCGTGTTTTCAATCAACATGATCAAACCTAACATCATTTGAAATAGAATGCAATCATTTAACTTTCTAAGTCTCATGATACCATGTTAACATATATTATATATTTTTTAAAATAACATAGATCTTTCGTGCACTTGTTTTATCAGATATAACACCGCCAGTTTTAATGTGCCCATTGGATCGGGAAATAGTTGCTGAGGAAGGGACTGTCTACGGAACCGTACCATGGGAGGAATGGGAACCACTCATGGTACATGACTGATCATTCCTCAAAGCTGATCTTGAGCTCAGGGCCCTGATTCATGAAATATGTTATCACTATCAACTGCCAAAGTTCTGTAACACATTTGTTCTCGACCAATCGGATGCATGTATTTCAGTAGATTTTATCAGTTACTGCAACTTGTTATTGATAACAAGTTTTATGAAACGGGGCCCTGGTAATTGAAAAGCATTTCAAGAGAAACTGGCTAAAATTGATTCAGGAGAGTTTTTCATGCAGTAGGTGTAATACATGGTACAAAATATGAAAAACCTCACGAAAACTAGCTGGAAATATTCTTATTTGAAAACCACAAGTCTCACTGGCACATAGAGACCAAGTAATAAGCACTTGGGTCGAGACCACTACATTGATTCCCTTAACCCTTCCAGGACAGGAATTATTTAAAGGCTAAATTGATCACATTTTGTTCTTCAAATTGGCGACAATATTATTTTTCTTTTAGTTTTAAATACATGTAGTTCTAATAAGGTGTATTGTCTTTGAAAACAATAAACATGGTTATCAGTTTTGTCGAAAAGTTTAAAAATTGCCAATTTCGATAAAAAAAACAATGATTCTGAACTTCTTATTGTGTTGCCAATTGAAGGATTTTAAAGCTTATTCTCGTTTTAAAAATTTATGGCATCAAACACAATATTGACATGCAACGAAAATGCATAGGGTTTGCAGAAATTTTTGCTCTTTCTACTCATGCATCTGTTATATATTTTAGAGCTCTGAATCAAAAGTTATTGGACCAAACCTCAAAATGTGGTCAATTGTCTTGAAAGGGTTAAGGCTCATTTACATATGATGCCGTAAATTACAATTTTTTGTTAACCTGTAAATGAGCCGCAAGTGAGGATGAAAAAAGGAGCAGTGCGAAACAAAGGTTCCTAATCGTGCTCACGCATCTCTGCACTACAAGATTAAGATATAGAAATGTGAAGAGTTTACTTTAAAAAGAAAGAAGGGGGAAAAAAACAGCGTGGTTTACGCGACTGATGTCTTTTTCTTTCTTTGCCCATTACTCAGCTATTTATCATTTGATTCTGAAAGAATCCATCGTAACGAGAACTCAAGATTAGCTTCAAGTTGGCCTATGGTACTTTGTTCGTTACATGTTTTTCGCCGTTTACGTGTCCAGGACACAGAAATGGCAATGCGAGGGTTAAGAGCTTTTATAATCATCTGTTTTTGATAGGCGACTGATGCTAGACGCACGATTGAAGCACATCTCGCAAGGATAGATGCCAACCCTGTATCTGTTCATCCGTCAAGTCTGATAGAGGGTGCTCATCAGATCTCCTATGATGTCTTTGATCCCGCTGGGAATGGCGAGACTTGCTCGTTCGCTGTCACGACCCGAGGTATTTGGAACTCGTGCAGAATGTCCAAAAATGAAGGAGGCAGTTATAGTAACGAACAGGTGTAGATTGGGTCACACATAAAAAGGCCATGTATCTAAGCTGTAAAAAAAGGTGCATTTAGAATATCGTATGTTATTTTATTGATCAATTGGAGAAATATCTTTAACTCTGTAAAAAGCACCAACATTGACCCTTTCCAGTTGCTTGATCTTAGTGAATGAATTCAATTTACTTCAAAGAGTAAAAGATTCTAATTTCATATCGATTTCCAGCAAATGCATTGTTATCAGTAAAGTTACAAGAACAATATTTCGTAAAGAATTGAACTTATCTTGATATGAGTAAGGAGTCTGAAATGCACCTATAGCGTTGTTTTAGATCATGAGTTTGGTATACTTTAAAGTATTTATACGCTTTAGTTTTGAAATGATGTTCCGTTGTTTAATAAGGAAAACATGTTAAATGATGGCGTAGCATATAACATGTATAAAATCCTTTCACAAAGCCCGAACAAAACAAAATATATGCGAACAAAATTATCGATTTTAATAGAGATAAAAATGAATCCATACTGCTCCTTTACAGTGATTAGATGCCCCGGCTTGCAAGTTCCCGAACATGGCAGCCTGCATCTGTATTCTGGCCATGGCGACTGCGTAGGGGGCGCTGTCTATGGATCATCCTGCGGATACGAATGTGATGTTGGATACCAGCTGTCTACAGGGGATGGCAACTTCTCACGGAACTGTCTCCGGATCTCTGAAACCGACCTGGTTGGAAATTGGGATGCTTATCAACCAGTTTGTTTAAGTAAATACAGCCTCGTACCTTATTCATATCCGATCGAGTTTTTCGGGTAAAAGTTTCAGAAAAGCGTACCGAGGGATTAAATGGATCTATGCGTAAAGTTAAATATACCAGTATGAGGCCACAAACAATTATTAATTGTCCAACTTGAAACTTAGAAACATCGTACATGTATTTAGCGCTGTAAAAATGTATAAAATTAATCCAGAATATTATCATTATTACAAATCGTGTAAAATGGACGAATCACTGATCTCTCTTGACATTACTCTTTTTTCAGTTAAGAATTGCACAGTTCCCGCTGTGGTCAATGGTCATAGCCCTGACTGCCTCAACGGAGCGGTCGGATACGGTACAAACTGCGAATTTGAGTGTGACCGAGGTTATACCACACCAACCGCTGTAGATCGGGTAACCCGGAGCTGCCAGGCGGACACTTCATGGGGCGGTGGTGAATTTCACTGCAGCGGTAAATGGAATTACGTTTTGATTTTATTGGTTAAGGGAAGAGGTGTACATAGAGCTGTAATTTTTGTACTTTCTGAAACTGCTGATTCATCAAATCCCTCTCTTCCATAAGTCCTTCTTAAAGATATTCTTAGAAATATATCTTCGAATTTTATTTTTCTTCATTATATTTATTTCTTGTGTCATTCTTCTTGATTTTCCTGTATTGAGGCCAACATCCAAGCCAGAGCAAAAACATTCCTTCACAATTGAATGTTCCTTTAAATACATTTTTGTAAAATCTTTCCCTACTAACCCTTCCTCCGAATTCCCCCATCAAATTTTCACTTGACCTACTCATGTCTCTCCTGGTTGTAATTCATGATAGTTATGATCACGTGTCCTGCTGAACTCTCATTGGAGTTTGGCCTCGTGGAACCGTCTGAATGCTCAACCAACTCGGAGGTGAGGTTCGATACCCAGTGTGAGTTCTCCTGTGGTAGCGGTTTCCTCTTACACGGACCAGTCAACATCAAGTGCAACCCAGATGGAAGCTGGAATGACTTACGACAATCCTATTGCGAGGGTAACGATAACTTCTTGAAAATGTTCCTTTTCTTCTTCTTCTACTACTACTACTACTACTACTACTACTACTACTACTTACTACAAATGTAGTAGTAGTAGTACTACTACTACTACTACTACTACCATTATTACTACTACTGCTGCTTCTACTACTTTTACTACTACTACTACTTTTACTACTACTACTACTACTACTACTACTACTACTACTACTACCATTATTACTACTACTGCTGCTTCTACTACTTTTACTACTACTACTACTACTACTACTACTACTTCTACTACTACTGCTAAGTACAGAGTGTTGAAATGCTTTAAATGTTAAATCAACACCTCTCAACTTGATTTTTCAGGGTGAACTCTCACAGCAGTAATAAAAATGATAAGAAAAAATAAAAATAGGCGAACATAGCCATTATTGATCGGTATTTAATAACTATTATACACCAACACCACCTACATAATACAGTGCCCATATAAGGAATACATGTATATGAATATTCATGTCTGCAAGTAATACTTTTTAATATGTTTCCGATTGTTAACAGTAACAATAATTTTTTTTTTTATTATCGTCAATTCCTTTGGGACGCAGACATCCAAAATCCAGTATTTACTGCTGCATGTCCTGTACTTCTATCTGTGGATGCTGAGAGAGGAACGACATATGCTAATGTGACGTTAGTACCACCAGAAGCTGGGGATAATTCTGGCAGTGTTAACGTCTCCAGGTTGGTGTAGCCCTATACCGAGTATCTAAAAAAAGTGATACACTTTTAAAACGGCCCCAAATTAAAAAAAATAGTGAATTTGGGGAATTTTTTTTATACATATAGATAGCTGAAGATCTCTTCTATCATATGACACCAAAAAAGTTCCAAAATACTTCATACTTGGGTGAGCACCGCCCACTTTTGTAAAGGACGTGAAAATTAGGTTGCGCAGGAATTCACTATCCAGTTTGGGAGATGGGAAGTTCTCCAGCTTAGAAATTGCGTATGGTATGATGAGTTTATGATAGATTATGGTGGATATGGATTTGTGCGGTGTATGAGGTGGTGTTGTGTAATCAAAAGTTTATGCATCAGTGATCATAATTTGACTGTGGAAGTCTTAAAAGCATTACCCGCTGTTGATCTGTGGTAATTGATAATGAATTATTAGGCTTGGGATTTCTGCTGGGTATGGCATGGTTTATGTCACCATTATTCAGGAACAGAAACTTTATATTTCAGAATCAAACACTGATCCAGTCAATCAGTCAATCAAACACTTATTCAATCAATCAATCAATCAAACACTGAATCAATCAATCAAACACAGATTCAATCAATCAATCAATCAATCATGAATCAATCAATCAATAAAAAATCAAACAACCAATCAATCAACCAAATGAGTATTAATTAGCAAACTTTCTTTATGGCAAATGAGTTTTGGAAATGGTAGAGTTTTGGGCAAGGAAAGATGGGATGAATGATTTGGAATGAAGCAAAATGCCTATACGGAAGGACCTATGACAAAAAAACCACCCCGGAATTGTGTCACGACACACACACACACAACCACTACACACACAACCCCCCCCCCCCCCCCCCTACACGAACTACTAGGAGCACCGCTACAATTGCCATAGACATCAACACCAGTTGATAATACGGTATTGTCAAAACAACTTCCATAATCCAATTGTTGATTAAAGGTCATGTAAAGTTTTGGTAAGCCTTCAAAAACTGTTCGTCAGATTTCTTCAATTTTTGTTGATAAATAGCAAGATACTAGCAATACTAAGACACTGTGAAGATTTCGCCTCCTAAAGTTTATGATTACACAAATAAGAGGCAAAAACTAATTTATGTGCCGGGACAGGCACGTAAAATCCCAACAAAGGCAGCATGTGTTATACACTGTACACACACGTGTAAAACCAATAATGAGTAGCACACACACAATGCACACACGCTGTCTCTATGCGAAGCCCCAAGATTGCTGTGCGGGGAGCCGTCGGGTGGAAGGGTCCTAGCATAATAGCAGTGATCAAGCATTCCTGACAGATATTTACACTGAAATTCACCAGAAATCATAGATGGAATACCAAATGATCTCTTACAGACATCTTTTGATACAAGGAGAACAAAATGAGACTATATTTAACATGTTTCTTTTCAATTTCCTTTTTGCTACCAATACTGTAAATGAGCTTTAAAAAGACAATACATGATCACTCATGCATAGACTTTTGAATTCATAAGCCATGTCATTCACTGCACAAACCCATATCAATCATGATTTATCATAAACTCATCAGACAATCAGCCAGTAACACAAGTTAGGCGCCGTTGGAGAAAATACAGATTTTCGTTATTTAGCCTTTCTCTTTGACTCCAATGTATTTTAGAGGACTTATAGCTATAGAAGCTGCAACCTCAATTGACTTAATTTTGTCCGCAGTGAATGGTTATGTCACCAATATTATATCGCCAATGTTATTAATAACTAAGCTGATAATGACAAATTACCATGTCATTAAACTAAAGTTATTTTAAGACACTTTAATATTTCCCTAACCCTTCCTACTTAGAGTGAAGTATAATTTAGTTCCTTGAATTTTCTCGAGTTAAGTTTACAGTAGGCGATATTAAGCCGTCTGTCAAAGCCATTTTTTGTTTGATCATTGATTTGAAAATCTTAATCTTAGTATTTCTAAATATTTCTTTAATCTATATCAGAATCGGATCAATCGATGCAATTTTCTATGAAGGTTTGACGACTGTTGCTTACCTTGCTTCAGACGCGTCGGGTAATGAAGCTATGTGTGACGTCTTTGTGATAGTTAATGGTAAGAAATTATGCCTTTTGAATTATGCGTTTTCTCCTTTCGATTATGCATGTAATGAACTGTGCATTTTCTGCATTTCGATATCGCTTCGTAAATTTTCACTTTTCATTGTTTTGATAGTATGCAAAAAATTACTAATAATTCAACGAACGACATTCACATCGCACCTTTTGATTTATACGTGCTGTTTGTCCCTAAAAGTCACAGTCTAATCTACTTGATTATTCACTTTGAGTAGCATTCATCACTCGTAAAAGAAGAAATGTGAGCTTTGAAATTTCCCGAATATATACCTACTGTATGGGATCATATTTATATGATAATTTTTGAATGAAATGTATTTTGATATCGAAGATTGTGAAACAATGCCCTTGCCAAAATAATGAATTTAAACGGTCCAACCAGAAGTAATATTCAGAAAAATTACTTTAATGTACATGATGAAAGAACGTGATACAACAACAACAAAAAGCCTCGGTACTAAGATGAATAATGCAGATGGGATGTTTGTGAAATACCTTCTTCTGTTTCTTCCTCCACCTCTTCTTCTTCTTTTTATTCTTAATTTTCTCATCCTCCTCCTTCTTGTACTTCTTTTTCTTCTTCTTCTTCTTCTTCTTCATCTTCTTCTTCTTCTTCTCCTCCTCCTCCTCCTTTTTCTTCTCTTCTATTTTTTCCCCAGTCTACAGATGTCCAGTGCCCAAAGCGCCGGTGGATGGCGCAATAACAAATTGCTCCGAACTATTTTACGGAAGCAAATGTACCTTTGTATGTGACATAGGTCATGACCTCGTCGGAAGTGAAACATTGACCTGTGCTTTGACACAAGGGGTGATGGGACCAAACGCAACTTGGAACGAGCAATTGCCGACATGCCAAAGTAATATTTTATCATGTCGCCTTTTTTCTATTATTTCTGTCACTATTCATTTGGGAAACCTATGAGCCTTCACATAAATATTACTATTTTCCTAGTTAAACTATTTATACTTCTTTATATCATATTTATAATATTTTATTAGGCTCAATTGAAATTGATACTTCATACTTCATCACCACCATCAATTTGTATTAGGAAAAACCAATTGATCCGCAATGACAAGGTATATAATGACTGAAAAAATACCCAACACTGACCACACACCTTGCGATCCTACTTCCTAGATTTTGAAGAAATTGCAATAAGATTTGTGGGGGAATGTGGCACCGGCCTTACAAGGTGGAATGAAATGCGAAAGAAAACGACCGTCTAATGGAGTGAGAGTCTGAAAAGGGGCGTAATCATCTTCTTTTTTACCTTCCCTTCTCCTTTTCTTTCTCCTCATCTTTTTTTTTTTTTCTTCTTCTTCTTTTTTCGCCATTCGAATAAGGGCACATACTCTACGTGTCCCTTGTATTTACGCCGCTGTTTTCATTGCAACCTCATATTGGTATTCATAAACAGCATTGTATATATATTCCGCCATCAATTATGATAGTTCGAACGTGTCCTGGCCTTAGAGTGGAACCACCGGCCTTCAGATCAGGTTGCTACAACGATCCGCCGCTGACCGAAGACTACGGAGCTGTCTGCACCTTCACTTGTCCCTATGGCTACCAGGGTATTGGCGAGAGTAGCAAGTCGTGTGACGAAAATGGAGAATGGAGCAGCACAAATTTCACCTGTGAACGTAAGCATGTAGTCCAAAGCTGTAGCCTACGATAGTAGCTTACAGTGTGAGCTATATACTCTCCAGAAAAAAAATCTTGCATCATATGAGCAGAGGGAACAATTACGTCATTAAAATCGTAATTCGTCCGTACGATCGTTTTTTCGAATGAAAAGCAGTCCTACATCCAAATTGGTGATATCCCACTTGATCAAGGGTTCACGAGATCTCACGTCCATGAAATCGAATACCCATAAGACCGGAG
The DNA here is from genome assembly GCA_025618425.1 of Heliocidaris tuberculata. Classification (NCBI taxonomy): domain Eukaryota; kingdom Metazoa; phylum Echinodermata; class Echinoidea; order Camarodonta; family Echinometridae; genus Heliocidaris; species Heliocidaris tuberculata. Next base: position 24,393,038 of record CM046849.1, read on the forward strand.
GTCCTCATGACGGAATGTCAAGGAGACCAAGCAAACGTTTTGGTCTTGTGATTAACTAGTCTTGAGGTTAAAGAGACCAAGTTTATTGGTTTTGTTGCCCTTATGCGTCATTATGCCTTCAGCCTCGTGGGCAATCGGTCGCGCAGAGCTTTGCTCAGCTGGGCACTAGTCATTCAAAACACCTTTAATTCATGATGAAATTCATTTTCCTTCCCATATTTTTAACGAACAGTTCGTGGTAAGACCCGTAGCTTGGAAAAAGGCTTTCGAGAGAAGGAAATCACTGTGCGTTTCGAGAGAGAAGAAACCATTTTTAAAGAATTCATTATACTCAAGGTTAATGCTTCTTGTCGTCTGGCGAGGAACAGCACCAGCATTGAAGTTTTTGTGGCCCATATCAATTTCCCTCCTTAGATTTTAAAATATTCTGTTGTCTACACTTGTCAAACTAGGAACTCCTTGTCCACCGCTAAACCTTCAATCAGGGATGACCACCAACCCAAGCTCCTGCACCACGGACCCTAGATTCGGTGATACCTGCACACTTAGCTGTTCTCGATCAGGTTTTGTGATCCATCCCATAGACGCGTCCAGTGTTACATGCGCGGGGAATACAAGGTGGACCAAGAACATCATATCGATTTCATGTATAGGTAAAAACAATGGGGAAAAAATAAACAAACAAACCAAACAAAATCAACCAAAAGGTAACTTGCAGTGACTATGTTGGCACGTGAGTAAAGTATTCGACTAATCGTACTTTAAATGAACAACCAAAAGGTAATTTGAAGTGAATATTTTCACATGTGGTGAAGTATCAGATTGAAATGTTTGCATTAGTGACTCTATAAGTGCACTGTTTCATCGTTTTTTCATTTTTGTGATTTTGATTTGTACATTTTGTTTGAGCATAATCATTATAATAGTTTGGTCTGAGTGTTCTATTTTCTTAAAGAAAGTTAGTAACACAAATCTGAAATAATGTCGCTACAGACAACGTTCTGATTCCTTCGTGGATTGATGAAGGTAAGCGTAACCTACAGCATTGCATTGGAGCTCATTTGGGAAAAAATGAATTTATTCAATATTTTATTTATTTATTATTTATTTGTTGGTATATGTTGATTGACCAGCAGCAATGCTGAAGGGGTCAATTTACAATCAGATATGCATGTACATATATACAATATTATCATGGATGCATGATATCAACAGTGGCGTAACTGGTAGGATGGTTGAGACAAAATCAGAATACATAGGGTCCTAAACTAGTACTTCATTTTGTATTTTTACAGATATAGAGCCACCAACCTTCACACAGTGTCCGAAAGACTTTGTAAGGCACCCTGGCCGCAGTTCCACCGCTGCCCTCGTGGCTTGGACAATAGCTGCCACTGACAATGATGACATTGGCCCAACAGTATCATGTGACCACCCTTCAAATGTCAGTATGCCCGTAGGTCAACATCACGTGACATGCATAGCCTCTGACAGAAGTGGTAACATTGAGGATTGTTCGTTCATCGTTACCGTAGAAGGTAAGAAAGCCCCGTGGTGATTATGACCTCCTCAGTACATGTTTATTTTTCTAACTATTTGCTCGCTTATGTCGACTAAGGATACAAACAGTTGAACACCACAGTCCATCTTTTTTTTAGATGTCCACCTTTTTCACACGTTCAATATATACCGGTATGTATCATTATGAACCGAAACATTTGGAAGGCTGGATTTCAATCCACAAACTATGTACAAATTGTGCGCTGGTTAGATCATCTTGAAGACACTCCTGATTCTGTCATATATACAAGGTCTACTTTGAGTATTCTGGAGGCATGATGTGCGTAACATTCCGAAATTATTCGAAAAAGTACAATGATTCCTTTAAAAGAATGTACCTGAAGTAGCACATTTCTTCATGTAACTTACAGTTCTCCAATGTGAGGCTTTGGTTCCCCCTCTCTTTGGTGCACTGGAAGGATCATGTGAGACATCCTACGGTTCCTCATGCCCCGTGACCTGTGTCCCCGGTTACCACCTGAATGGGTCAAGTTCAGCATCATGTGAATTCGACGGTACTGACATGTATTGGAGGTGGGCCGTAGAACCACGTTGCGAAGGTTTGTATTTAGTACGGATATGGCATGTACATATTGTGTTCCTAATGTGGCCATTGTTTTATGTTGGACAGACTGTAACGATTTGGGAGCTGATAAAATGACAAGCCAAATTTCGTGTTTTCTTCATCATTTTCACTGTTTTCTGTGATTTGTGTGATGTTAGGCGTAAGCGATGTGGAAACTAGTAACCTGTAGACGTCCTGCACCTAATGAATCGGGGCTTGTCCGGGAGTCGAATCCAGGACACCTCTCGCCCCAAGTGAGATTTGATCGTTAGATCTGTCCTCTGACCAAGAATTTACCTTCTCTTAAGGCAAAATATTGATTGACCTGGATCTAAAATCTCCTGATTATCAGTCCGACCCCTTCACCTAGTCACCAAAATGTCAAAATTATAACATTACTCTATAATAATGTTCTTGGAAACCCTTTGACAGCTAACTGGTGCTCTCCCGTCACCCTACCCTCCATGATCGCCGTGTATCCAGAATCCTGCTCTCGTGACGCCAGAGTAGCGGTTGGTACCGTCTGTTCGTTTTACTGCACTAGCGGATTGAGTCTCGTTGGTAATGATACGATGAATTGCCTCATAGACGGGCGGTGGGATCGACAAATAGGTGTAGGAACGACGACATGTGAAGGTAAAGCCCGAAGAAATCACGTGAAATGTATTTATTGATTGTTGAAGTGATTTTGCAAAGTTCGCAACGAACATGACGAAAATTGTATATTTTGGCATGTAATACAGCGTGGTTCGATATATTCCTAATTATGTACCACGAACGATTTCATTTTCGCACGTACGAAAATTGATTTTTATGCAAATCTGCCTTTTTGCTTTTTCTGCAATTTATTATAAATGTATAGTAACTGTTCACTTGTATTTTCTTCAATTTTATTTTACTAAAATCAATCAAAAAATAACACTTAAATTTATATAGAAAAACAAAAAGATAATATCGTAAAATGAAGCTCAGTTTAAAGTTACAATCATGTTATCGTGTAATATTGTGCAGTAAATGAACGAATGAATATATAACATAAACAATAATGTCATTACGTTCCTACAAACATGACTAAAAATTCACATCCTTTACGCATTTCTGCACGTACGAAAAGAAATCAAGTTTAATTCACACATTTGCGCATGTCCTTTTTATCCAGATTCTCACGTATACTAAGCACTTATTCTGACTCTATATAGTGATAATACATTTTCATCAGATAAATCGTCTCCAGTCATCACATCCTGTCCCGATGTCGTCCACGCTATTCGCACTGAACATTGGGGCGTTGAAGTCGCCTTTGACCTTCCAACGGCCCAAGACAACTTTGACGCACACTTAGACGTCATGACTGACCCTCTGGAGTTGACATCTCCCCTTAATTTCACCGTAAATACCGCTTGCAGATACATCTTTGTCGATGACTCGGAGAATAAAGCTGCATGCGTCTTTGATGTGGTCATTGAAGGTATGATTACATGATGAATGTGTTCCAAACGATATAACGTTTTGGCTTGTAAAGGAATGTTTAGACCCACAGGGTCAATTTTGGCAGTGGGAGCTGACGTCTTTTGTCCGAATATCAACATTAAATTATCTCAAAATTTGCAAGTAAGCAAATCGAGTGAGCTAGAAATAAGACTTACAAATAAAAGTCAACCACCTCTCCCGAAAACTCTGTGACAACTGCTCGAATATGAGGTGGTGGTTGCCAGAATATGCCTCTTGTAACATGTTAACCCCAAAGCTCTCGGAGAAGGGCTACACCCCCTCAGCTCCCTGCTTCGCACCGTCGCACGCCAGTGAAGGAATATTAACCCTTTCGAGACGATTGACCACATTTTGTGGTTTGGCTCAATAACTTTTGATTCAGAGCTCTACAAAATATACGAGATCATGAGTAGAAAGAGCAAAAATTTGTGCATACACTATGTCCATTTTTGTTGCATGACCATATGGCGTTGATGCCAGGAATTTTAAAAACAAGAATAAGCTTTAAGAGGTTCAAAGTCATTGTTTTTTAATGAAATTGGCAAATTCTTCAACTTTTCGAGAAAATTCCTCACCATGAATATAGTTTTCAAAGACATTACACCTTATTAGAACCATGTAGAACTAAAAGAAAAATACTATTGTTGCCAATTTGAAGAACAAAATGTGATCATTTTAGCCCTTAAATAATTCCTGTCCTGAGAGGGTTAAAACAGGGAAGAATGCAACTGACGCCAATACTTATCGTACATCGTTATACCTGAGTCATACCGCCAAACAGACTCCGCGCCGATCAAATGTGACCATTCGGGGCAATGTAATTGTTTGCTCGGTCTGGAGTCGGTCTCGTTGGTGTGACCTCGGTATTAACAGTGACAGTAGAGTGGAGCTCCTAAATAGCGCCATCTTTCAACAGGATTTGATAAGTGTCTGTGCCTCTCACTTTTCCATCATGCCCCGTTCTAGTTTGTAAAAGCTTAGAATGTACCTGCACGCAAATTTTCACAATGCCAAGTCAAAAATAATGGTTCGAAATATAAAATTTGCCTATTATCCAAACAAGTTGTTTGTCAAATTTCAAAATGAAATGCAATTCATTTTCAAATTATAATCTTAATTTAGCAATCTCTATAAGATGGCGCTGTTAAAGTTCTGCCAGTTTAAGGCCACTTCAAGTTTTTTAAACCACCAACATTTCGGTTGTGGAATTTAACGTCATTACTATCATTCATTGATGTCCTGCTAATATGACGCTGTATAAAACTCAGCCAATCTGTACTACGTTGCCCATGACAGTAGTCCACAAAACTTCCAGTACTATTTTAATTGTAACATATCTCTCTTCTTTTTCGTCGTCGTTGTCTTTTGCCCTCAGACTTGATAGAGCCGACCTTTCTGTATTGCCCTCCGGACCAGAATATAACAACCAGTCAACAGATGACCTTGGTCACCTGGGACGAACCTGTGGTTCAGGACATCCCTGGGGATGACGTATTGGTCACGTGCAACTATGAAACCAATCAGATGGAGCTAGCCTGGGGAGAAAATGAAGTTGTCTATCGAGCTACAAATCTGAAGAACGGGTTTCAGAAGGACTGCAAATTCATCGTCGATATTGAACGTAAGGGCCGCGTTCTGAGTGAAATATGGAATGATTTTTAATCTAGGCAGATAAGCAAAATATTCATGTAAAAATTTTGGTTTTTCTAGTCTAATACTGCTGAAATAATGCTTGAAAAGTTCCTTTGAAAAGCCTCAGTGAAGCATGATCATCACCGTTGTTCTATATTCTCTGGTCGTTTACTAGCTGTCCCATGCAGTGAACTTCACACACCCCGCCATGGGGCTTTATCATGTGATACCTGGATGTTCGGCCGCTATTGCAGTGTCTCATGCGATGAGTCTTACGACATACCACGTTCAAGTTCCATGCACCAACCTACAAAGCTTTATGTCTGCGGTACGTCTGGTTTATGGAGTCCTCATGCATACGTTGCGGACTGTTCAGGTGAGTGTCAGTTTGGCGTTCCCCCGTTGCACACGAGGCGTCACTTACTGGCGTAGGACTACGTCAGCAACTGGGCTTACCTCGATTAGCATTGTGCTGTTTGTTGACTCTTTCAGGGCAGAAATTATTTAGGGTCTAAATTAATCCCATTTTGTTCTTCAAATTGGCAACAATAATATTTTTCTTTTTGTGCTATATGCTTCTAATAAGGTGTAATGTCTTTGAAAACAATATACAGGGTTAGGAATTTTGTCGAAAAGTTTGAAAAATTGCCAATTTTTTTATTTAAAAAAAATGATTGTGAACCTCTCAATGTGTTGCCAATTCAAGAATTTTAAAGCTTCTGGCTTTTAAAATTCCAGGCTTCAAACGCAGTATGATCATGCAACAAAAATGGACTTAGTGTGTGCAGCATTTTTTTGCTCTTTCTACTCATGCATCTGGGGTTGTTTTTAGAGCTCTGAATCTATTTTTTTTAACCAAACCACAAAACGTGGTCAGTTGTCTTGAAAGGGTTAAAAGTTACTTTTACCAAAATTTGTCTATATTACACTGAAAACCTTTTGAATTTCTGGCGTATGGAATCATTGCCTTCACAGATCTGATGGGTGCAGGGAATAACCCAGTCGAAATAACGCCTCGTTTAAAACTGCAGTTATGATGGAGTGCGTTAAGTAAATTGATGGATAGATATTACTGTAATTAGATTTTATGACAGATGGTGTGAAGTATTCAATATCCATCTTCATTTTAGACAATTCATAGAATGTCCACAGTTCGCGAGTTTACGATTGATGATTTACATCAAATCAATTTAACTGCCAGTGTTCCTAATAAACAATGAAATTGGTAAACGTTATGTACGGTTTTGTTGAAGTGCGGATGTGCATGTTTAATGTGAATAGAGAAAGTAGTAAATGCTAATTCTGAGCATAATTTGATATATTTAATTATTTTTGTACTAGAGACCCGCGACCCACGCCGCAGTAACCTCCCGTCTGCCCTCCAGTACTATACGGGAACTTGTGAAACTCCATCGACCACAGAAGACATCGCCCAGGCCTTCATCAGTATCCTTCGAGGATCGATGTTCAGGGATGTCTGCGACGCGGAGGATGACTGCGAGATCGAAAACGTGGCCGTGTGGTGCTGTAGCGCCGGCGCACACAACGTTCAAATGCAGAATCCAGGAATACTGCGGAGGAGAAAGCGAAATGCGAACGAGAAGATCGACCAGGATTTGAATGTAATGCGACAAGCTCATGACAGCCATGGTGCAAATGATCTACAAAATGGCGACACCATGATTATCTATCTGGACATTGCGTTAAAGAACAAACCAGATATGCTGCTGTACTCTGGCTTAGAACTTGAAGATATTTTGTTGTCTTTGGCAGGCGAAGTCGAAAAGGAATTCAGGATGCTACATAATCTCACATCGTTTTCGATGACTTCGGGCTATTCCGTTATCCAGTGCGATGATGGTTACGTTGCCGATCACGAGTCGTTGAAATGCGGTATGTTCGAGTCCGTTTTAAAGATGTGTATAAAATTATTGTTGATCTTTGGCCCAAGCTCATACGAAAATCTGCCATGAAACTTGCCTCAATTATCTTCGGATTGCAATTCATGGATTTATCAATATTTCACCTGTTGTTGTTTCATGTTGTCGTTGTTGTGGTTGTAGTTTGTGGCTTTCCCTACCTTAAATATCCTTGACTGATTTTCTGTCGTCACGCATTATAGTAAAATAGTACATTTAAGTCCTGGAAAATGTTGTCTTTAATCACATGCATTTGCTTAGTTCTTTGATATGTCCTAAATGTATCTATATATTATGTTTAAATAATATATGTAACAAATTTAAGTTGAACATTTTGTCTAATATATTTGTCATAACTGCACTTTACCCACAGTGGTTTGGTGCATTGTATATTTCGGGGTTTGAGTACTCGTAGTTATTATGATTCCCAAAATATTTAATTTGTACAATTATCTTAGTAGTAAATTAAATTCCTGTTTATTGATCTATATTGAGATTTCCTGGGAAAGGCTTTCCTGATTTTTTTTCACTATGTAACATACGTCTATTTCTCTATACTTTGTATTGTTTTAAGTTTTACAGGGCCGCAGGGTACTTTTCACTACTGAGGAGCTACCAAGATTAAAGAATACTGAATAAATACATGAATGAATAAATTTGAATATTTCCTTTGCAGTTGCCTGCACAACTGGTCATTTCTACGACAGAATTACATCGGAATGCGTCCCGTGTTCCCATGGTTACTATCAACATCGACAAGCCCAGGTAACGTGCCTGAAGTGTCCAGTTGGCCAATCAACAGAAAGAAAAGGAAGTCAGAGTATTGATCATTGTAAAGGTAAGGAATGTCTTAAAGTGAATTGGTTACTTTGTAGAGGCTTGATAAAATCTTAGCTGCCTGGCCCTACATGCTATCAGTGTATGTAATATGGTGTAAAAGTGAAGCCCAGAAAAAAATGCACTTCAAAATCATCACGTGCTTCACAAAAGTAACATATACAAGTGACCGGAAATACCATACTCATTTCCCCTCATAGAATGTAGTGTTAGACTAAAGCGTACCCCTGTACGGTTTCGTAAATGGCAGTATTCAGTCATAGATATCTTACTAATAACATTGTATATTTGAAAACCTTTTTATGCCTGGCTTTTTATTCATCCTTCTGAACATCATTATACAAGACAGATATCAAAATTCATCAATTTATTAATTCAAGCCTCCACAAAGTTACCGATTCCCTTCAAGGGCAGGTACAAGCTATTTTGTCACGTACGTTACCGACCACATCTAAGATTTTCGTACATCTGATAATTGTATGAGTCTGATAGCCCTCCTGGAGCTTGGGTAAGGCAAAATATCAAGTAAAATTATATTTTTATGTCATTTTATCTTCAAAATTCCGTAATGATTGGTGACGTACAGGACATACCTTCATGACCTTGGGCTTGCCCGTTATGCGGTTAACAGGTTCTGCTACAGGAATATGTTTGGTGTGGGTTCTAGAACACACACTCTGGCAACAATTGCTCCGCGGTCAATTTGTATCACAACCCAAATTTCTTACTTCAACCCTGGAGTTAATAATATGCCATAAATCTAACTCTAGTCCTAACCCTAACTCCAAACCGAACCCTAAAGCTGAAACTAAACTTATACCTACCATGCAATCCAATCGCAAACCTAACCCTAACCTTATATCTTGGACGAAATCGTGGACCCTATCACAAAGCCAACAGGCCAGGGCAGTTGTAGCCGGAGCATGTTTCGGATCACCCCTTCTGAGTATGTTTAATGTCCATCATCGCTTATACCATAGTAGTGTCCATGCTTATACATAAGACTCTCTTGTCCACGTGGAAAGTGATAAGAAATGTGAAAAAGGATCGAAGTGAGGAAGGAAATGACTACTAATGATAATGATAATGATAATTTCAGATTTATTTAGTAGCCATTAAGCAGCCATTATTCTTCATGCGTCTTACCACAAAATCTCTAAACATAATTATGGTGATGTAATTTTTTTACTATAAGTGCTTTACTTGTCACACTTGGTATATATATATATATATATATATATATATATATATTTAGTGGAAGAGATGGACTATAAAACCGTCGTAGCTTTTATTATCCTCCTCTATTTTTCAAGCGTTCGATCTGTGAGCGACATCAGGACTAAAACAACTATAAGTGACCACCTGCGTTGCGTTCGAGGAATATTATGTATATGTATATATATATATATATATATATATATAATGTTTGAGAAATTTGTTCTAATACTATAGCATCGGCAACTCTCGTGGGTAAATTTACATAATGTGAGAAATCAATTGAATTGAATGAGAGAAATAATTTGCGTAGCTAAATTCATTGTTCCTCCTTACTGACTTCCTTTTTGTGGAAATAACTGCAGGGTTTGCAAAAACTGCCTCCGCCGGGAGCCGAACCCGGGTCTTTGGCACTGTACGCCAAACGCCTTAACCACTAGACCACGGAGGCGGGTTGAGTGGTATTCGGCTACACCAGGTACAAACACCGACAGGCAGCCCTTGCAACCCTTCGCAGTTAATTTATTCCTTTTCTTTGAGGGACAGGGGAGTACTGGACAATGAAAAGCCGCATGCCTAGCTAGATCCATGGCGGATTCGTGTATTAGAATTAATTAATTATTTACAATGTGTGAGAAATTTGTTCTAATACTATAGCATCGGCAACTCTCGTGGGTAAATTTACATAATGTGAGAAATCAATTGAATTGAATGAGAGAAATAATTTGCGTAGCTAAATTCATTGTTCCTCCTTACTGACTTCCTTTTTGTGGAAATAACTGCAGGGTTTGCAAAAACTGCCTCCGCCGGGAGCCGAACCTGTCGGTGTTTGTACCTGGTGTAGCCGAATACCACTCAACCCGCCTCCGTGGTCTAGTGGTTAAGGCGTTTGGCGTACAGTGCCAAAGACCCGGGTTCGGCTCCCGGCGGAGACAGTTTTTGCAAACCCTGCAGTTATTTCCACAAAAAGGAAGTCAGTAAGGAGGAACAATGAATTTAGCTACGCAAATTATTTCTCTCATTCAATTCAATTGATTTCTCACATTATATATATATATATATATATATATATAATTGTAAGAAATGAATAATGAGAGAATAATGGCTGCGTTGCTTAAATCAAAGTTCCCCAGCGCTGTGCCCCTTTTGAAATTATGCAAAGGTTGGGAAAATGCCAACGCCGGGAATCGAACCCGGGTCACTGGCTAAGAACGCCAATGCCTTAATCACCAGACCACGGAGACGGGCCAGTGGTTTCGGGGACACCAGATTCACTTATCCGACTGTTTGACAAATCTTCAACCTCATTTGATTTCTCACAATTGTATTTACTTTCATGAGGGTTACCAAAGCTGTTGTATAATGTTATTTCTTTATGTATGTATAATAAATCTCTTCGCACTCCAGACATGTGTCCCAAAGGCCAATTATCATCCACTGGATTACAGCCTTGCATCAAATGTCCTCATGATACCTTTCAGCCAATGGGAGGACAGACGTCGTGTTTCGATTGCTCTGGTGGTGCGATTACATTACATACTGGATCGGTTTCGCCTGATCAATGTATCGACAAGTTATAAAGAAGATACCTGTGTACCTAGAAATTTTAGGAGTAGTTGCTTTCATGTTTTATCAAAATTGGAAGACAGGGTCTGTGGGATTTAGGCTCGTTTCCCCTATTAGATTCCCCCCATTAGTTTCTCTTTCTTCCTTTTTCCAACATGTTTGTGTATGTTTTTTTTTTTCTGTTTTAAGACTGTTATGTTTCTGTTTTATCTTTGGTTCCATTGAATCCCCATTTATCTAAGTTAAAAATTAACTTTGGAATATCTCATGAACAATCTGACTGATATAAAAACAGGCGTAAATGTTCAAAAACAGATTTACAAATGACGTAAAAGCTTATACACCAGTCCTGCCGACGGGACCGTCACCAAACGAACAATAGACAGAACAAACTATCACTACCTTGACTGATCAAGAATCTGTCAGTTTCGATTCCGTTAACATCACGTTCAATGACCTTAACCTGGTCCATTTGGAGTCGGTTTGAAGTCAGTTTTGGCGGCTTGACTGAGGTGTAAAAGAAACTCAGCACCAGTTAGTACGGTAATCCTGCTCAGTAATTTTAAACATATCCCAACTATTGAAACCTCGGTCATACCAGTGAGACATACATCCGACCGACTACAAACCAAACTATAGATTACTTTACCCCAGTGGCCAAAAATTGATTCGTTAGTAGTCGGTTTGTGGGTGTGACTGAGGTATACTCTCTTTAAGAAATCGAGTAATCACTGACGCCACTCCCCAGGGGAATGAAAATAGAGTGAAAAGTGAGTGAATCTCGACTCTTTTCCTTTTCGAGACCACTCAACAGTCACTCGATATTCACTCCTAAACAAGTGATCACTGACGTGACTCCTGGGGCAGTGAAAACACAGTGAAAATTCACTCTTTTTTTAGAGAGAGATAAACTTACATGTTCATAATACACAAGCAACAGCACGGAACTCCCTTGTAATACTGTAAGCCATTACTTTTTATTATGAGTCTCGATAATTGCTAACATTTCATGTGGGCCTTAATGTGCATGCAACATGAAGTATATTTTGATTAATTACAGTCAAGCATGAAAATATGTCTCATTGCGATGAACATTCACTTTATTTTTTAATTTGTGATTTTATTTATAAAGGGTAACATTGTCAGTTTTAGAACTGTTTTCCACAACGGCCCTGTCAGCATTTACAATATTATTTGAAGATTGACTTACAGAAAAAAGAATATAATCCCTTATAGACCAACTAAGAATCATTAGACTGAAAAACTATGTTAAAGTTTGGGAAAAAACACAAAAAAACAAAACAAGATGAAAACAAAAACCAATTAAAAAATGAATAAAGAAAATAGGAACGATTTAACAGTTAACTTAAACTTACTGTTTAAAGCTGACCTTAAAAATGAGTGATTTGGAAGCACTTTAGAAAATCACAACATACTCCAGGATTGAATATATCTAAACATTTTGATGATGATATGTAGATCAACTATTAATTTGGGTTATTCAATATCCAAACCCTTTGGAAGCGCATAGGGACGTTATATCATAACTTGATATGCGCTATACAAGAACGGTTTATCATTATTATCATTATTCGGTGATGACGTAAAAACATTCAGCTACCGACTATTTCTTCGATTCACACTAAGGCTGTTCCATCCTGTACATCCCATGTATTCCGAAGTACGACTAGCAGTATTGTCAAATATAAACTCTTCATTACGCATCACTTGTCCTTTAAATAATAGAATGAAGTAATATCAAGACATGAAAACGTATGAGCTTATTTCATTTAAAAGAAATTACCTCATCAATTTTGTTATTGTATTCTAATGACATGTGTTTCATGTAAAAAGAAAAGAAAGTAGAATTAATAGTATAACACAAAAAAGATTGCAAGATATCCCAAAGTGTGCATGAAGAATTACATTGTGTTCTTTCGTCATGTGATGGGTGACCAGTGAAGCAGATTTATGAATTTAATAAATGCTTGTCTTTTTGTCTTAATCGTTATTTCAGTGTTACATCTTTGATTTTCTTTTCCCGAAATAAAGATGACTGATATACTGAGGAAATCATTCTTTCCATTGTTGTATTGTATTGTATTGATTACTTGTTCGTGGTGTAAAAAAAAACAAAAAAACTCAAGGTTGGTCAAACATCCTGATTTACACTTAGTCCGTACATAAATCAATAAACAGGTGTAACCTAAGCAATATTAAACAATGTCAATGAAAAACATACGATTTCTGTTGTTTTGTACTCTCCATCGTAGAATATAAAAGCGTATAATTTAAAACATCACAACAAATATTTTGGTACAATGTTATTTATTATTACCCTGGTCACTGGATTCAAAGCCTTCACACAAGTGTGCACCATCTCCACTCCTTAGGGAGCATTCCTACCATTTTGTAACGTTCACAGGCATGCATGTAGGGCAATGGCAAAATTAGTCGCACTGGTTTTCGGCAATCCTCACAGGTACCCATTAACTCCTGGAACAGCCTGAATAACGAACTATAGTTGATAGCCCCTCCTACAATTCTTTTAAACGGAAGCTAAGGTGTTACCTTGTACATGTATGTATGAATATTCATATCATGCTGGATCGTACAGGTGGTCACATGGACTTTGCTCGTGTAACACTGTCCTGCCTTTACAAAAAAAAAAACCTTCTTCTTCTTCTTCTTCTTCTTCTTCTTCTTCCTTCTTCCTTCTTCTTCTTCTTCTTTTTTTAATTCCTTTTCTTTTCTTTTTTTTTCTTTCTTCTTCTTGTCTTTCGTCTTTTTCGTTTCTTTACTCCACTTTCTAAGCTTTGCTGTCCTTGTACGTCTAGTAAATCTGATACTTCTAATCCGTCTCGCTTTTTTATTGCATCCCATTCAGAATTACTTATTCTACACGGGAGCCTAATCATTTACAAGCAATGCTTTTTATGCTTTTAGGCTCCCCACAGTTTACCTTTTTTCTTCTTTTTGCCAGTCATTCATATATCTCTCAAACTTTCTATCTATTTACTGTACATTGTACTTGATTTGAGTTCTTTACCCCTATATTTTGAAATAGACAAATATGCTTGTAAAATCATTTTTTATTTTTAAATTGTTCGATGTAAAAGTGGAAAAAATAAACTTCAAACTTCAAACTTTAAGAGTGGCAATGTAGATTAATGTCTTGCCAATGAACGTGAGTGCCGCGGCGGGACTCGAACAGCGAACAATGCGATCCACCGTCCGGTGATGTATCCACTAGACCACGGCACCTCTACAGACCACGATACCTCTATATAACAATGAATTCACTAAGGGCAAATTCAAAATTCAGAAGGAAGTTTACAAAGTATTTCAAACGACTCAAAAACCTACCGATGTTTTCAACGCTCTATCTGGTTCAAGGAGCAATGAATTATGTTCTTCCAAACTGTCAGTGCTCAGGCTACTGCTGTGACTATCGAAGCTAGACCTTGGTGAGAGGCGAAGGCCACGTCTGACTGAGAGGGTACTTTTGACCGTCTTTGGCTCTTCGAGACTGTCCGCGCTGAAGGTGCTTCCGTAGCTGTCAATGCTAGATCCTCGTGAAAGATCGCTTCTCACTAGGAGGAAGTTGTTGCCAGCCTTTTGTTCCTCCAAACTGTCCAGACTAATAGTGCTGCTGCGACTTCCTACACCCAGTAAGTGGTTCCTTTTGTCATTGTCACTTGGTCGGTTGCACGGAAGGACGCACTGCACACCATCAGCGTCAGGACAATGTACATTTTCAGACGAGCCTAATTCTACGCACTTCTGGTGAATCAGACGAGGGCGCTTTCCAATTGAGTGCCGTATGCACGATTCCAAATCAAGTAACGTTTCATCCGTACCCCCAGTGCCTTGACATGGCATTTCGGAAAGCATACCGGACTCCTTCCTCTGTTGGTTTGCCTTTCCCTGTAGCCGCTCCCCATCATTTGCATTATAATCGACGTAATTGCCTTCTATCTTCAGCACCGGAAGAGATGGCCAAGGATGATTTTCCCTGGATAAGTTTATACTTGCGTTTTCTTGCGTCTGTTGTTGAGGAGAGACCCCCTGATTCATGTGCACCTTGGGTACCTGTGGAGTGTGGATGGTTCTCAAGTGGCTTGCACAAAATAGAGGGCGCATTTCCTCGAGGCTCTTGTGCTTCAATGCATCTGCATGTAAAAAAAAAAAATATATTACTCTTTCGTATGTGAAGTGATATAAGAATATTAAAATTTGACGAAGTCATAGATCGGTCAAACATTTTTTATTAATTTTTTGCCATGACTGCTGAGGAAGCACAATTATTGCTTGGTATTGTTTGAGGAGTTAAAATGGTTCGCTATTTTAAGCATGTACATAGGGCACAAGAAGGTATACAATTCCGGGACAGATAATGCATATCTACATCAAATAATAATTAGTGGTCACTAGTGCATAGAATACAGAGGACATTTCAACAAAATAATGTCTCATTTCGAGTGACTGTTTTCATGTACGTGTACGTGTGTGTGGGTGGATGTGTGTATGTCTAGAAAACGTTTTGGAGATTATCCGGATTAAAAATGAACAAAAATAAATCAAAGGTATTAATCTTAGGTCCTCGTGAAAATATAAGAAGTACAATGTTAAAATACTTGAGATATATTTTTTGTATAGACGTAAATATAAAGGAGGAGATGAATTATAAAGAAATATTCAGTAAAATCAAAAGATTATTAGGCTGGTGTAAACAGCACGATTTGACCCTTACTGGTAAAATACAATTGTTGAAAGTATTTGCCTTATCTAAACTTACATATGTCTCTTCTGTATCGTTGGTACCAACTTGGGTTTATAAAGAAGTTGAACAAATTTGTTTTTATTTCATATGGAGAGGACATGATAAGTTTAAAAGAAATGTCCTTTATTTAAAGGGGAATTAACCTCAAAATATAAAATGTGCTTATAGTCAAAGATGTAATCTATTCCTTCTTGTTGTCCTACGTAGTTTTGCAATGAAATAATTTATGCGAGATGGGTATAAATCAAGATTTTCTCAGCAAAATTTATCGTCTGCTAGCGATACTTGGGGGCTGCCATTTTCTTGGTGTGTACATAAAGATATTTTTAATCCGAATGCAAAATTGTCTTTCTTCCTGATACAAAATCCCATTTGAGATTTAAAATATTCAACAGATATATATACATATATTCTAGAAAGGAAATTTTGTGTTTTATATTTCTTTGAAATTCCTATTTTACTAAATAGAAATCTGTTTTCTTGATACTATGACGTACGCGACGGAGCAAATTAATTCAAATTTATGGATGATAACTTTCCCGAGCGTCAATAGTGACAAACTATGCATTCACCTGCTTTGAGATAAGGGACTTCAATAGTCAGAATGCGCGTTGTATGAATTATGTTCTGCTCTACCAGGCAAGCCCAAGAAATCGATTTCTATTTAGCAAAACCAGAGAATTTAAAAAGAAATCTATGAATTTCAAATTTTAGAATATATGTATACACCTGTTATGTATTATCCATCATATATGGGGAATTTTTGTAATGAAGAGAAGCAATTTAGCTCTAGGATTAAAAATATGTCCTGACCGGAACGGTTTCTAATGGTTCATGTACAACTCCATATCATCAAGAAAATGGCATCCCCCATGTAAAGTGTTAGCACATGATATACCGTGTGCTAGAATGTCTTGATTTAAACCCTTTGCTGATATTTTATTTCTAAAGTGATACAGGCCAGTGATTAAGAATGCATTACACCTTTGAACATAAGTACATTTATATTTATGGGCTTAATTCTCCTTTAAATTATAACCATGGATGGTTGAAAACTGATGAGTTTTGGAAAAAAGAATCTTAAGGCAAAAAGAATAATGTGGATTAAGAGACTAATTCATGAAGACATTAATATGAAATGGAAAAATATTTTGACTGTATATTCGGGTCAACTGGAGGAAGCTCAATAATTTTATGAAATTATGATATGCAAAATATTCATGTTCAGACGCCTCCATTGTACTTAGAATATTTGAATATTTGGCATGACTTAAGTGAGAACAGAATTATCATTAGTAACTTAGGAAAGTAAATGATTTTGTACTAATACTTTAATCCCTTTTGGTCGGAAAACATTCTTTAACAGAAAACTAATTGAGGCTAATATCGTATCAAATTAAGTATTTTGTAGATAAAGGCCATTTAAAGGCCAGTTAGCTTTTTTCTACAATTGATTTATTCTATATTAGTAACATTTATTCAGCATTGCCGGTGAATTTGAAAGAGAAAAGGAAAAAAGGTGAAGAGATAAATGACATGATTGATTACTTGGAATTGATGTATAAAGTAGGCGATAAAACAATATTATATGAAGGACTGACTTCTATAAATAATGTTATGAAATCTTTATAGAAAATATAAAGGAAAGCTTTACGTTCAGATAGGCGGAAATAACACATTTGAATAATACATCTGGAATTGCGACTTGCTTTTTGACCCCGAGATTGTACACTTTAGATGGTAATTTTAGTTTTAAATATTACATAGTATCCTTTATTGTAATGATAAACTGTATCAATCTGACTTTGTATCCTCTAACTTATGTTCCTTCTGTGGAAAAGAAATTGACGTATACCATCACTTGTTTATGAAGTGTCAATTTGTTAAGAAACTGTGGCAAGAAATAGTCGTACAAATGAAATTGATGTACTTAAATACTTTAAATTGGGAGGAAAATTTTAGTTGGGTTAGATGGAAAATCAAAAAAACATAATTATTTACATAAACCACTTAATTATACTCATAAAATATGTCATATAGAATGCGAGATCAAAAGGAACGCCCCCAACAAAGGAAGAAATCCATAATGCACTTTTAGAAAGCAAAGATAATAGACGGGGGGAAAAGCAATAGCTCGAGATAAGTTAAGTCTACATCTAAATAAATAGAATTATTTTTGATGCTAGATGGAAGGAGGACATACACGATATTCACTGATACAATTGCCCGATATACTTTAAAGGGCAATCCGACCTTGATAATAAGATGATTTGTGTGAAAGCAGAAAAATAAGAAAAACAGGATGGTGAAAGTTTGAAAGATATCGGACAAGGAATAAGAAAGTTATGGATGTTTGAAAAATGAGATCACTACATCTATGCGAATCTCAAATTGGCAATTGGTGAGTCAATTGTGACATTAATTTTTGTGGACAACTCTCCCATTTGTCGTACATAAAAATGTAATTAATTTGCGGTTTTCTTCAAGGCGCTTTTACCCTCAGGGCAGTACTAAAAATATATTGGAGATAGCATATTATTATAGGTCCTCATGAACGAAAAGATCCTACTGAGTAATGCATTTTGAAAAAAAGGAACATTTTAGTCATTTTGTGTGTTAGAGCGAATGGGGGAGTTGTTCACAGCTACATCACAGTGACATTACCTATTCGGCCAATTTGAAAATTCCCATATGCATAGTGATTACAGCTTTCAAAAATTCATAACTTTCTTATTACTTGTCTGATTTCGTTTAAACTTTCACCAATCTGCTTCTCTGATTTTTCCTCTTTCTTTCAAAGCAACTCGCTATAAAGGTAGGATTTCCCTTTAAAGGAACCGAAAAGTCGCTAGTCGTGGTGTTTTGGAGCTTGGCCCGGCTCAGGTAATATTCAGGAATCTCCGTACATCTTCGGTAACCTTGCTCGGGGAAAAATATTCGACCGAAAAAAGACGAACTGAACAACCCAACTGACAAACTACTCTACCCTCGAAGGCAATTTTGTTCGCTGATCCAAGATTGTTATTATGCACGGCCTTTCAACAAGGGCAAGCGAATGAAATTGAACGTACATGGATATCAAGCGGTGGCTCCCTTTAATTCTGCACCTATCAGGTTTGAATCTATACCTTGTTCAGTTAAATTGTATACTATGGTTGTTAATTTATAAATGTTATAGATGGTATGTTATGGAATTAAATCAATCATTTGTGTTTTGTTTATCGCCATGTTGAATTATATTGTGTAATTAATGCTTGATTTGTAATATATATATTGAAAATCTGAATCAAGGAATAAAAATTATGGGGAAAAAATGTAAGTATATACATGTATATTTCTATACACTAGGTAATCTCGAATTAGTTCCACGCCAGTGTATGAAACTTCTTCGTAATTGTACGCGTAAATGAAGGGGAAATATATCTGAGTAAATCCTTACCCCATTTCTTGCAGAGCTCCTTCCTGAGATCAAAGCGTCGTATCTTAGCTAGAAGATCAGAGAGATAATCGATGCACTTCTTGTTAATAACATCTCTCTTGATCAAGATATCAAACAAGTCACGTCCAGATCTGATGTCTTCGGTCTCTCTTTCAGATCCTATTAGGTCCTTGCAAAGGAAGATCAATTTCTCCAGGTCTTCCTTGGTTAAGCCATCGTCAACCATGAGCAGTAGGGAACGGAATGGACAGACCTTGGCAGGAGAAGTGCTCTCCAGTGTCCTACTGTGAATGCTAACTGCCATGTTCTATGTGTTTTTCTGCTTCTGCTATGTACTGTGTCTTCTGTTGTCGAGCATTTGTAGTGCTGCATCCAAGTAAGCTTACAAGGTTCTAGAGCATTAAGTGATTGTTGTACTGGAAGTTCGTGAATGAAGGTGAACTTTAGCGAGGCAAAAATTGAAGAATACGTCAGTTTCTATTATGTACATTGTTCTCGGCTACAAGTAAAATATGGTTTGCTTGTTGGTTTCTTTCTCGTTTCAATGTCTGCAGGACTACTGTCCAATGCGTCGCACTGAAGCCCAATTCGGTACAAAAATGCAGTCATTTATTATGGAGTCACATGAACAGGTAAAGCTACGTGTCGTTCAGGAACTTGCAAAATAATTGTACTGCGCAGTTCTTCTATTGTGACGCTTATGTTAAGCTTATGTCAATATGACATTGTCCATGGGAATTATGGTATGTGATCAGAGGTCATATCTCGTCTGTTTGCAATGACACGAGCAGCAGAGCGTGGAAGGGTATTCCCAACGGGAGATATTGCAAAATAATCTCACAGAAAACATTTATCTGATGCACCGTGTACCTAATTTGCATGTACTATAATCTGGCTCTGTATCCGATTCCATTTTCAACCAAAAATGCGTCCAAACGCCAAAAATGTCATTTATTACTTTGATCCTTTGAATCAATGTTTTATTTAAGTGAAAGTATATACTTCCAAAAACATTTGATGTCAGATTTTCTCTCTTCTGCAGATGAAAATATCAAATACCTGTATCGAAAAATAATTTTCATATTCAAAGTGAAACTAGTGACAGACGCTTCATTGCACCGTGTAAAATTAGATGACAGTTTAATTTTATAATGGTGTGCAAGGAGAATATTTCTTTCCATGTTACTTGGATGGACCGGCTTTAGAGCTTGTCCGACCTATACAATTGTACATGTAACACCAAATAATGGTTGCTGCGTTTGGCCTTTTCTTCTAGAAGCGGTGGTTTGTAGCTTATGAATTGGGTGGCTCGACGCTATGACGGCGGGGAGGACGAGTGCCTTTTTGGTTTTGTTTTAGGGTTTTTTTCAGACGCGCTATACGGGGATGTTCACATGCCATTGTTTACAATCCATGTTTTCCAAATGACACGCACCTTCATTTCTGATTTTCTCAATACATTCTTTTTTTCTTCCTTTCTTAATAATGCTTGTTTCGCTATATTCCAAGGATTGAGCTCTTCTTCCTATATGCGTATTAATAAACTAACCATCAAGTATATATACATTTACTACATGTACAATTTCATTTATTTCAAGTTATCTCGTTCAGAAACATATAGCCATTGATTTTTATATTGCTTCTAAGTTGATAATGGTCGGATTCCGTTCAAGCTCGTCCATATGGGTCATGATGGATGTTATCACTTTACAGATAACTCCTACGTATATTGTTTTTTGTACTAGCACATACACCGGCACGCAACTGCACAAGCACTTTCCCATATTTCCTCACCTGTATTTCCTTCAACGAAGTCTCAATAATTCATTATGGAAATGAATAACAATCCCTTTATATTTAACAACCTAGTTAATGGACATCCTGTTGAGAGTAAATACTATACTGCTACAGAATTCAATAATACTTTTCAGGATAACTTAGACGACGTTAAATTGTTGTATATTAACGCTAGAAGCTTAAACAGGAATTTTTATGATTTTCAAAAACTTCTCAATTCATTAAATCATTTTAAATTTACGATAATTGGAGTAACTGAAACTTGGTTACATCAGACTTCCCCTCCATTATTCAATTTACCTAATTATACTCTGGTTAGAGCTGATCGTGTAGGTAGGAGAGGTGGTGGCGTTGCGTTTTATGTAGCTGATCATTTAAATTTTAAGATTTGATATGATATTAAATTTGATCAAAAGGAAGTACTATTTATTGAAATTGACAATCTTCAAAGTAAAAATTTAATTATAGGACTGATATATATAGAGCCCCTGATACTCAGTTTGAACTATTTTATGATAATTTTGAACAATGCATTAGTAAATTGACAGACGAGAATAAGCAGATATATTTTCTTGGCGATTTTAACATCAACTTTCTTTTATTACATCACAACAATTATTCTAATAGGTTTCTTCAGTTGATGAATTCATATGGATTTTGTTCTTTCATAAACAATACCACTAGAGTGAATGTACACTCTTCAGCTTTAATTGATAATATATTTTCTAATATATTTTTCTTAAATCACCACAAAATTTTATGTATCGGAAAGAGACTACTCACAATATTGAAATGTTAAAACAAGATTTAGCCATGGCAGAATGGAATGATATTCTTAATGCAGATGATGTGAATATTGCATATGCAAATTTTAATTCAAAGCTACAATTTTATTACAGTAAAAATATTCCATTAGTAAGAAATAAACGTAAGCGCAATGAACCTATCAACCCAGGGATAACTAAAGGCATACTTAAATCAATCAAAACAAGAAATCGACTTTATAAACAATATATGAATAACCCCACGGATACAAGTTTACTTCTTTATAAAACATACCGTAACAAATTAACAAAGTTAATTCGTTTCTCTCGCAAATTACACTTTTTAAACAAATTACAAACGGTGAAATCCAACTCGAGTGCAACATGGAAAGTTATAAAAGAAGTTATGGGAACCAAAAGTGACACTTTACCAAAAGATGATTTCACTTTTAATGGTAACAAATTTGCAGATTCTAATGACTATGCCGATTGCTTTAATTCTTTTTTCACTAGTATTGGTCCTCAACTTGCTGCCAAAATTGCTACTCCAAATAATACTCATCATACGGAATTCTTTTCAGAACCGACTCAGGCATCTCTCTTTTTAAATCCCACAAACTCCAATGAAATACTTAATATTACTAAATCATTAAATGCTTCGAAATCCCAAGGTCATGATAAAATAAGTACTTCACTTTTAAAGGGAATAATCCATTTCATTGCTGACACACTAACACACATATTTAATCAGTCTTTACAGTCAGGTATTTTTCCTGACTTGTTCAAAATAGCCAATGTAACTCCAATTTTTAAAAGGATGACCAACATGAAATCAGCAATTACCGTCCTATATCTATTCTCCCCAGTATATCCAAAATCTTAGAGAAAATTGTTTGTAATAGATTATATAGCTTTTGAAACCTCCATAAAGTACTAAATCCAAACCAATACGGTTTTAGAAAAAATCATTCCACTGACCCAGCTCTTGTCCAAATTTATGATAAAATTACCGACGCCATTGCAAAAAAAGAACATGTTATTGGAATATTTTTAGACCTTAGTAAAGCATTCGACACGCTCAATCACGATATATTATTTTCTAAACTTCATTCTTGTGGTGTTCGCGGCTCAGCGCTTTCTTGGTTGAAAAGTTATTTAAGTAACCGAAAGCAATACGTTACATTCAATGGTACTGATTCACAGTCCCTTCTAATTAAGTGTGGTGTCCCCCAGGGATCTTTCCTAGGCCCGCTTTTGTTGTTAGTGTATGTCAACGATATAGTTAATACGTCATCATTATTATCCTTCATCTTATTTGCAGACGACACTAATATTTTTTATTCTCATAAGAATCTAAAATCATTGGAAAATACTTTAAATGTTGAATTACTTAAAGTTTCGAAAGGGTTTAAATGCAATAAGCTTTCTCTCAATATTCAGAAAACTCAGTTTATGCATTTCAGACACAATAATATCCATGTAGCTTATACTCCTATTAATATTAAGATTGATAACATTTCCGTCGAATGAAAGAAGAGTTCTAAGTTCCTAGGCGTTATAATCGATGAGAATTTAACATGGAACGATCACATTAATCATATTATACTATGCATATCCCGAGGTGTGGGAATCATTCATAAGTTAAAATTTATGTTGCCACGAACAACTCTGCTTTTACTGTATAACACATTGATACTTCCTTATATCACATACTGTAATATTGTTTGGGCTAACTGTGGTATTACAGTACTCAATCCTATTCTTTCCCTACAAAAGCGGGCACTTCGTATTTGTACAGGATCGTCTTACTTTTCTCATTCTGATCCACTATTTTTTCAGCTTAAAACATTGAAGGTCACTGATTTAAATATTTTTCAAGTTGCAGTTTTCATGTTTAAATATAAAAATAATCAAATTCCTTCCTCATTTCAAAATTTATTTAATCTATAAACAGTACAATTCACACATACCCTACCCGTATTTCAGAAAACTTTCATCTAACAAACCCCAAATTATTAATAACGCATAAATCAATACGATACCATGGCCCTGACTTGTGGAATAATCTACCCACAACAGTTAAAATGTGCTCTTCAGTTTACTCTTTTAAAGTGACTATATGAAGCGCAATCTAATATCATTATACTCAAATCCACCACACTGACCATCTATGTAAAAAAAATAGTTTTTATCGATTACTGATCCACACACCAACTCATGAATACATCTTGACCCCAGCGCTAATGCACTTGCACTGCACTTGCACTTGCACTGCATCCTCATGACCTCTTTTCTCCAGTCCTTTTTTTTTTTTTTTTTTTTTTTTAGTACTATGTCGCTTTTTTACTTTGAGGCCGCCATCGACATCAAGCAACTCGCTCCTGCGTTCATAAATCCTGTTAATTGCAAATTGTTAATGTTCCATATTGTATACATATTTTCTTTGTATTCAAGAAGTAAATTGTTAATGTCTGACAATGTATTTATATACTTTTTTCTGTAATATTATTATATTTTGTATCATGCCATCGAACGCAGAAATAAAATCAATCAAACAAACAAACAAACGTCATTTTTTTCACTTTACCCCAAAACTTAAGAATTTATGTCATTAGGATTATTAAATGCAGACGTTGCTTCCTCTGGATTTAGTACAGTATCTTCAACAGTGTTTTTATTTCGATTTCTGCGTCTCTTACTTGAAAATCGACGACGAATATTGAGCACCGCTCCTTTTGTATCTATTGCACCCTGTTTATTGGAAGTCATCTTTGCCGGGACAGGAACTTTAGACTTCTCGTCGACACACTTCAGAGACATAGATGAAGTGAAGTTACCATTGTCAGGATTAGGACACCTATGCGAGGTCATGTCTTTATTGCTACGACTGTCTTCCTTGTAAAATAAACTTTGAAGGTTATCTGCATTAGGTGTCTCCGGGGTACTGCGTGGCATTTCATGGTATTCAACTTGTTGCTGGCTGAAAGAGAAACCTGCCGTTCTTTTGGGATTAGTCAATAAACACCGTGCTTCCTCTGGATCCAACACAGTGTCTTCAACCGCACTTTTATTTCGATTTCTGCGTCTCTTACCTGAAAATCGACGAAGCAAATTGAGCACCGCTCCATTTGTATCTATTGCACCCTGTTTGTTGTTAGTCACCTTTGCCGGGCCAGGAACTTTAGACTTCTCGTCGACACACTTCAGTGACTTTGATGAAGTGAAGTTACCACTGTCAGGATTAGGACACCTAGGTGAGGTTATGTCTTCATTGTAATGTCTGCCTTCCTTGTAAACTAAATTTTGAAGGCCCTCTGCATCAGGTGTCACTGGGGTTCTGCATTGCATTTCATGGTGATCAACTTGTTGCTGGCTAAGAGAGGGGTCTGCTGTTGTTTTGATATTTCTACCATTCCCTACAGTCGAGCAATCCTCCTGACTATGGTGCGAGTCCCTTACATCCTCTACTAGTTCAGATGTCACCACAAGGTCTGATGTTGTAACTACATTCCAAGTCAAGTCATCCAAGTCAATGCCCGCTGCGATTGTGTACTGTGGATAGACTTGTCCTCTACTCCCTGCTTGTAGACGACCGTCTGCATTTGGAGAAATTTGTTCAAACTGACTTCTATTTCTCTGGACGATTCCGTCACTGTTCAGTTCTCTGAGAGACCGTGAAAGACGTTTCGATGAGCCAGATCCATCATGGGTATACCCAATCGGTGATGAAGACACTGGGTCAGGGATGTGCTGAGTATCGGGGTTTGACTGCCTCTTTAATTGATCTGTAAAGAACGAGGATTTTTTTTTTTTTAATAAGTGTCATAACATTGCTTCGCTAAACTTTGATTTAGCCGAGTTTCCCTGGTATGGTATTCATGGCATTCAAATATGTAGTAAAACATTTCCTACCAGGCACCATTTATTTTACCTAGGTCGAGAGTGGCAAATGTAGAATCTTATTTTGCCAAAATACATTCATGTCGCAGCCACTGGCGTAAATCCAGGGGGATGGGTGGTATATATTCCCCCCCCCCCCACAAACACACTTTTCGAAGAGGGGAGGATAGACTGTATAAATATACCCCTCCCCCAATTTTCAAGGAAGAAATCATTTCTGTATCAATCAATTATTAATGAAATTGATACAAAAGACTGTTATATCAGTGAGAATTCCTACTTAAAATGCAGTTAAGATGCTAAAGATGTTATTTCAATGTCCCGATATTTCCACTTTTATATATCAAAATCTCTCATCCATGTCTATTACTAACATGTTTTCCATTGGTACAAATGGGCATTACATCCCCGCCTCTTTAATGCACAGTTGATGCAAAATGTAGGCCTAATAAAACATGGTATTATAAACAAAGTGTAGAAAGCAAGCTCAGATATATTTACGTCATGCTGAGGACACGAGGAGACTTCTCGGGTCTGTACAGCATTCTCCAAAATGACAGGGTATCTAATACATCTTCTATAAGTTCATGAATCTTCTTTCAGGATTCTCTTTGGAGAAATTTTAGGATTATTTAAAATCAGGAGCTGTGGTGTGGGGGTGCACAGTTCCCAGTATTTCAGGAATTTGGGTATCCTAGAAGTTTCCCTTTTTTACATAGGAAAGTGTTCCTTTTACTTCAAATAAGTGCCCCCTTTCCTTTACATTCCTGCCCGTTCCACATTCTTACAATTTGATTTTATTACCATTGATAATTGCCAGAGACCTATTAAAATGTGAGAGGTGCCCCTTCTTCCTTGACAACTGTCCCTTTTCCTTTGTAAGAAGTGGCCCCTCCCCTTCTATAAGTATCGTTTATATTATAACACGTGCCCCTTTTCCAATCTTATTGCTCCCTTTATCTTATTTGTGAAAACGAGCCTCTTCCCTTTTCACCTCTCATAAACCCCTAATAAAATCTTTCCTTCGACAATCCACTTTTAAATCATTTGCATCAAATGTACCTATTAATCCCTTTCAATGACTGCCTTTTTCCATTCTCACTTTTCAAGATACAAGAATTACCCCCCTTTCCATCTGATAAGTGCATCTTCACCTGTGGCAATGGCCTCTATTCAAATTTAAGAGGTGCCCGTTCTAATTTGACAAGTGCCCCTTCCGCCTTCTGCTAAATGACATTTGTCACCTCTGATAAGTGCCCATTCACACCTCTGATAAATTCCCCTTAATTCAGTGTAATTCATTTTGAAACGGGCTCCTTTTCTTTCTAAGAAGTACGCTTATTCCTTCTGATAAGAGCCCCTTTTCCATTGCAAAAAAAAAACGCCCCCTTTCCATTCTCATAAGTGCCCTTTTCACCTCTGTAAAGTGCCAATATTCATGTGCGACAAATACCACATGTTTCATTCTGAGAATTGTTTTTTTTAATATGACCCATTTCTGCTCCTTTTCTTTTCTGATAAGTGCCATTTTCGTTCTTGATAAGGGCCCCCTTTTTTTTCCTCCATAATTTGTGCCCCTTATTTATAGCGATTTAGAGCAACTTTACTTTAATTTAGTCAAGGCTCGCTCGCTACGCTAGCTCACATTTATATTTGATATAGTTATGTTCCTTTTTAGAGGTCTTTTCTGTCTCTCATGCCGAGACTGTGTTTAAAAACCTTTCAAAAATGGGTTTTTTCCTCTTTATAAGATGTTATTGATCACCATGCAGCCTCACACATCTTTAAAAATTGCTCGCTCGCTCGCACATTAATATGTAGGTCATCAAACCCAACTGCAAAATTTGATGGTTAAGTAAATTATATTAGAGCATGTAAGAGAGAAACATGATTGAAATCCCTATAAATTTAATCACAATGTAGGATATATATGCCAATGTTTAGAGATAGTATATTTTTCCTGTTGTAGGTGCCCCTTTTTCCAGAAAAAGCCCTTGATTATCGGTGCCCCCAAACCTTGGAAATTTCCACTAGATATTGTGATCATCCCCCTCCCCCCCCCCCCCCCCCCCCCCCCCCCCTCCCCCACATTCCTTGAACCGGATTTACGCCGGTGGTCGCAGTAGAGCGGCTGGGAATCGATCCCTATGCAACTTTTACAAATGACGAAACCTTTACATCAAATTTATTGGAATGGCGTATTAGAAGCTTTATTAAAAGAAGGGAGAACTGACAAATGTCTTAATGAAATTATGAATCGCCTTTTACAATCGCCGTGTTTTTTCCAAACGGAACCCAGCAATTTAACTGAAAAAAGTATTTACCCCATTTGGTCTTTGCCTTCTTCATGACATCAAATCTTCTAATTTTGGAGAGAAGATCGAAAAGAACATTGATGTTGCTATCACTTAGGGCGTCCCTCTCCAGAAGAACTTCAAAGAGATCGAGAGGAGAGCCAGTCGATTTTATCCTTTCCTTTTCATGTTTCGACTGGATGACGTCAGATGTAAGAAATAACAGTTTATTCAGGTCCCCACTGCCAAGGTCTTCAGCGACCGAGTACAACACAGATCGCAGGTTGTTCCTAACGCTATTTTGTGGTCTGAGTGTAACAGGCAAATTGTCCAAAATACAATTCGCTGAAGAGGAAGCCATCCTGTTGATCAGAATCAGCATTCAACGTAGGTCAAAACCAATTAACAACTCTTAAAATATCTCCTTTATGGACACCTTCCGCGGATATAGTTGACGCTTTGACAGAACGTAATCCATCCACTATAAAGTTCCACAGCCACTTTACTAACTTCGGAAACAAACGTTTTGATGTATTAGCATAGCTGTGTAGTACGTTTGCCACATAGTTCTGCATAGTACTGTAAATAAAAGGCATTGTCCTCTTTGTTGTTTTTGTATTTAGTTCCTTGTATAGTACTGGAAATAATGTTTGGGGGAATTTTCGGTATGAAAAGAATATCGTCGTGCGCTTTGTATCGGTGCATACCGTGACACTGGCTGTCATCATCCAGTTAGTCTGCAGAATATGGATACAGCAGACTCTACAGGGTTATATATGTATATATATATATATATATATATATATATATATATATATACAGCCCTGGAAAAAAATTATTAGACCAGCTCCTTATAAAGGCCTATGTGGAAAGTGTCGGCTATATCAGTAACTGAATTTTCAGAATGATTTCTACTAGCTAACCCATAATGAGTGGATGAATACTCCCCAAAACAATTTGCTCGTGTAATAACTAATCCCTCAGACAATTACCGCCAGGGTAATTGCCCCTAGGACAATTAACCCTGGACAATTTTCGCTGAAGGACAATTACTTCTAAGGGCACCCCAACGGATATAAATTTCAGAACAAGTAACAAAATGTAAATATCCTAGATGCTAACTGTTCTCAGGGATATTCTCCAGAGGTACGGGTTTTGGAAAAAATGTCCTGACAGAAGCGGTCTGGGGATAATTGTCCAGGGGGTATGCCTGATTTTCTCGTAAAGCTATGTCCACTCCTCTGGAGGCAGTTTGTTTAGTTCTTGGTAGAAAATTGCTACATTTGATGATAGCAGCCATGCCTTGTGGCATTCTGTCAACAAGGTGTTGCCTTTTTTCCTCCTCTCTCAGCAGCTCATTCATGCAAGAATTTTGTTTTGTTTTGTTTCATAAAATTAATTTTCTAATAGGCCTACCTAAATTTTTATGCCACATGCACTCGTCTCAGTAGAATAATGAGAAGGCCATGGTGCTCAGACCAAGAATAGTAACACTTCAAATTCATCCTCTCAGACATTTATAGTCTATTAGGTGGTCCAAAAACTCTTTCTCATGGGAAAAGGGGGTGTTGTAATTGTATGGGGAAATTTGTCCGGGACCATTTGTCCTGGCTGTAGTCGTCCTAGCGGTAACTGTCCTGGAGTAAAAAGTCATAGAGGTAATTGTTCGAGTTAGTATTAGTCCATTAATCATTATTAACTGTTGATATTAATTTTCCTACTTCCATAGACAATGGAATTAACACTACTCATATATCCCAAAATGGAGCTGGTCTAATAATTGTTTCCAGGGTTGTATATATCATACAAAAACATGTGTGTGTGCGGGTGTGTGTGTGTGTGTGTGTGTGTACATATATATATATATATATATATATATATCAGTTCAGTTCAGTTCATTTATTTATTTCATTTCTAAAATGTACAAACATTTGTACGTGACAAACATATATTTGATATTTACATTCATAAAAAACAACAATTAAATATGAGTATCAGTTAGCCTGTATTGAATTTTAAGGGGAAAAAAATGAAATAGGAGAACTTAAGATAAAGCCTGTGTTGGCCTTGTGAGACAAGTCCCCTTTGTATAACTGTGGTCAGAGGCTATATATATAGAAAATAATTTTCCTTATTCTGTACGAATACAAATACGAAATACGGTATGAATTTGAAAAAGGGGAAAAAGTACAAAAACAAAAACAAAAACTAACATATATATAAAAACATATGAAATGCATAGCAAAAATAGCTGATGTTTTAGTGTGAAAAATAGCTATTTAAATATCGTAGCAAGAGTAACAGAGTTGCTAGTCAAGTATATTTTGAAATGAAATATTGTTTTAATTTTCTTTTAAAGAGGGAGAAAGAAATGCATGAACAAATGTATTTAGGTAATGAGTTCCACACTGTTGGGAAACTGAAACGAACCGATCGTTGTAAAAACGTTTTCCCTACTTTCCATAAGTGAAATGAGCTGCTGGTACGTGTATTGTGGGAATGAATTATACTATTGATATTAAACATTTCAAGAATATTTTTTGGTAGAATTTTCTTAAAATATGAAAATCCGAGTAGCGCAGTCTGATATTGATAAAGATGGAATATATTCAAAGTTTTCAGTTTATGAAAAATAGGAGCTGAAGGCGATTGATAATGACTGCCAGTACATATACGTATTGCTCTCTTTTGTAATTTAAAAAGGACTTCTAATTTTGTTTTGCTACAATTACCCCAGACAGTAATACAATATAATATATGTGACAATATTAAAGAATTATACAATGTGAATAAGGCTGAACAAGGAAGACAGCATCTTAATTTATACATAATCCCAATACATTTTGATATTTTGGTACTTAAATAGTTTACATGTGCATCCCAATGCAGATTTTCGTCTATTTGGACTCCGAGAAAACAAACAACTTTAGATTTGGATATCGGTGTAGAATTAATACTTAAAGCAAGATCGTTACATATTTTGCTGGCATTAGATAGCTTGTTATGAAAGCAAATAAAACATGTTTTAGTTAGATTAAGGACCAACCTATTGGCTTTAAACCATTGCGATACGTTAAATAATTCGGAGTTGATATTTTCTTTTACATCTTTCAGGTCTGGTTGCGTATAGAACAGAGTAGTATCATCTGCATACATAATGAAATCAAATTTACTTGATGATATTACAATATCGTTAACATAAATGAGAAATAATAAGGGGCCCAATATAGAACCTTGCGGAACTCCATGTATAACTAAACTATGAACGGAAGAAGTATTGTTGCAGTTTGTAAATTGATAACGATTGCATAAATAATTCTTAAACCAGAGAAGTGGGAGTCCACGCACGCCATAGTATTCTAATTTAGATAATAAAATATTGTGATTAACTATGTCAAATGCCTTTGATAGATCAATGAATATCCCAATCCCAAAATTATTATTATCTATTGCAGATACAACTTTATCTTGTAAATCTATAAGTGCATGGCACGTTGAATGATTACTTCTAAATCCATATTGACTGTCAGATAATATGTTATTAGACATTAAAAACGAATACAAACGATTATATATACATTTTTCTAATATTTTTGAGAAACTTGGCAGTATTGAAATTGGTCTATAGTTTTTACAAAAGTGAGGGTCATCTTTCTTAAAAATTGGTACAATTTTAGCAATTTTTAGTTTGTTTGGAACATTTCCTGATATTATAGACAGATTGAATATATAACACAGAGGTTTTACAATGGAATATATAATTTTCTTAACGATAATTATACTAATATTGTCGAATCCACATGAATTACTTTTCTTGAGTGATTTAGTTATTTCAAGAATTTCAGTTTCCGTGATTGGTTTAAAAAACAATGACTTAGTAAATGATTCACTTAAATATCCTCTGAATTCATTATCACCTGTTATATCATCAGAAGAGCTTAGAATGTTGGTACAACAATTTATAAAATATGAATTAAATTCATTAGCTATACACTGAGGGTTATCTATCTTATTTTCATTACATAAAATATACTGCGGTAAACAATGTTTTGGTTTACAAAGTAGTTTGTTTATGACAGACCAAGTACCTTTGATATCGTTTTGCATTTTAGCAAGTTTGTCACAAAAATATTTCTTTTTAACATTACGTAATATATTATTAACCTTATTCCTGTGTTTTTTATACTTTGCTTCATTTGAAGGTGATCGATTGTGAAGGAATTTCTTATACAACTTATTTTTTCTTCTGATGTATCGTAAGAGTCCTTGGGTAATCCAAGGTTTACGTATACACAATTTATTTCTTTTACAAGTACTCAAAGGCAAATTATTATCATACAAAACAGTAAACTTACTTAAAAACAAATTATATGCAGTATTAACATTATTACAAGAAAACAATGAAGACCAGTCTGTGTTATACAGATCTTTTTGTAAATTTTGTATACCATCAATCGTTATTAAACGTCTAAAATTAATGGAATCCCGCTGTCTCTTTGATAATAAGTTAGTTTTTTTTAACACAAGAAATACAGGTAAATGGTCTGTTACATCAACTGAGAAACTTCCACTTTCAATATCTGTCTCGAATGAATTCATAAAAATATTATCAATGAGAGATGCAGTATTCATAGTGATACGAGTTGGATGACTAATGACAGGAGTGAGACCAAATGAAGAATTAATATTTTAAAAATAATTTGTACTTTCATCATATAATTTTAACAGGTCGATATTAAAATCACCTGTCATAATTTATTCTCTTTTGTCAGTGCTCAGTTTATTAAGTGTTTCAGAATAAAAATGTATAAATGATTTAATATCTGTGCTAGGCCTTCTGTAAAAAACACCAACCGTCAACTTATCTCTGTCATGTCTAAATAAATCAACCAATAAGTATTCACAAGTGGTTTCTCTTTCTACAGAGTGAGAAATATTATTTCTTATATTGAAATGTATATCATTTTTAATGAAAAAACCAACACCTCCGCCTCTACCACATAGTCTATCAAAATTAACAAAATTATATCCATCTAAATGAAATGGAATTACTGGTGACCCAGATATCCAAGTTTCTGATATAGCTATTACTGAAAAACTGTTATGTAGAGTAGACAAAAAATCAGAGATATTGTAAAAGTTTTTATGAAGGCTCCTAGCGTTGAAGTGAATTAAACTGAATTCGTTACAACTTGTGAAATGTTCATTAAACTCAAAAGGTGTGTAACAATTATAAGTGTGAAAGTCTGATAAGCCATTGATTTGTTGTTCAGGATCAAGATCGTTAAGTGGGTTGTTCATACAAAAGTACGTTCTTATTGATAACATTACATGCTTTGATTACAGCAAAAGAAGAAGAATAAGAAAATGCAACTCTGCAAGGGATAGTATAGTGAAGTCTGAAACTCTGATATAAAAACATACAACAAAAGCTCATGTATAAATGAGCAAACCACAAAAAATCAAAATGTCTACACTCTTTCATGATGGTCAAATAAGTATGATGCATCAGAGAAAAAGATTTAAGAAAATAGAAACAAAATGAATGAATAACAAATTTACGATATTAAAAATTCAAATCATAAATTATATAAGAAGAGATGTATGATTATATACAAGTATGAAATTAGGTGAGTGTTCACTTTTTCAGACGAAAAGGAGAAACATTACCCTCCAGAAGACTGCAAGTTCATAATTACACTTTTATTTATCATTTTGCAATGCTTTTTAGGTCATCTTCATTTCTTATGAGTTTTTTCTTATGTTCACTTCCTTTCAGTAGAGCAATAATCCTACCATCATTGCTCCAGGCAGTTTCAACATTAGGATGTCCTTTTGTGGTGGTCAAAAGCTTTTGATTTGTTGTTGTAAGATCTTCCACTATCGCTCTCTTGTGTCCTTTCAGCTTTCGTCTTTTTTGCTATTATCTCTTGACGCTGCCTATATGACTTTAACTTAACAATGATTCCACGCGGTGCTTTCTCTTTGGTAGATGTAGAATTTCCGGTGGACTCTGGGGTACGCTCTGCTGTAGACTGATTAGGCATACCAACTCTGTGGCTTCTTTCGATGTCCTCAACTTTTAGGTCGATATATATATATATATATATATATATATATATATATATATGTTGTGTGTGTGTGTGTGTGTGTGTGTGTGTGTATATATATATATATATATATATATATATATATATATGCCATATATGCCAGCAATGCGTGAATGGCCCGTAGTACCATTGTAATCTTCCAGTAGCATAGCGTAGGCAGGAGCATTCATAGAGGAGGGGACACGGGATGTATAAAAGTTTAAGGGAAAGACCCTCCTGACTAGCTTATAAACTCTTGAGTTAGGTCTTATTCAGTCGTTTTGTTAAAATGCAGAGTATAGTAAGTTAAGCACATGCACGGTACAATACAGCGCAGTTGTAATGTACACCGTATACGCAACATGCATCCAGTGTACATATGCAGCGGGCAGACTATTATCCGGATGAAACTATCGGAACATAGATCTATTCATCTATATGTGATGAGGCAACATGAATTGCGAATGTGACAATAGACAGATCCATTCGACCTTAAAAGTAAGACTTCACTGACAATGTTTACATATTTTGTGAAATTGTACTGGATCGGCAAGGCTTAACTGTAGTACACGCGCTGCTGAACTCCAGACTATCTCTACGTTGTAATACTTGTATGACGTACAGTAGATCTAAAGTTGTAAGGGCATAGTGTAAGGTCCTATCAAAAGGCTTAACTTTAGTATTAGGCCTATACTATTAATACGTGGTTGGGAGTGCGTTAGTGCGATTTGGCAACACAGAGGTTTTTATCGTGGTGTACTAACGCACGAGGCGTAGCTGAGTGTGTTTAGACACCACGATTAAAACCTGCGTGTTGCCGGATCGCACTAACGCACGAACTCACAACCATGTATTAATCTACAATAGTGAGGAGGTATTCTTACATTATGAGGAGGCATTTTAAATCTAATTGGAAAATTGTAATGATAATAATAATAATAAAAATAATAATGATAATGATAATTATGATAATGATATTACATGTGGGTAGTAATATTAATAATAGTGATGATAATGATAATGACAATGAAATAATTTATTTTCGAATACAGTAATATCTCATTTATCAGCCCCTGAATTTCTACGAATAACTTCATATCACGGTCGCATTAGTGTCAAAATATCTCCTAAATAACTGATAATATGAAATATATACATGTCTGAATATAGCATATCATCATCTCCTGATCATACAAATACAGAAAATATCTCGTAATTGAATGAATATCACGTAATAATATTGGCACAAAGTCTTGTAAATTATACTGACGTAAATGTCATATCATTGCCCTCATTACTGATAGATGTCATTTTGATGTCTGTTTATGACCTGTTGAAGGGAAGTCCACATGGAAAATAGGTTTAATATAGAAGCAGAGAAATGAGAGGAACAGCTAGGCCAGTTAAAGCGTTAACAAATTCCAATAAAAAATTAGGTTATTTATCTCCAATCCCCCATCCTTCCTCTCACAATGACAACACATTAGAATGTGGCGATTTTGTTTATATAATTTTAGTTATTTTATTTGAAACTATTTCCAGTATCACTTAGGCCAACTGATCACCGTCAGAGCTTCCCAGCTTTTGTAAATAGCTATGAAAAAAATTGCTCCCCCAAAATAGTACATTTCCTTTGTCGGCATAGAGGATGCCAGATCTTGTGTTTAAAAGACATGAAAAAGATGTCTTAAAAATGTCGTTTATTTGGTCATACAAAATGGCTAAAATATGGTCTTTGAAAGACGTCGTACTATCGTTGTTAATTTTGGTTACAAAAATGCAAATTATTGTCTTTGAAAGACGTCGTAAAGACGTCATAATTACGTCGTCTATACTGTAGAAATATGACGTCTTCACAAGACGTTATAAAGACGTCGTAATGAAGTTGCATACACGACGTATGACGAGTTGACCAATTTAGACCAGTTTACGACGTCTTGAAGACGTCAGACTGCTATCAGGGACAGCACCAGCTAGTACGGTAATGCTGCTCAGTAATTCCAAACATGTCCCAACTATTGAAACCTCAGACCGACATCCGACCGACTACAAACCAAACATACATTACATTACGCTCAATGGCCAAAACCTGGTCGGTTGGGAGTAGCTTTGGAGTCAGTTTGGGCGGCTTGACTGAGGTGTAAAAGAAACTCAGCACCAGTTAGTACGGTAATGCTGCTCAGTAATTCCAAACATGTCCCAACTACTGAGACCTCAGTCATATCAGCGAGACCGACATCCGACCGACTACAAACCAAACTAAAGATTACTTTACCCCAGTGGCCAAAAATTGAATGGTTTAGAGTCGGTTTGTGGGTGTGACTGAGGTGTAAACTTACATTGTCAAAAAAACAACAAGGCAACAGCACGAAACCCACTTACAAATACTGTAAGCTTTTTATGCTTTATCATGGGTCTCGGTAGTTGCTAACAGTTTATGTGGGCCTTAATTCGCATGCAACATGAAGTATATTTAGATAGATTACATTCAAGCATGAAAACATGTCTCATTGCGATGGATATTCATTCATTTCCAATATAAACTCTTCATTATGTATGTATAATTATATCACTTGTCACGCTATCCTTTGAATAAAAGGTTGAATTAATATCAAGACATGAAAACATGTGAGCTTATCTCATTTTACCTCATTTCAATTACCTCATTTTCTAATGCACTCTAATGACATGTGTTATACAGGTAAAAAGAAAAGAAAAGAAATTAAAATCAATAGTAAAACACAAAATAGATTGTAAGATATCTCAAATTGTGCATAAAGAATTACATTGTGTCCTTTCGTCATGTGATAGGCGAAGCACATTTATGAATTTAATAGATGATTGTCATTTTTTTTCCTAAACGTTATTTCTGTGTGTCGTCTTTAATTTTCTTTAAGATTCAAACATCTTAATTTACACGAAGTCCGTACATGTATCAATAAACAGGTATAACCTAAGCAGTATTAACTTAAATTGACTTAAATTATAGGGACTTGAACCTATGAATAAAATGTTACATTTATATTACAGCGCATTACGTGAATGCTTCAATGCGCTTTACAATGTTTCTATTATTACCCCTGGTCACAGGATTTAAAGCCTGT
This sequence comes from Heliocidaris tuberculata, assembly GCA_025618425.1. Taxonomy (NCBI): domain Eukaryota; kingdom Metazoa; phylum Echinodermata; class Echinoidea; order Camarodonta; family Echinometridae; genus Heliocidaris; species Heliocidaris tuberculata. Next base: position 24,429,993 of record CM046849.1, read on the forward strand.
ACACAAGACTGTGCACCATCTCCACTCCTTAGGGAGCATTCCTACCATTTTTCACAGTTCACATGCATGCATGTAGGGCAATTGCAAAATTGGTCGCATTTTGAGCAATCCTCCCAGGTACCCATCATCTCCCGGGTAAGAGTGGCAATGTAGATTAATGTCGTGCCAAAGAACGGGACTCGAACCATGAACCATGTGATCCACAGTCCGGTGGCGTATCCACTAGACCACGACACCTCTACAGACCACGATACCTCGGTATAACAATGAATTCAATAACGCCAACTTCAAAATTCAGAAGAAAGTTTACAAAGTATTTCAAAAGACTCAAAAACCGACTGATGTTTTCAACGCTCTATCTGCTTCAAGGAGCAGTAAATTCTGTTCTTCAAAGCTGTCAGTGCTCAGGCTACTGCTGCGACTTTCGAAGCTAGACTTTTGTGAGAGGCGAAGGCCAGGTCTGACTGAGAGGGTACTTTTGACCGTCTTCGGCTATTCCAGACTGTCCGCGCGAAATGTGCCACTGTAACTGTCAATGCTAGATCCTGGTGAAAGATGTCGATCGCTTCTCACCAAGAGGAAGTTGTTGCCAGTCTTTTGTTCATCCAAACTGTCCAGACTAAAAGTGCTGCTGCGACTTCCTACACCCAGTAAATGGTTCCTTTTGTCACTGTCACTTGGTCGATAGCACGGAAGGAGACACTGCACACCATCAGCGTCAGGACAATGTATATTCTCAGACGGGCCTAATTCTATACATTTCTGGTAAATCAGACGAGGGCGCTTTCCAATAGGGCTCCGTATCCACGATTCGAAATCAAGTAACGTCTCATCCGTACACCCAGTGCCTTGCCATGGCATTGCGAGAAGCATACCGGACGCCTTCCTCTGTTGGTTTGCCTTTCCCTGTAGCCGTTTCCCATCATTAGCACTATAATCGCCATCACTGACTTCTGTCTTCGTCACCGGAACAGTTGACCCAGGATGATTTTCCCTGGAGAAGTTTATACTTGCGTGTTCTTGCGTCTTTTGTTGATGAGAGACGGCATGATTCATATGCACCTTGGATTCCTGTGTGGTGTGGAAGGTTCCCAAGTTGCTTGCACAAAATAGAGGGCGTATGTCCTCGGGGTTCTTGAGCTTCCATGCATCTGCATGTAAAAAATATTACTCTTTCGTATGTTAAGTGATATAAGAATATTAAAATTTGACGAAGTCATAGCTTGGTCATACATTTTTTTATAGATTTATTGCCATGACTGCTGAGGAAGCGCAATGATTGCTTGGTATTGTTTGAGGAGTTAAAATGGTTCCCTATTTTAAGGATGTGCATAGGGCACAAGAAGGTACACAATTCGGGGACACATAATGCATATCTACATCCAATAATAATTAGTGGTCGCTAGTGCATAGAATACAGTGGACAGCTTAATGAAATAATGTCTCATTTCGAGTGACTGTTTTCATGTACGTGTACGTGTGTGTGGGTGGATGTGTGTATGTCTAGAAAACGTTTTGGAGATTATCCGGATTAAAAATGAACAAAAATAAATCAAAGGTATTAATCTTAGGTCCTCGTGAAAATATAAGAAGTACATTGTTAAAATACTTGGGATATATTTCTCTGTATAGACGTAAATATAAAGGAGGAGATGAATTATAAAGAAATATTCAGTAAAATCAAAAGATTATTAGGCTGGTGTAAACAGCACGATTTGACCCTTAATGGTAAAATACAATTGTTGAAAGTATTTGCCTTATCTAAACTTATATATGTCTCCTCTGTTGGTACCAACGTGGGTTTATAAAGAAGTTGAACAATTTTTTTTCATATTGAGAGGACATGATATGATTAAAAAAAAATATCCTTATTTAAATAATAACCATGGAGGTTTGAAAACTGATGAATTTTAGAAAAAAAAGGTCTTAAGGCAAAAAGAATAATGTGGATTAAGAGAATAATTCATGAAGACAGTAATATGAAATGGAAAAAATATTTTGACTATATATTCGAGTCAATTGGAGGAAGATCTATAATTTTATGTAATTATGATATGAAAAATATTCATATTCAGGCTCCTCCATTGTACTTAGAATATTTGAATATTTGGCATGACTTAAGAGAGAACAGAATTATCATTAGTAACTTAGGAAATTCAATGATTTTAATAATACTTTAATGCCTTTTGGCCGGAAAACATTCTTTAACAGGAAACTATTTGAGGTTAATATTTATATCAAATGAAGCATGTTGTAGATAAAGAAGGCCATTTAAGGCCAGTTAGCTTTTTTTCTACAAAAAGGTCTTGATGCAAACGATTTATTCTATATAAGTAACATTTATTCAGTATTGCCGGTGAATTTGTAACAGAAAATGAAAAAAAGACGAAGAGATAAATGACATGATTGATTACTCGGAATTAATGTATAAAGTTTTATAGGCGATAAAACGATATTATATGAAGGACTGACTTCTAAATAATGTTATAAAATCTTTATAGAAAATATAAAGGAAACCTTTGGGTTTAGGCACATGGAAATAACGCATTTGAATAATACATCTGGAATTGCGACTTGCTTTTTGACCCCGAGATTATACACTTTAGATGGTAATTTCAGTTTTAAATATTACATAGTATACTATATTGTAATGATAAACTGTATCACTCTGGCTTTTTATCCTCTAACTTATGTTCTTTCTGTGGAAAAGATATTGAGATATACCATCACTTGTTTATGAAGTCTTAATTTGTTAAGAAATTGTGGCAAGAAATAGGGGAACAAATGAAATTGATGCACTTAGATACTTTAAAATTGGAGGAAAATTTTAGTTGGGTTACATGGAAAATCAAATAAACATATGTACAATAAACACTTAATTATACTCCTAAAATATGTGATATACAATGCGAGATCAAAAGGAACACCCCAACAAAGAAAGAAATATAGAATGCACTTTTAGAAAGTAAAGATAATAGACGGGAAAAAGTTAAGATAAAAAATTAAAAAGTAAAATGATTAGTTAAGTCTACATCTGAAAATATGGAATTAATTTTAATGTTGGACAGAAGGAGGACATACACGATAATATATCAAACAGCTTCAAAAAAGTATAGTCATTGATACAATCGCCCTATATACTTTAATTCTGCACCTATCAGGTTTGAATATATACCTTGTTCAGTTAAATTGTATACTATGGTTCTTTTTTTTTTATAGATGGCATGTTATGGAATTATATCATTTGTATTGTGTTTATTGCCATGTTAAATTATACTGTGTAATTAATGCTTCATTTGTAATATATATTTTGAAAATCTGAATCAAGGAATAAAAATTATAAAAAGAGAGGAAAAAAATTGTAAGTATATACTTGTATATTTTTATACACTAGGTCAACTCGAATTAGTTCCACGCCAGTGTATGAAACTTCTTCGTTGTACCCTTAAATGAAGGGGAAATATATATGAGTAAATCCTTACCCCATTTCTTGCAGAGCTCCTTCCTGAGATCAAAGCGTCGTATCTTAGCCAGAAGATCAGTGAGATAATCAATGCACTTCTTGTTAATAACATCTCTCTTGATCAAGATATCAAATAAGTCACGTCCAGATCTGATGTCTTCGGTCTCTCTTTCAGATGCTATTAGGTCCTCGCAAAGGAAGATCAATTTCTCCAGGTCTTCCTTGGTTAAGCCATCGTCAACCATGAGCAGTAGGGAACGGAATGGACAGACCTTGGCAGGAGAAGTGCTCTCCAGTGTCCTACTGTGAATGTTGACTGCCATGTTATCTTGATAACAAAATGTTCTATGTGTTTTTTTTCTGCTTCTGCTATGTACTGTGTCTTCTGTTGTCGAGCATTTTTAGTGCTGCATCCAATTAAACTTCCTGGTTTATTTAGAGCATTCAGCCATTGTTGTACAGGAAGTTCGTGAATGAAGGTGAACTTTAGCGAGGCAAACATTGAAGAATAGGTCGGTTTATGTACAGTGTTCTTGGCTACAAGTAGAATAAGGTTCATTGTTGGCTACATTCTTTATCACATGAGTCACATGAACAGGCAAAGCTACGTGTCGTTCAGGAACTGCCAAAATAATTGTACTGCGCAGTTCTTCTATTGTGACACAGATGCTTCTGTCAATATGGCATTGTCCATGGACATGTTGGTATGTGACCGTAGGTTATATTTCATCTCTTTGCAATGTCACGAGCAGCAGAGTGTGGAAGGATATTCACAACGGGAAATATTTCAAAATAATCTCCCAGAAAGCATTTATCTGACTCACTGTGTACCTCATTTGCATGTACTATAATCTGGCTCTGTATCCGATTCCATTTTCAACCAAAATGGCGTCCAGACGCCAAAATTGTCATTTTTTGTTAATACTTTGATCCTTAGAATCATTTTTTTTTAAGTGAAAGAATATTCATCCAACAGCATTTGATGTCAAATTTGCTCTATTCTGGTGATGAAAATATCAAATACCTGTATCGAAAAATTATTTTCCCATTTTAATGCGAAACTAGTGACAAATGCTTTAGTGCTTCGTTCAAAATTAGATGAAAGTTTAATTGTATAATGATGTGCAAGGAGAATGTTTCTTTCCATATCAATGTCACTTTGGTAAGACATTAATCTACGTTTGCCACTCTCCACCCAGGTGTTAAATGGGTACCGGCAGGAATAAATTCCTTGAATGCTGTGAGCGCCGAAATTGGTAGCCTAGCTAGAGCCGGGGTAATATTGGAGCGCCTTGAGCACCATTCACGGTGGATATGAGCGCTATATAAATATCCAATATTATTATTTATTATTATTATTATTATTATTATTATTATTATTATTATTATTATTATTATTATTATTATTTCACGTAATCCAACAACTTATGATTTTATATCTTTGGGATTCGTAAATGCGGAAGGTGCTTCTTCTGGATCTAGTACAGTGTCTTCAAGATCGTTTTCATTTCGCTTTCTACTTGAAAATCGACGACTCAGATTGAGCACCGCTCCTTCTATTTATTTTATGTCTTTTTCCCCCTGTTTGTTGGTAGTCATTTTCGCCGGGCCAGGAACTTTAGACTCCTTGCCGACACACTTCAGACAAATTGATGAAGTGAAGTTGCCATCGTCAGGATTATGACCACTCGGTGGGGGTCATGTCTTTATTCCTATGACTGTCTTCCTTGTGAACGAAACGTTGAAGGCTATCTGCATCAGGTGTCTCTGTGGTAATACATTGCATTTCATGGTGTCCAACATGTTGCTGGCTAAAAGAAGAGTCTGTCGTTCTTTAGGGAATAGTAGATACAGACGGCGCTGCCTCAGGATCTAGCACAGTATCTTTATCAGTGTTTCCACTTCGACCTCTGCGTTTTTTACTTGAAATTCGACAACGCATATTGAGCACCGCTCCTTTCGTATTTACTAAACCATTCTTGTTGTCAGTCACCTTAGTTGAGCAACGATCTTGAGCCTTCTCGCTTACACAATTCAGACCCAGAGACATTGAATCTGATGAACTGAAGTTGTCATTATCATTGTCTGGACACCTACGTGAGGTCCTATCTTCATTGAGAACTACACTTTGGAGGCCCTCTGCATCAGGTGTCTCTGGGATACTGCATTGCTTTTCATGGTGTTCGACTTGTTGCTGCCTAAAAGAGGAGTCTGCCATTCTTTTGATATTCTTACTATTCATTACAGTCAGGCAATCATCCTGACTATGGTGTTTGTCCCTTGCATCCTCTACTTGTTCAGATGAGACCACAAAGTCTGATGTTGTGACTACATTTTCTACACTTGATACAGCATTCCTTTCAAGGTAAGTTTCGATTCCATCATCCAGAAATCCAAGGGTGTCGTAAGAGTTGGAAGTGGCCAATCTTTCTAGCGATGTAGCGCAGTAGTATGACCCATCGGCAATACTTCGGGTAAGAAAATCGCGCATGGCTTTGTGACTAAAACCAAAGTTGGAATGGCCAAGAGCACCATGGTTCCTGGAGATGGGAGTGGTTCTTTGTCGGAATGGTTCTGACAAGAGATCTTGGACTTCCTTATCATCCAGGTTAATGCCCGTTGCGATTGTGTTCTGTGGAAAGAATTGAACATTTCTCCTTGCATGTAGAGGACGGTCCGTTTTAAGAGAAACCTGTTCAAACTGCCTTCTATTTCTCTGGACGATGCCGTCACTGTTCGGTTTTCTGAGGGACCGTGAAAGTTGATGATGCTTTAATGAGCGAGGTCCATCGTGGGTATACCAAACAGGTGGTGAAGACACTTGGTCAGGTGTTTTCACAACATCAGAGCTGAACTGCCTTCTTAATTGATCTATAAAAACAAGGATTTTGCAAAATAAGTGTCACAAAACGTTTTCACTGAAATCGAATTTAGCCCAATTTCCCTGGTAAGATATTTTTTTACTTCCAGCCAGTTACCCACTTATTTTACCTAGGTCAGAAGTGGCAAATGTAGAGTCATATATCTTGCTAAAATGCATTCGTGACACGGCAAAGCGGCTTAGATTCAAACATAACTTCATCCTTAGTATGCTGTCTTAAATTACAAATAACGAAACCTCTAAATGAAATTTATTGGAATGACGTCTAAGCCTTATCAAGGGAGAATTGACAAAAGGTCTTAATGAAATCACAAATCGCCTCCTACAACCAATTGCATGTAACGGTATAAATAAGGAAATAAAAGTACTTACCCCATTTCACTTTTGCCTTTTTCTTGACATCAAATCTTCTAATTTTGGAAAGAAGATCGAAAAGAACATTAATGTTGCCATCATTTAAGGCGTCTCTCTCCAGAAGAACTTCAAAGAGATCGAGGGGAGAGCCGGTCGATTGTATCCTTTCCTTTTCCTGTTTCGACTTGATTATGTCAGATGTGAGAAATAACATTTTTTTCAGGTCCTCACTGTTAAGGTCTTCAGCGACAGAGTACAACAAAGATCGCAGGTTGTTCCTAACGCTGTTTTGAGTTCTTAGTGTAACAGGCGAATGGTCCAAAGTGTAACTTGCTCAAGGGGAAGTCATCCTGTAGATCAGATTAAGCATTCACCATACGTCAAAACGATATATAACTCTTAAAACATCTCCTTTATGGATACCTCCGCGGATATAGTTCACGCCTTGACAGATCGAAATCAACTACAGCCTTCCACAGTCAGTTTACAAACTTCGAAAACAAAAGTGTTGATGTACTGGCATAGCTGTGTAGTATATGTACCACATTAAGTTGTTCCGCATACTACATGACCACGAAGAGCACTGTGCTCGTGTTTTAAGCAATGAGTTCCTTTTATTACTAGAAATTGCCTTGGGGATTTTTTTTTCTTTTGTATGAAAAGAATAACGTCTGCCGCTTTGTATATATGTACATAACGTGACATTTTTGGTCTTCGTATATTGTATATATATGCCTTAAAGGGAACCACCGCTCGATATCCATGAACGTTCAATTTCATTCGCTTGCGCCTATTGCAAGGCCGTGCATAATAACAATCTTGGAGCAGCGAACAAAATTACCGTCGAGGGTGGGGTAGTTTGTCAGCTGGGTTGTTCAGTTCGTCTTTCTTCGGTCGAATGCGTATCACTGCAATTGCGTGCTCGTTTACCGAAAATGTACGGATATTCCTGAATATTACCCGAGCCGGGCCAAGCTCCAAAACACCACGATTGGCGACTTTTCGGTCCCTTTAAGTGCCATATATTCCAGCAATACTTGAGTGGCCGTCGATGCACTGTAATATTTCAGGTGCATAGCGTAGGAGAATTTAAGGAGAGGGGGGGGGGATTACAATGTACAAAAGTTGAAGGGGGAGGCAAAAATCCTTTTTTCCCCTCCATGTGCTCCTACGCTACGCTACTGGGAGGGGGCGGAGATTGAAAATTTTAAAAAGTTGAAGGGGAAGGCAAAACCCTATATCTTTAACGAAATAAAGACTGGAATAATTATCACCGGAGCAAATGTCGGAGCAGCTGAAGTCAATTGAACACAAACACACCTGGAAGTGTCCATTTTCAGCAATTTGTCTTCCTCTTTCTCAAACGTTTTGCAGCAAATGGATCCCCACATTTATGGTTCATCGTCTTTTACATTATATATATATATATATATATATATATATATATATATATATATATATATAAAGATATATATTACCGAAGATTCAAACTGCATTATTTGGAATAAAAGCACATTGGCCTGTTTTAAGGCAAGAAGAAATCTCACCAAATATTAATGAATGACACAAATTTTTCTTATGAAGTGTTACCTAATGATGTTGATAATGTTCTAAATTTTGACACATCTAGTTCTTTTAAATTAACTCATGTTAACATACGCTCCTTGATGAGAAATTTTGAAGACCTTAAACTGGTGTATGAAGATTGTATCAATACTAAATTTGATATTATTGGTTTATCAGAAGTCTGGGACGTGACTAATACATGTACTTCTCTTTTAGATTTACAAGGTTATACTCTTGAGGTAGACTGTCGAAAAAATGATGTGAGAGGAGGAGGGGCTGGAGCTTATATCAAATCACACCTAAAGTACACACGCCTAAATTGTGACATTATTCATGCAGAATCTCTATGGTTACAAGTTAACATAACTAATGCACTTACAATAATCGTTGCTGTATTGTATAGAAAACCTAATACAAATGTTAAAGAGTTCCGAAACAGTTTGTTAGATACACTGGAACAACTCAAAATTGATAAACATAAATGTGTACTCCTAGGTGATTTTAATGTGAATATGTTAAGTACAGAAGATATAGTAGATGATTTCACATCATCTCTGCAATGTGTGGGACTAGGACAATTAATTAAATCACCGACAAGAGTGACTAAAGAATCGTCTACATTATTAGACCACATTTATTCAAACATTGATTTTGTTGAATGTCACTCAGGGGTCATTCAAACTGACATTTCAGATCATTTTGCAGTGTTTGTAGTTTTCAAGAATATAACCCAAGAATGCTCGAATCAGAAAAAAATTACTTATCGGTGCTATAGGAAATACAATGTTGAACAGTTTAGAGAAGAACTTTCTGTTTCGAACTGGGAAGAGGTATTTAGTTGCCTCGATGTGAATGTTGCATACTCTAGTTTTTGTACAATTTTCTCTAATATTTGTAATAAACATGCACCACTGTTAACTAAACGAATTGGGGAAAAGAAAGATATCAAAAGGAAACCATGGATTACGACAGGGATAATTAAATCAATACGAAAGAAACAAAAGTTGTACGCAAAAGTCTTGAGGACAAATCACGATGAAGATGTTGTGAAAAAATTTAAGAAATATAGAAATGTGTTGACTACGGTATTAAAGAATGCAAAGAGAACATATTATGGCAATTCATTACATGTTAACCGGTGGAATACTAGTAAGACATGGGGTATCATTAATGAATTATTAGTCGGAAAGAAAAAAATGTCGCAAGTCGCTGAGGTAGACAAGCTTATCAAAAGGGTCAATGGAAGAAATACACTCATTACATCTATGTATGATATTGTAAATGAATTCAATAATTTCTTTGTAAATATTGGTCCGAACTTAGCGGATGCTTTACCACATGAAAGTATATCGCATAGAACTTACTTAGGGGCACAAGCTGATAATTCTTTATTTTGGAAGCCTGTGACTGAAGCTGAGGTTTTGAATCATCTCTCAAATCTAGATATAAAAAAGGCTTGTGGTTACGACAATATACCTGGACGACTATTACGAGATGGTGCTGCTTGCATAACACATGCCCTTGCATATATCTTTAATCTATCCTTAGAGTGCGGGAGGATGCCAGATGAAATGAAAATAGCAAAAGTTTCACCTATTCACAAAAAGGGACCAAAAGAGGAACCTGGGAATTACAGACCAATGTCGGTCTTACCAGTGTTGAGTAAAGTCTTTGAAAAAATAACAAATGGCCGGCTGATACAATTTTTAGAATCAAACAATACCTTTTACCATCATCAATATGGATTTAGACAAAAATATAGTACAAAATTATCACTGATAAACTTGTCTAACACTATTTTAAAATCGATAGATGAGGGTAGAGCTACACTCGGGATTTTTATTGACTTTAAAAAAGCTTTTGATACTATCAATCATAAGGTCTTGATACAGAAACTCTCTCATTATGGTATACGGGGTCTTCCACTGAAATGGTTTGAAGATTATCTAGAACGCAGGTACCAATATGTTCAATGTGGAGAAATAGTCTCCAGCAAAATGAAAATCAGATGCGGTGTTCCACAGGGATCAGTTTTAGGACCAACACTGTTTTTACTTTATATCAATGACTTACCGTCGGTTTCTAACTTTTTCAATTTCATACTATTTGCAGACGATTCTAACTTGTTTCACACATTTCCAGCAAATCGAAAGGAAATTGATGCCAATGAAATAAATATCAATGTAAAGAAAATACAAGAATGGTGCATTGCAAATAAGCTTACCATCAACTCTTTGAAGACAAAATTTATGTTAATTAGCAGCAGAAAGAAGAAAATCACACTATCTGGTAGACTAGAAATTGGTGGAGAGGTAATTGAAGAGGTTGATGAAGCAACTTTTGTGGGGATAGCGATTGATAAACATTTAACTTGGCACAATCATATTCGAGCTGTCAATTCATGTATACGGAAAAGCGTTGGAATTTTATTCCGCCTGCGACATGTTGTACCCCAATATACATTAGTCTTATTGTATAAAGCATTCATAGAGCCACATCTAACCTATGGAATCGAGGTATGGGGGAGTACATACAAAAGTAGCTTAAATTGTTTATTTAGCAGTCAAAAAATGGCAGTACGTGCCATCACATTTAGCCACTGGCGAGCTCATACTCGCCAATTATTTCGCGATTTAAAGATCCTCAATGTGTTTGATATGCACTATTTATGTGTAGGAACCTTCATGTATGACCTGAGTAATAATAACTTACCCCACTCTTTGATAGATTATTGTGATACGATACAACACAATTATTCAACGAGACAAAAAACAGGTCGACAGGTACATTTACCCAAATTAAGGACTACCCAAGGACAATTTTCTCTTTCTTTTTTAGGAAGTGATTTATGGAATAAAATACCAACCGATATTAAATTAAAATCATCCAGAAGCAGTTTTAGGAAATCGTTAAAAGAACATCTTTTAAGTCAATAAGTATTATGTTTTGTTCAATATGTAAATGTGCATGTACATGTACATGTAACACCAAGATATCTATGTAAGTTGTTGTAATTGTTATGTTTGTAATGGAATTAATATCATCTACTATGTAAACTTTGTAGAGGGGCCAGGCTCGACTAGCACTTGTGCTATTTTCTGGTCCCATTTACCAGCTATTATCATATGTTTCAATCTTGTAACAGTATTACTGTATGACAAAACATGTACACATAATGTTATTGTTGGTGAATAAAATCATTCATTCATCATTCATTCATTCATTCATTCATTCATTCATTCATTCATTCATATATATATATATACACACACACATGTATATACCGCCAAATCTAATGATTTCTGAGGGTCTAACGCTCTGACACTCCTGAACATTACTAGTAGGCCTTGTTTTATAAATGTCATTTATGTCATCAGTAGTGATACATAATAATAAAAGGCCATCGTGTGTTATAAATGGCTTTCTATGGCCCGTTTCCATCATTTTTTGCATCATGATTATGCACCTAATGTAAAACATGAGTTAACTAACTTTAAAAACATTATTTCTTGCGTTTCACTCTGTTTAGTCCAATATTTAAAAATAAATCGTTTTTCTGTGATCGAACCCACTGCCTCATATCTCCAGTCATGTGTTTAAACCACTCGACTACGACACATCTATACAAATCTACAAATCTACCTAAGTGAACATCGGGTTTCTTAATTTGTGTGATGGTATCATCATCTGGACAAAAAACACAATTATACACCCCATCAATGGCGTAGCATAAGTCCAGAAAGGGAGTACCTGTACTGGCATCATTGGGCACCGGTCTTACTCATTGGATAAAATGCTAATTAACAAGTTCATTGATTAGAGGGAGGGGATGTAGCGTCTTTTTTTCACATTTCCTTTCCCCTCTTTTCCTCTTTATTTTAATTTTTAAGGACATATGGCCCCCAATGCACCCACGGAGCTACGACACCAAAGGACATGTACCAGTGGCATAGCTACAGGGGGCACGGGGGTACGTGCCCCCTCAATCGAATGGCGGGAATATAAAGAAAAAGAGAGAAATCGGAAAGGATATAGGGAGAAGGGAAAAGAACGAGAAAAGAAGACCTCTTCCCGCACCCTCCCTCTAATCAGTGGCCTTGTAAATTGGCATTAAATTTTCCGAGTAAGACGTCACAATGACGCTTAATGTCACAACGACACATAATGGAGTACTATTTTCGGCTGAATAAACTAGTTTCTTGCACTGAAATTAAAGACATGTGTAAATTTAAAGCAAAATCATTTAGCTACATAGACTTTGAGTTTAAAAACTCCTCAAATACATATCTTAGCTTTGTGCCCCAACATTTGCTCCGGCGACAAGTGAGTCGGAAGTGCTAATGTAGTAAGGAGTGCCAACAGTTGTATTGAAAACAGGTGTATTTTAAAGTGACAATAAACTGGAGCTCCTAAATAGCGCCATCTTTCAACAGGATTTGATAAGTGTCTGTGCCTCTCAGTTTCCCATCATGCCCCATTCTAGTTTGTAAAAGCTTAGAATGTACCTGCACAATTTTCCACAATGCCAAGTCAAAAATAACAGTTTGAAATATGAAATGTGGCTATTATCCAAACAAGCTGTTTGTCAAAATTCAGAATAAAATACAATTAATTTTCAAATTATAATCTTAATTCAGCAATAACTGTAAGATGGTGCTGTTCAAGTTCTGCCAGTTTAATGCCATTCTAATTTAAAGTCTATTTAACTTAATTTATTCACTTTAAATTTATCTATCCTATTAATTTCATTGCTTGCAAGTTATTTATGTAATTAACACATAATCGGTAGATTTCTGCAAGGCAGCCACATAGCCCAGATACTTAGCAAGCTCCTTTACTGTCTGTGTCTTGTCAAACAGGTGCAGATGGACAATGCGTGTGTTTACATAATCCGACAATATCATCTGACTACTTTTGAGAAAGCAATACAATTTCACAATTTAATAACTTATTATTGAAATCATCATTTGACACCAAATTTCACCCCAAGAATGTTACAATACTCAAAATTGTAATTTGTAAATTTGACTTGAATTGAATAAAACACTTTGGAGTTATTACGGTTGTAATGGCAATTTTCTCTTCTCTCTCTCTCTCTCTCTCTACATACGGAGCATTTAGGGCAGCAAAACTTGAATTAGGCCACTTTGGTGTTTTTTCAGGGACGTGTTACACCCCCTTCCCGATAGAAATTTCGGTCCGTTTTTTGTTTTGTTTTGTTTTTTTTTTTTTGTTGAAAGTACACCCATACATCTTCCTTGTGACAAATTTTGGTCCATGGGCCTTAAGGGGAAAAATTCGCCCAAATTTTTAGGAGCCGTCTGACAACACATCCCGACGGAAATTTTTGTCACTGTTTGTGTTTTGGTAGTCTAGATTCTATCCGGTTTTTTTAATACTTGGTTTATTCCCTAACGCTGCTCTTTCTCTACACGCATATCCCACACAGAGCGCGACTCTCCACTAATCGCGCGATCCCCAAATTTCACCCGTGCGAGGGTCGAATGAAAGGGCTATCTCAGTTTTAGCGTTGGGGGTGTATTATTTTCTCAACAGATCGCGTTCGTGCGCGAACAGTCCAGGCAGTGGACTAGTGTTTTGGTGATGTACTTTGTATGGTCATCCAACTTCCTTCTGACAAAGTTTGGAGCATAATTATGTTTGATGGGTTGAAATCGACCCGATTTGGGGGCCCTTTTGGGGGGCTCTGGGGCCGAACCCTGCGGCTTTGTTCAGGCTGACAAGTTTTTTGTGAATGATATTAATGGTTTTACTAACTTTATGGGGTCAAATCTCATCTGTAAAATGGGGTGACTATTTCGGGACAGGCTCCTGGCCTCTATAGACAAATATTGCCAATGATCTCACACGCAGAATTTGTCTGACACATTGTGCATATCAATTAGAATTTATTACATCTGGGGCCTGTAACATAAAGAGATAAATCGATCTTACGATTGATATTAATCGTAAGTCTGTGGCAAACCATGTACTGAAGAGTTACAATTGATCGTAAAATTGATTGTATCTCTTTATGTTACAGGCCCCTGGTTCTGTATCAACTTCAGTGTCCACCACAATGTGTCCAGACACCAAAATTGTCATTAATTAGTTTGATCCTTTGAATCAATGTCTACATTTTAAGAAAAGGAAAGAAAATATAAACAGCAACACTGCATGATCTCTTTTTTTCTTTCCTATTTTTATTTTCTGATTTATTTTGATTGGTCATTATTCATATCCGTCCTCCATTCATTACCACAAATTATTTCACCGGGGCCTACAGCTTTACAAGCTTGCTTTCATCGACATCGAGGGGGCAAATCGACGCAAATTCGTCTCGTTGGTACACGACTTCACCTCGAAACAGGCGAGAAGGGGGTAAAAGCGGCACCATGGACCAAGTACAAGTGACGTCCGGTGAGATAATTTTGAAATAAACATTCATCCTGCATATATTTTCTAGACATCACCGCCATGATATTGCTGATGTCTTTGTTTATTGCCATTTTGAGAATTTGTTCTTGATCATGGAGCTGCTTATTCAAGGATGATTGTTATCGCTACATAGATGTATTTTTCTTCATTGTATTGGTTCTTTGTAGTTTAAAAAATTGAATCTGCAAAGAAATTATAAAGATGTGTATTGTCTACTGAACAAGAACTGCTCTTCTCCTTTTGTTGCCTATATATTAACCAAAAAAGTATTTGCGTTTTTGTTTTTATTACAAGGAGAATGCATCTTCACAAGGGAACGAAGAGCCCAGAAGTTTCATTTCATTATAGTTCTTGTACAGTTAAATGTAGCCCAAGTGAACAGCTACTCCCACTGCCGGATCAGTTCGGTTCATTTATATTTTCTTGTCTGATGTTTAATAGTTTTGCTTAGACACCCTACATGTTACCATCGTGCTTCTTATTCAGTGGACAAAAACGATGCAGGTGATTTTGTATTGTCTTCTCTGAGCTGGAATTTTGATATCGTGCTAAATCTAAATGTCTTCCAATATATTATCAATATACATACTCATGTACATGACATATGTAACCTGTTCTGACAGAACACCTCTATCTAACTTCTTTTTCTTCTTCTTCTTATTCTTTCTCTCTAATACTGCAACCAAATTTTCCTCATCAAGTGTATGTAATCAAACCATTTTTCTTGTGATCTGCAATCTCCTTTTGCTGCATATAATTATAGGGTACTGGATTTTTTCAACTCTCAACTATCATGACTATGCTGTGTATATTTACGAGCTATTTATAACTGCACGTGTGCCACTTTGTTTATTTGCATTTGTATACCTAACGTTGTCAGGTTCCTTTTATATTGTTTATGGATGATGAAATGACTGAACCAGATACATATCATACCTTATTATGTAACAAGTTTTATTATTGTCACATGTGTAATTAATCGTATTTTAGTCATGAATTGAACCACTATTTTTCCTCTTGTAAATCCTGCTTTGAACACCTTTTCCCTTTTAATCACTTAAACAGCCCTGCCTTTTGTGATGCAGTCCCTCAAATACTTCTGCTATTGATGACAGCTTTGATCGCCTATCCCATTTACACTTCGACCCATTTGTAGCACATGAAAACTTTGTAAGAAACGATGATGTAGACCCCGACTTTCAATTTTATACAGAGAGCTTAGGCGACTCCCAATATTACCATTCTGAGAAATTTAATGAGGTGTTTGGTGTTCCAAGCAGTGATACTTTTTCAAGTATACAGTTCAATGCAAGAACTCTTTTAAATTCAATTGATTCAATTACAAACTGTCTTAACTCATTTAACTTTAAATTTGATGTAATTGCAATTTGAAACATGGCTTAAACGAAGTAATGCTCTTGTAAATATTCCTGACTACTCATTCGTGCAAAACAACAGACAGTACGCCAAAGGCGGCGGTGTTGGACTGTATATTCGTGATACGTTTTCTTTTTCTATTCGCAACGATTTGGTTTTAAATGAAAGCTTGTGTGATTCCCTGTTTGTTGAAATTAAGCAGACCTCTGCAAGAAATATTATTGTAGGCGTGTGCCGCACCGTCCTTGGACACTAACAAATTTATTGATGGGCTAGATGAACTTCTGTCTACTCTCTCAATCGAAAATAAGGCAATATATTTAATGGATGATTTCAATATAGATATTTTGAAGCATTCCTCAAATAATCAAGTACAAAACTTTGTAAATTGTCTATTTAGTAACTTTTTTATACCACTAATTCAAAGACCGACAAGAATAACTGAGTCTACTGCTACCATGTTAGATAATATAATTACCAATCAATTCCATTTACCTACTGCAAGCGGATTATTATACTCCGATATTTCTGATCACTTCCCAATATTCCATATAACTTCTATGAAATCTGCTCAAGTGACGATCTTGACATTGCTCCCCGTAGGATTTTTTTCATCAAATAATATAATTAATTTTAAAAATGAAATTGAGAATACATGTTGGGATGATATCATGCTTATACAGGACGCAACTCAAGCCTATATGATGAATTTATGGCAAAGTTCCACAGATTATATGATAAGAATTTTCCTTTTGAAACACCTAAAAGAAATAAAAGAAAATTAAAACCATGGATGACTGATGATTTACTACAGTCAATTCATTATAAGAATACTTTATATAAAAAAATTATCCATAACCCATCTAAGATTAATGAAAAGAAGTGCAAGGAATTACGTAACCGAGTGAATTCGTTGAATAAACAGGTGAAAATCGACTATTATAAAGACAAATTTAATCAATATAAACATAATGTTAATGGTATGTGGCGATTAATAAACTGTTTTAAACAAGAAAAGACAACACATTTCAAGTACTTTAGAATGTAATGGTGCAATGTCAACAGATTTTCTAAAGATCGCTAATGCCTTTAATAATTTTTTTGTAAATATCGGTTCTAATTTAAGTAATCTCGCACCGCAAAGCAATATCAACTTTAGACAATATCTACCCGAACCAAACCCAAACTCGTTATTTATGTCTCCTGTTACGGATAATGAAATATGTAATATTGTAAAAGCCTTTAAGAATAACAAGGCCCCTGGTCTAGACGAATGCTCCCCCAAAATTGTTAAAGTTGTTATTGATCTAATATGTAAACCACTGTGCCACGTATTTAATTTATCACTTAGTACCGGTAAATTCCCAGAAAAAAATGAAAATAGCAAGGGTTATCCCCATTTTCAAAAGTGGAGTCAAAGAACAAGTTAACAATAAATTACAGACCTATTTCAGTACTCTCTGTTTTTTCTAAGATTTTGGAACGTATAATTCACAATAGAACATATAATTTCCTAGAAAAGCATAAATGCCTTTTCGCAAATCGGTTTGGCTTCCGAAAAGTACACTCAACTCAACTTTCACTTTTGGAACTTACCAACAAAATAATTGATGCATTTGAAGACAACTCATTCGCTATCGGTGTATTTATTGATCTGTCAAAGGCCTTTGACACTATTAACCACAACATTTTACCATCTAAACTTAATTATTATGGCATTCGTGGGACTGCACACGATCTTTTTCATAGTACCTTCATAATCGCCATCAGTGTACCCTTTATAATTCTTCTCAGTCAGACTTTAAAGAAATTACATGCGGTGTTCCCCAGGCTCTCTGTTAGGCCGCCTTATTTTTATTATGTTTGTAAATGACATTCAACGATCATCCAATCTTTTATCTTTTCTCCTCTACGCTGATAATACAAATTTACTATATTCTCATAAAAATCTTGATGTTCTATGTAAAACTGTAAACACTGATTTATTGAAAGTTTGCGATTGGTTTGCTGCTAATAAGTTAACAATCAACTACAAGAAATGTAACTACATGATATTCTGCAACTCTCCAAAGCCTCCAGACTTTAGCTCTGTACAAATCATACTAAATAATCGAATCTTACCTAGAGTTGAATCTACTAAATTTCTTGGTGTTTTCATAGACAGTAAATTAACATGGAAAAATCATATAAATGAACTTGAAAACAAAATGGCTAAAAGCATTGGTGTTATTTACCGCCTAAGTATGTTTCTACCCCAAAAGATATTACATACTTCATACTGCACCTTAATTTTCCCGTACCTATCTTATTGTAACGTAGTATGGGCAAATACATATCGAACTAATGTTAAGAAGCTATGTACACTGCAAAACAAGATTTTACGTATCATAACAGGTTTTTATCCACGCTCCAGTAGCGATCCTTTATATAAATCTCTTAAATTGCTTCGCATTCTAGATATAAATAAACTTCAACAGTTTATATAAATGTCTAAACTCACAATTACCTTCCCAGTTCTGTGGCCTTTTCCAACGTGTTTCAGATATTCTTAAGTATGCTACCAGATCAACCGATGAAGTCTATATTCCCAAACACCGTAAACTTATTTTTCACCATAATATCCGTTTCACCGGCCCTATAAGCTTTGGAGCGATTTACCTTCACCCATGAAAACTTCTGTGTCTCTGTTAAGCTTATCATGGAAGCTAAAAAGTGCATGATATCGGATTATAGTTCATGATGCCTTCCTTGTTTATTATGTTTATTATATTTCTAACCTGTTTCCAGTATCTTTTTTGTAAGAATGCCTGTGAATATTTCGATATTTTACTCTCACCGTATATCTTGCCACTATATTATCCAAGCATGCCATACAACTCCATTATGATTATTACTATGTTGCAGTCCTCTTCCTTTCCCTCTACTCCAAGTTCCCTATCCTCTTCTGTCCCTCTCTCTGTCTGTCCCTTTCTTCTTTTCCTGTATTAAATAATATTGTAATTGTATTTGTGTATTCAGGAGTACCGGCTACAAGCATCTGGCTTATTGGGACTGCGCCTTCTTCCCTGTAACGTTGCAAGTTCTTGATTGTACTGATATTACTTTATATGCATGAAAATTGTACTATTTTAACAGATGTTGAATGTTGTCAAAATCAATGGAAGAAAATAAATGTTAATTTGAATTTGAATGTAGGTCCCATCATATTTCTCTCAGTTAAATCAGAACTCTATATTGACCACTTATCTTTATGTGATCGAGAAGCAGTCGAGAAGTGAGTGAGTTCGGTCGAGTAACTGTTTAGGGCAGACATGTATCGATCGTGAAGCGGTTGAGTTGTTGATCGAGTTGATCGGGAACCAATCGTGTAGAAGTTGTGTATAAATCGAGATGATCGGGTAGTGATCGGCGGAAAAAATCCACCCCGACCAAACTGGACCTCTATACGATCGATTCCCGATCAGCTCGACCTCTACTCGATCAATACACGATCGCTGTACGATCACTTGCCTTCTCGACCCCTACACGATATTTTTTGACATGCCAAAAATTGTCGTGTAGGAAGCCAGATCGATACCGATCAAGGTAGACCGACCCCGATCGCCCTTCCCGACCGAGCCCGACCAGGCCAAAATAGCTTGATCGGGCTTGGTCGGGTTGGTTTGATCGGCAGTGGGAACCCACCATATGAGGTGAAGTTGCCATCATCAGGATTATGACAGCTCGGTGTGGTCATGTCTTTATTCCTATGACTGTCTTCCTTGTGAACGAAAGCTATCTGCATAAGGTGTCTCTGGGGTACTACAATGCATTTCGGCAGGTGTCACTGCGTCAGGTGTTAATGAGGTACTGCATCGCATTTCGTGGTGTTCAACTTGTTACTGCCTAAGAGAGGAGTCTTTTGATATTCCTACGTACTATTCCCTACAGTCGGGCAATCATCTTGACCAAGATGTGTGTCTTTTGCATCATCTGCTAGTTCAGATGAGACCACAAAGTCTAATGTTGGAACTACATTCTCTACACTTGATACATCATTTTCTTTCCAGATGTGATTCCATTCCATCATCCTGACATACTGTTATGAACGCTGAAAGAGGTCAATCTATATGTACCAATGCATCATACGTCGGGCAGTAGTATGATCCGGCGGCAATACTTTGGGTAAGAAAATCGCGCAAGACTTTCTGACTAAATCCAAAGTTACCATGAACATGAGCACCATGGTTCCGGGAAATGGGTGTAGCTCTTTCTCGAAAAGGCTCTAACAAGAGTTCCTGGACTTCCTCGTCATCCCAGTCAATACCAGTTGCGATTGCGTCGTTTGGAAATACTTGACCTCTACACTCTGCTCGTAGCCGACGCTGCATATTTAAAGAACGATTTTCGAATTGTGGTCTGTTTCTCTTGACGATACCTTCACTACCCAATTCTCTTAGGGACCGTGAAAGATTTTGATGGTTCGAGGAGCCTAGTCCATCAATGGGTGGCGGATATTCAGGATAAGGTGTGTGCTGGGCATCAGGATTGAGCTGGCTTTTTAATCGATCTGTTGAAAAAAAAGAAAGTGCCATGAAATGTGTTATTTCCAAATGGTGAAGGTCTCACTTGGAGTTAACATACTGTATAGTTTAATTTTAGATCTCTTTAAAATCATGAATATAGGCCCTCGCATTATAGTTTACCTAAGTCGTAGCTCCATAACTGCCCAAATTCGTAGCTCAATATCTTTTTGATGATAACAATTGGCATTGGTGATATAAAGTGATGGATAGAATCATATTCAATAGAGGATGATAGGATAAACATAATAATATCTCCACAATAAATACGAGGCAAAAGCCTGATTGTGTCTCGCCCACTTGTGACCAATTAACATGAATGTCGCCAATGAGCATCCGTGACCAAAGTCTGGTTGCACTTGGAACATTGTATGAAAAGTTACTGGTCATGAGCGAGTCTTGTAGGTAAAAACTTTAACATATGACCTCAAATGACATTTTATCTTAGGATGTGACCCCCGACAGTACCATAACCAGAAGGTCCTACAAATGCATCTCTGACCCAAGTTTGGTCACAATAGGATAAACATTAACATTTGTGACGGACGATGGACGACGAACGTCATTTTGATCAATTATTAGCCTCGACTCCACCTTCAATGGGCAATACAGTAATCCATACATAGCGCGTTTCACCGGGGCATCCAAATAGACTAACAACCCTCGAGACCTACAATGTCGGTATCGTGAACCATCAAAAAAATTGTCAGAAGGCCCGGGAGACCGACATGTTGGCTTTCTGGCTTTGGGGCTGTAGCGCGTTTCGCATATCAATGTCGCTAGGCGCTTCAGGGAGCATGTCAGAGGGCGTAATAAAATCATGAAACGCCTTCACACATTTCTAACAATGAACATTGTGATAAAATACCCCCAACTGGTCTTTGCCTTTTACATGAAGATCCAAAATATCATTGATGTTGTTTTCATTCAAGGAAATCCTCTCCACAAGGTCGTAATAAAATCATGAAACGGCTCAATGTACACATTTCTGACTCTGAATATTAACGGTGTAAATGACGTGTACTTACCCCATTTGGTCTTTGCCTTTCTCATGACATCAAATCGTCTAATTTTCAAGAGAAGATCGAAAAGGACATTGATGTTGTCGTCGTTTAAGGCATCCCTCCTCAGAAGAATTTCAAAGAGATCGAGAGAAGAGCCAGTTGATTGTATCCTTTCCTGTTCACGTCTCGACTGGATGACGTCTGATGTGAGAAATAGCAGTTTATTTAAGTCCTTACTGTTGAGATCTTCAGCGACAGAATACAACAAAGATCGCAGGTTGTGTCTAACGCTGTTTTGAGGCCTTAGTGCAACAGACGAATGGTCTGGAGTGCAACTTGCTGAAGCCATCCTGTTGATCAGAGTTAGCATTCACCGTCGGTCCAGACAATATACAATTTCTCTAAGGATACCTCCGCAGATATAGTTGACGCCTTGACAGATCGTCATCAACTATAGCCTTCCACATCCAATTTATAAACTTGGAAAACAAGAGTTTTGATGTATTAGCAAAGCTGTGTACATAGTACGTGTACCACATAGTTCTACATAGTACTGTAAAGGGCATTGTCTTTGTGTTTTTTAGTATTTGGTTCCTTGTAGTACTGGAACAAAAATCTTTTCGGGAATTTTTAGTATGAAAAAATGAACGTCTAGCGCTTTGTATCAGTGCATACCGTGACATTAGCGGTTACCATCCAGTAGGTCTGCATGATAATGTATAAAACAGACTCTGAAGGTTTTTTTTTTTCTTCATATATATTAATAATAATACAAGTTATTCATAAAGCGCTTTTAACATTGTTTCAAAGCGCTGTACAACAATAATGAAGAGTAGTACAGAAAATACATTAGCAATTCAATTACATTATATATACAGTGTGAGTCAATAAAAAGGAAACCCAGATTCAACCCTAAATATCGTTGCGATCAGTAGATATAGATTAAATCAAAGGTACTCACATTGTACCCTTACATGTTTTCTTTAATTTGACACCTTGATCAATAAAATCCGACCATGGACAGCTGATTCATGTCCAATTTGACTCTGCCCAAGGTTTGATTGAAATTCGTGGTCAATCCAATAGTCTCCCTTTTCCAGTCAAATGCACTCACAGATCATGAAAGTACCTTCTGAATAGCCCAAACTTGGGCAAAGACGATTTTGACATGCTTTCTAAAAATGGCCAGTTCTCAGTTAAATGTTCGCATTTTGGTGCTCAGCCTATCAAATTAAAGAAGACTTTATCAACTAGATCATACCATTATAATACCTTTCAGCGATTTCACCTGGTTTTAAAGATATTTTGGCTTGAATATGGGTTTTCTTTTTATTGACTCATACTGCTCAAATATTAACATACGGTAGTAAAACAAAATATACAAAAGGATTACTTTTAAGATCTCAGGATTTAAGTCACAAAAGATTAGTTTTAGCCAGAAAGATTCAAGAGATGTGGCCTGGGGGTCGTTTCATCAAACCGTCATAACGACAAGATCAACGACATCTCGACGCTGTCGCTCAACTTGTCCGCTAAGTGTTTCACAAGGCCGTCTTTGCCAAGACTAGCGACAACTTCACTTACAAGTGGCATGTCGGTACTCCAAACCTGTCATATCTTTTTAGAACGTCATCAAGCCAGCTTTTAGTTAGTCTATATGGGCTGCGAAAAAATGAAAACTGTAAATTTATAGAAAAAAATACTTTCTGATTTCCAAGCACTTTCCTTTATCAAATAGTTTTCATTAACATTTATATTATAACATTTTACAGACGCACAATATGTTTTATGGCGTCTTGACCCCTGAAATTAGATTAATTTTATTTGTCTTCACATCGGTTTGCCATAGAAGCGGCATCGAAAACGGAACAGTCTGTATCTACAGACCCATGTGAATGATGACAATTTATGTATTTCAGATTTAGATTTTATTTCATTACATTTTCATTTTTCAAAGTATTTAACAATAACTATTGTGCAATTAACAATATACAAAATAATTGACAACAAAACTAAGTGCAGAAATATTTTCGATTAGTTCAGGTAAAATAGAGAGCATTAACGTTTGAGTTGTAGGGAAAAAATAACAACAATGAAGACTACGTTAGATTAATTATATGAAAATGAGAATGAAAACAGAGTCCAGCATAGAAGCAGAGCTTGTAGAAGCGTTGGTCCCTGGTAAAAGGTAAATCATAAATACAATACATAAAAATCTAGACTGGGCAATCATGCATAACATGCCCAAAAAAGGGGGAAAGGAAGAAGGCAGATACATGGCCATGGAAAGCAAACAAAGCATGAACACACTTTCGGTCGAACAGAGAGCATTGAGAAATATTGTAAAAACAAAAAGCATGGAACAGTAACGATTTTAAGGAGTAAACTTTACAAAAGCCGGAACAGGAAGGACAATATGACAGGTGGGGGTTAGGAAGGGAGGGTGGGAAAGGGGCATGATCTGGGAGGATTTATGTAGTCTATAAATTTTACTACACGGGTAAATAAAAACAATCAGTGAGTGATCAATGTCCATAAAAAGCATTTAGCATTTTTTTTTTCAATTTACGTTTGAGTGTACTCAAACTTAAACTGTCTCGTATATTTAAAGGGAGGAAATTCCAAAATTTAGGAGCGGTAAATGAAAAAGAATTCTGGATTAATGCGGTACGAGTTCTTGGCAAGTGATACAGAATGCTTTGTCTGGTGGGATAACGATGGGTATCATTATTTACTGTAAATATATTGTTGAAGACAGTGGGCAATTCATGATTATGATACTGAAACATAAGTACAGCAAGATTGAGGCGGTAAATATAATTTTTCAGTACATTTTCAGAGTGAAACAGACCATCAGTGTCGTTGCGATAATCAACATTATGTATAATTCGCATATATTTTCCCTATATTATTTTCCCTTTTTTTTTTCCAAGCAAAGCAGTGATATAAATAATTTTACATGTATTTTTGATGAATGAATATTACAAATTGGGTAATAAAATATCTTAATTCAATCATTTTCTCTTAATTGAACAAATTTTAGGTCTCCATCTCATAATTCGTCAATTATGGTATATATCCTCTTATTTACAAATCTAGATTCGTACGTCGCAAAAACATCCTCATTCTCAATTTTATAAATTCTAAGATGCCATAAGGAACACTTTTTTTGTTCGTTTTAACAGAATAAGTGTATCATCAATATTAATTTTCGCTGCCATTCTTCGACATTTTGGAACAGTTTAATTGGGAAAACCTGAGCCCCAAAATCTGTTGGGTAATTGACGTAAATCCAGTGGGTTGTGATAAAGACTATGATATTTAGCCGATGAGCACTGGCAATGTACAAAAGTTAAAGGGGAAAGCAAAAGCAAAAGGCAGGGGGTATCAGTATACTACGTGAAAGAAGCAGAGAGGATCTGGAAGGGGATATGCCCCTCCCGTTAGGAATGCCGTGTAATTTTAAACAGACTCAAATTTCTCCAAATATCTGTGCCTCTACCTCTACCTCTCTCTCTCCCCCTCTCTCTCACTCTCCTTCTTCCATTGTCTTTGCGAATGAGACACGCGCCTCATGTAGCAACATGCTCTACAACCCATTCATGTGACCGTCGAAGACAAAAATCTTCAATAACAATGCCATTTTGTTTTTTGGCAGAAATTATTGCGGTTCTAAAATCATGTATAAAAATTCCTTGAAATTGAACTCCATAAGACGTTCAGCCAAGATAGTGTTGATTACTATATACACATATCCTGAGTGAAGTCCGGTTTTTTACGACACATGCTCCGGCGACAATTGCTCCGCGGTAAATATCCTAAACAAACCGAATTCCTAACTTCAAACCTGGACCAAACACTATCCATAACCCTAACGCAGTGGCGTATCTAGGTATTCTGGCGCCCGGGGCAAACTATCAAATCTGCGCCCCATCCCCCCCCCCCCCCCCCATGCCCAAAATCAGATTGATGAGCGTTTTTCAGTTAGAAATGATGGCACTACGTTGAAATGAGTTTTCATGCACATGCATAACCCGGGGTTGATAGCCCAAATTTAATGAATTATTGTATAAGCGAGGGAGCAACGCGACAGTTTTTTTTTTTTTTTCCTTTTCACCCCTCAAATTGAAATTTCTTATGTATCTTACCCTTAGAAAAAAAAATCCAAGGCAATACAGTGACTTAGCAATAGTTTTTCTTTCTTCTTTTCATATTTGAACATTCCTATTTTGGGGACGCAAAATGAATGAAAACCCTAAGGAAATATATTTGAGGAATTTCGGAAGGCAATTGCAAGGCAATTTTATGATTTCTTTCGATTGTTCTATACTTTGAAAGTGCTTTTTATGCACATTATATCCCATCTGGGGGCGCAAAATTAAACATGCTCCTGCCTTATGAGGGGGGGGGGCAAAGAAACTAGAGTCAATTAATGATTAACGCTTTAAAAACGCCATTGGGGTGCGAAATAGCTAGATCCTGAATGAACATAATTATGCGAGGGAGCAAAGTGACCGATCTTTAGAAAATTTTCGCATTTCAAACCCTATAAGACATCATTTCTTACGCATTTTGTCCTTGACTGGGGCGCAAATAACCCTCTCAAAGACAATTTCTTGTATTTCTCCCCCTTTTCTTTCTCTTTTTTGAGTTTTTTGCGCCCCCTTCAAGTGCCACCCGGGCGCGTATTTTTTTTCTGTCAGGATTTTCGCCACTGACAAGAGAGGGCAGTATTTGATCGTCAAGAGCAGTGCCATCCATACATAGAGTTTGGCCAACTCTGCTCCAGTGGGTAACAATATGGAGGCATGTTGCTTTGTTAGGCAAGCATGTAACAAAGGAATATACGCCATATGTTGTGCCCAACTGAAACTGAGTTGGCCAAACTCTGTGTATGGATGGCTCTGCTCTCGACGCTCAAATACTGCCCTCTCACGTCGGGTGACGCAAGTCCTGACAGAAAAAAAAAATAGCGCCCGGGGCACATGCCCCTCCCCCCCCCCCCCCCCCCCCGTAGATACGCCACTGCCCTAACGCTAAACCCAACCTAGCGAAACCCAATCAGAACCCTTACCCTAACTCTATATCTTTGACGAAATAAAGACCATTTAACACAAAAACACAACTGGAAGACAAAGTGTCCATTTTCAGAAATTTTTATTCCTCTTCCTCAAACGTTTTGCAGCAAATGGATACCACATGTATGTTTCATCGTCTTTCACATATACATATACATAAACAGTGTATATATATATATATATATATATATATATATATATATATATATATATGTAGATATGTATATATATATATACCAAATCTAAAGATTTCTGAGTGTCTACCGCTCCTGAACATTAATAGTAGGCCTTGTTTTATAAATGTTATTTTTGTCATCAGTAGCGATACATAATAATAAAAGGCCACTGTGTGTTGTACATGGCTTTTTATGACCCGTTTCTATCATTTCTGCATCATAATTATGCACCTAATGTGAAACATGGGTTAACTAACCTTAAAAACCTTATTATTTCTTGCCTTTTACTCTGGTTAGTCCAATAATTTGAAAATAAATCGTTATTTAAAGCTCTTCTTCCCTTGTTTCTATCATTCATACTTATATGCCTTATCCATTTTGCATATTCTCTTTACAAGCGAACAAATCTAAATATTTATAACATGGATAAGGAAAAGATTAACGCGGAGAATGAATTTATAAGAGCAAGATTCATCCATAACAATAAAAGCCATTTTAAACAATATAAAATTGATATTTAGATAGCTAGACTAGTAGTGGTTGTCCACATTTTCAAGATTTTGGTATATTGTAATACTGGTCACTATACTGCTGAGATTCGTGAACATGAATAATAATAATAATATTCTACATCTACGATGCCTCTATAATTATATAAGCGCTTTACAGATATATTATTACCCCGGTCATCTGATTCAGGCTTGCCCGCACACACTGTATGCACCTTCTCCACTCCCTGAGGAGCATTCCAGCCAGGCGCTTTTTACAGACGCTCACAATGCTGAACTAACCACAATGACTTTCGCAACCTCCCGGGTACCCATTTAAAGTGATTTGGTAACTTTGTAGAGGCTTGATAAAATCTGAGCTGCCTGGCCTTACATGCTATCAGTGTATGTAATATCATGTAGCTTCATGGTAATATGGTGTAAAAATGAAGCCCAGGAAAAAAAAGCACTTCAAAATCATCATGTGCTTCACAAAAGTAAACATATGCAAGTGACCGGAAATGGCAGACTCATTTTCCCCCATAGACTCAGTGTTAGACTAAAGCGTATGGCCATACACTTTCGTAAATGGGAGTATTCAGTCATAGATATCTTAATAAAAGCATTATATATTTGAAAACCTTTCTATGCCTGCCTGGCTATCTATTTATCCTTCTGAACATCATTATACAAGACAGATATCAAAATTCAGCAATTCAGCAAGCCTCCACAAGGTTGCCGAATCCCTTTAACATTTGGGTGGAGAGGACCAATGCACTGCTCAAGGACAAGAGTGTTCATGCCGATGATCGAACCCACGACCTTCGCATCTCCAGCGAAGTGTTTAAACCACTGGTCTACCACACATCTACAAATCTAAAAATCTACCTCAATGAAAGTAATCGCGTTTCTTTTTTTTTTTTTATATACTGTTTGTTACTTTTAAGAAATTCAGAAATACCCCCTTTGTCAAGAGAGGCCTTTGCATATCACGCTCGGCATGTACCAGCCCCCCCCCCCCCCCCCCCCCTTTATTCGACAATAGACTTCGCCGTTCCTTCACTAACGGCATTTCCAGGGGTGGATTTTGTAAGGGGGTCAATTCCCTACCCTTCCCCTCATTTAAAAAAAAATAAATAAAAATCTGACAAGCAAAATAAGGGGGAAGTTGTTCCGGACTCCCTTTTGGATCTGCCAATGATTCCTATACAAAATCTACGGGCCTGATGTCATTGTTATAAAAGTCCTTGATCTCTCTCCTGAAGAGGAATTGTCCCTGAAGGTCCATGGTTCCTGGTGGGAGGAGGGCCAGGTATACAGGGGTATCTGCCCCTTGGTCTGGGGTGAGCATCTTCTTAGCTCGCTCATCAGTGAAGATGGCTGTCATACGTGTCTTGAGGAAACCTGGACAGCACTGGGATTTACAAAGGGATCCCCAAGGAGTATTTTTTTGTCAGGAATGGTTTTACAAACTCATAACAAACTTTTAAATTGGTCTAGTGATTTTCATAATTTTCCATAGTATTTCATCAAACTAGAAAATGCATAACTTTCTTATTAGTTTTCTGACCTCTTCCCCCCCCCCCCCCCCGCCTTAAAAATTTCAAATCAAGAAAACAAATGAAACTGATGTTTCAATTAATTATTCATCAAATTGTTAACATCTCAAAATTATCGACATTTTCTCCCAGGTTTTCTGTGATGTGAAGAATAGATTGTCAAGCCAAACTTCAAATGTGAAGAGAAGGGGGAAACTGGGTTCTGAAATCTCATAGGTAAAGCCCATTAGAGCAATAATACACCTTGTCGAAATACTCATGACTCAAGAGGAAATGTGGCCCCAGTATTTGCTCGGTCGCTTGGCTCGCTCGCAAATACTAAAGGTCCCTATAGTGCTGTTACTAATGAGACTACATTATTTTGCAAATAATATATCGAAATGAAAATCATAGAATTTACAATGATTAGGAACAAATAGAAAAAGGGAACGTCTGTTCCGCCCCCCCCCCCCTCTTCCTCGCCGTCCGTCCATGCGAATAGTAGTAGGGCCCGGAAAAGTTATTTTCTTCTTTAAGTACATGTATCACCATAGGCTCGGATGTTTTGCCCCCCCCCCCCCCCCCCCCCATCAAGCCAAGGTCTGGATAAGCAACTGAATAAACAAAAACTTACAGCATTGATGAGGACATCCTTTTTGCTGGAATCTTTTTTGAGAGCTTCACCCTGGATTCGGGCAAGTGTTGTTACGCCGAGTTTGCTGGTTCCGTATGACCAGTCTGCAAATCCCTTTTGGACGGTGTCTCCGGCTTTGACGGCCCTGCGAAAAGAGCCCAGTTCGTTGAATCATCATCATCATCATCATCATCATCATCATCATCATCATCATCATCATTACTGTCGTTATTATCATTATCATTAATACCTTCCTCCTTATAATTTTTATTGTTTTATCCAGTGGCGAAGTGTGGGTCCAGCTGCGCCATTGAGGGGGCACCGGCGTCATAAGGGACCAGAAATATTAGGTGGATGAAATGCGAAAGAACAATGCCATAGGAAGTGGGAAGAGTTTGGAAGGATTCTGATATGACCTTCTTTTCACGCTGCCTTTCCCCTCCTTTTATTTCCTTTTCTCTCTTTTCCCCCCTCCCCACCCCTTTTTTATTGTGGGGGCATGTACCCGGTGATGCCACACCCCCACCTCTCCTTCCCCGGTAGCCACTGTTTTTATCAAAGAAGGATCATGGGAGGGTGAGGGATGTTCTTACCCGACGAATTCTTGCATGAGATCGTTGAGTCCTTGTTCAGTGTTAACTGTCCTGAATCTCTGCTGCATCTCATCACTCATCTTGTAGAACGCCATCGGTGCCACCAAACTGGCAATGTGAACGACCCTGTTGGCAAACAAACGGGAAAGGGTCGGCTACGAGTTTTCTCCTTCATAATCATCATGATTAGGCGCGACAATGATCATTTTTAATTGTTAAGACAAAGAGGCGAGAAATAAAAATTGAATCTTTCACTTGGTATTATTTTCTAACTTAATCTTCTTCTTTTTTATCTTAGATAGGTTTGTATCACTTTCTTTGATTTTTTTTAATTAGGAATTTTTCAATAAAAAGAATAAATTTCAAAAAACGGGTGTCTCACAAGACTAGACCTTTGAACCTCTTCTGCCAAGTAAAAGTCAGCATTTGGAGACACAGAAGGCAACTGACTGCATGGAAACCGGTCCTTCCGAAATTTGCATCAGCTCCTGCACTATGGAATTCTTTATTCGTTACAATAATGAGTACAGCTTTTTATGTAATTACATTTTGAAAAAAGGCTCTGAAAGACTCACGAGAGTGTATTTTTCACCATAATATATGTGTACCGTAATGTGCAAAAGGGTAGTCTATGTATCCATTTGCGTCCTATCTGAGGGACCAAAGGAGGTATACTCACCTTCCCCCGTCTCGGATAATGGGAAGGAACGCATTGGTCACCCTCTGAACTCCCACATAGTTTGTCTTTATGGACTTTTCTGCTTGGATGTGCGCCGGTGTATCGTCCTAAGTTATAATTCAGTTAAAAGGTTGAATTCGGCTAAATGCAAATGCAATATATGGGAATATAACGAGTACCAGAATAACATAAGAGAATTATATATTTTTTTTACAAATCTAAAAATATAAATTATTTTCTGGATTTCTTATATACATATCTGCTAATAAAGTTATAAAGATTGTATTCTGTTCTTTGTCAGTGGAGGATCCAGGAGTATCTCGCCGGTGGGAGGCAAAAGTCTGAACAATCTCTGACAAGCAGACACGAAACAATAACTTCAGGTGGCTTTGGGAGTATAAAATGGATGCCGGGGCTCAGTCAGGGAGCGGGGGGGGGGGCACTTTTTCACTTTTGTGTACACTTATTGAGTACTTAAGGTACAGGTACAGGAAGGTATGTTAGATTGGGTTTTGCCGGGGGCATTCCCCCCCCCCCCCTGCCCTTGGATCCTCCCCTACTTATAATTCAGACACACATACAATCAGTGGCGTATCTAGGTAATTCTGGCGCCCGGGGAAAACTATCAAATCAGCGCCCCCCCCCCCCCCCCCACCATGCCCAAAACTCAGATTAATGAGCCTTTTTAATTTAGAAATAATGGTGAAAATGAGTTTTGATGCACATAACCCGGGGTTGTAGGCCCAAATTTGATGAGTTATTGTATAAGCGAGGGAGCAACGCGACCGAGCGGCAGATTTTTATTTTTATTTTTTCCTTTTCACCCCTCAAATTGAAAATTCTGATGTATTTTACCCATTTACCAAAAAAAATAAAAATAAAATAAAACCAAGGGAATACAGCGACCTAGCAATATATTTTTTTTAATTATTATTTGAACATTCCTATTTTGAATTGGGGGTGCAAAATAAATGAAAACCCTGAAGAAATATATTTTAGGAATCTAGTAAGGCAATTGCAAGGCAAATTTATGATTTCTTTCGAATGTTCTATACTTTGAAAGTGCTTTTTATGCACTTATATCCCATCTGGGGCGCAAAATTTAACAAGCTCCTGCCTTATGCGGGGGGGGGGGCAAAACAACTAGAGTCAATTAATGGTTAACACTTTAAAAACGCCATTTGGGGCGCGAAATAGCTAGATCTTGAACATAATTATGCGAAGGAGCAAAGCGACCGAGCTTTGGAAAATTATCGCATTTCGAACCCTATAAAACACCATTTCTTATGCATTTTGCCCTTGACTGAAGCGAAAATAACCCTCAAAGACCATAAAATTTATTGTATTTCTCCCCCTTTTCTTTCTCTCTTTTGCGTTTTTTGCGCCCCTCCAAGTGCCGCCCGGGGCACGTGCCCCCTCTACCCCCCTCCCCCGCAGATACACCACTGTATACAATTACCGTTGGCAAACATTTATTTTTGATACAAAGATAAAAATGAGTTGAGTAATGAATGCTCTTCGCCCTTTGTTCTCTACAATGTATAGTACTAGCACTTGTGTGTTTGTCTTCCTTAGAATATATAGAATAAAGATTAATTTTCAAATTTATGATCATAAACGACTAAATGATTTTAAATTACATTTCCCAAGGGTTTGAAAACAATAGCAAACCACTCCTTCCTATAAAAACTATTTTAAAATGTTACTTTCTTTTGAAGAAAAAAAAATCATGCAAAACGATCACACTTTTGAAATCAATGGTTCTTTAACGCCTGGACCCCATGTACAGCGTGATCTCTCTCTCTCTCTCTCTCTCTCTCTCTCTCTCTCTCTCTCTCTCTCTCTCCCCCTCTCTCTCTCCCTCCCTCCCTCCCCCCCCCCTCTCTCTCTTTCTCTCTATCTGTCCCCTTCCCTCTCTCCCCAGCCCCCAACACCACAGTCTTTTGTATCTCAGCTTCCATTTTTTTCTCTCTGTATTTACAAGTATTTACAAGTCTGACCCAGCAAATTTGACCAAACAAGTCACACCAAACAAATTGGTTAAAAATTCTAAGTTTACATTTTAGGAAAACCGAAATAAGATCTAAATTTCTCAACGTTGACACGAAAAGTTTTGAGCTGGACCCATATAAATTCAGTGCCAGTGATAAAAATCTCACATTAAAAATAATTCCCGCATTGTTGACCAGGATGTCCAACCCTCCGTCCTGTGCGGCGATGTCGTCTCTGAGCTTCTCGATACTGCCCTGATCATCGACGTCCAGCAGGTGAAACCTCGGAGCGAGTCCTTCTTTCTTCAGGACATCGACGGCCTCCAGGCCCCGACCTATGGTATACATTCAATGCCATAAAGATCGATGTAAAAAGTAATCTTTAAAAAAAAAATCGATTAGCTTGTTTGGATCGAAGACAGTTTGGGGGATCAGAGGACGAGAATCAACTACCCCGCGATCGAATCCTGCAATCCAAACGTATATAAAATATTTTAATGGAAAGATTTTCGGTAAACGTGATCGCAACTTGGGCAATTTCAGTTGCCATGTGCATCACCTCATGAAATGCTCACACATTACGATGACGTATTACGTATAATCCAAACATGATTTCTATGGGATATAACACAGTATTGAAATTCCTCTTCACTTGATTAGAAAGTCTTTTACGGTAGTTTTGGTAGACGTTTTGGTTACTTGTGTTCCTATCAACAGATCAAGCGGTGATTGCTTTTTGGTTGATCAATAATGTTCCCGATCCAAAAAGTTGTTTTTTTAATCATTATCAATTCTTAAAAGATCGAACTTTATATGAATGCTGCCATACTGACCTTCATTCCTGGCCGTCAGGTAGACGATGCCGTGATCACCTAACTGTTTGCACAGACTCCTGACGATGGCCAACCCCAGACCGCTGCTACTTCCGGTAACCTGCAACGTTCAAGCACCGGCGGTTCGGAGGGGAAAAGGAGAGTATTTATGAGATGTATATTTCGAAATGATGTGAAATTCGTGGGATTTGATGCATTTTGATCTTCATTCTTGACTGTTAGTAAACTAATATAAATTTAAAAAAATAAATAAATAAATAAAAATAAATATATATATGTATATATATATATAAACCCCTCAAAAAAAGTTTGGAAACTCAATTATGATAGATTATATATCACTGATCATGGTATAATCATCACTATGTTTAATATTATTATAAAGTGTATTCATTTCTCTTTAAAATGACATCCCATTTGTTATGATTTTACAGCCATGGAATGTGCAATACATCAAAATAAGGGGCAGGGTCAAAAGTGAAAAGTTGCAAAATGCAGTGCTCTTGGTCGGCTTTGCGTTCCTCTTTCTTTCAAGCATGTTTAAGAGTGTAGGGTCGCTGTGTTTTCAGACGATCTTCCATGAGCATCATACACACTGCACTGAAACGAACATGCATGAAGTCGAATAAACATACAAGCACCAAAACAATCCTGCATTATCACTCAATCAAACATGCATGAGCATTCAAACAAAACATGTTACTCTATTTCACATGAATTTATCTCTGTACGAAAAAAATACCCCAAACACAAAACAAGCACGATAGAAACTTTAAGGTTGAATTCAAATTTTCATGTTTATTTTCATGTTTCAAACTTGAACAGTGGATTAATTTAGTTTTCAGGATTCTTTAGAATTTGGCATTCATGGATGACCAGATGGGAACAATAGGCCCACGGTCATTTACAAAAATAACAATCTCTCATGTCAAAGAAAGAAGAGTGCTCTGCATAACAAGTGCTTCCCAGTGAGTGCATTTGGCAACTTTTCACTTTTGACCCTGCCCCTTATTCTGATGTACTGCTCATTCCATGACTGAAAAATCATAACATATATGGTATCATTTTAAAGAAGAATAAACACATTTTCATATGATACTTAAAAAAGCGATGATTATGCCATGACAACAGAGATATAATCAATCGAACTTGAGTTTCCAAACTTTTTTTGAGGGGTTTATATATATATATATATATATAAAATATATATATAATTATATAGCATTAAAACCCTACTGTCATGTGGTTTATTCGCTACACTTACGATATAAAGGTTAAGGGTTCGAATCCCTGTCCCTGTCCTTGGCAAATTTTAATTTATATGATAATATATATAATTATAAAATAATAATAAACATTTATATAGTGCCGATTACATAATGATTCAAAGCGCTGTACACTATCAAATCAACATTACTTAAATTACTAAAGAAATTAACATTAATAATAATTATATTATTATATACGGTAGCCGCTCTCGACCCAGGTAGAATTCGTACAGCACCATGCGCTGATTATAACCATTACCAAAGTTAAAGCAATCAGCACCTTCCAAATCATAATGGAAACGCAAAGAGACGTTCAGAATATTATTCGCACTACACAAAACGGAATATAGTTTATTATTATTATTATATTATTATTTGAAAAGATACAAATAAAAACATCCAAAACACGCACATTAGCACATGATTTTTGTGTGAAGTATTGGACAGCAAGTTCAGTCGAGGGGCTCCGAATTCTCCAAAGAAACTAGTCAAGATTGTTATTTTACATCTATGATCAGGGCGAACTGGGACTAACATTCGGGTGGGGAATTTTGGAGCAGCCGGTCCTTTTAGTTGTTGACCTGCATGTCCTTTTTTGTATAACCGGCCCTTTTTAACCAACTATTGGCCGGCCCTGTGGGGAAAACTCCCCTTGGCCATTGCGCCCCTGTCTATGACCAATATGAAACTAGATCGAAATATGATTTCATATCTCGTGATTCAAGAACGAGTGACTAACGAAAAAAATCTAGCATTCTTGTTTGAAGTTGTGTTAGTGCAGTGTCTAGGAGACTCGACAATGCTCCAGTGAGATTTGCTCCGGGCTTTAGTCCTTTAAAAAACATTGAGGGTATAGGGTCGCGATTTTTGGTTTGAAGTTATAACCCTAAACCTAGGGTTAGGGTTAGATATCAGGGGCGGATCTAGCTTTTTTCCAAGGAGGGGGTTTGAGGGGCTGAGCTGGGTATTGCGAGGGAGCGTAGAGACCGAGCCCGAGCGAGCGAAGCGAGCGAGGGGGGAGGGTGTGGGAGGGGGGTATCCCCCCTCCCACAGTAGGGAGATTTTTCATTTTTAGGGTTGCTAGCTTGCGATTTTAAGCATACTTGCATGCTCTATGTTTTCTCTTTTTTGCCCAAATAAATGTTTACTTGGAAGCGAGCGAAGCGAGCGAGGGGGGAGGGTGTGGGAGGGGGGTATACCCCCTCCTACAGTAGGGAGATTTTTCATTTTTAGGGTTGCTAGCTTGCGATTTTAAGCATACTTGCATGCTCTATTTTTTCTCTTTTTTGCCCAAATAAATGTTTACTTGGAAGCGAGCGAAGCGAGCGAGGGGGAGGGTGTGGGAGGGGGTATACCCCCTCCTACAGTAGGGAGATTTTTCATTTTTAGGGTTGCTAGCTTGCGATTTTAAGCATACTTGCATGCTCTATTTTTTCTCTTTTTTGCCCAAATAAATGTTTACTTGGCAGCCCAAGGGGGGGGGGTTTAAACCCCCTAACCCCCCCCCCCCCCGTAGATCCGCCACTGGATATTAGTTGGGTTGAGGGTTGAAATAAAGATCTCACTTAATATACAGTAGGAAATTTACCGGGGGCCCGCGGGGGCATGTCTCATTGAGACCAGGGCCCCGTCTTATAAAGAGTTGCGATTGATTCGAATCGATCGTAACTTAAAATTAATCGCAACTGTGTACTTAGGAGATGGGAGTTGCGATTGATTCGAATCAATCGCAACTCTGTATAAGACGGGCCCCCTGTACATCATCCGCGTAAATCACTTTCTGAAAAGCACCCTAAACGAGGATTGCAATAGGAGTAGTTTTGATACCTTAAACAGGGAAACCCGTTTAACATCTCTGATTTTATACCCTTAACGGCGATTTTATATCTTGCGTGGTATTTTACATCCTATTTGAGGATTACATCAATATCATAGACCTTTTTCAGCCAAAAAGGAACCGTAAAAGAAATTTACCCTAATTTGGAACACAATACCGAACTATCCCCCCCCCCCCCCTTTAAGCGGATCTTCTTCTTATCACCTCTGAATTTGATACCCCTTTTCTTGATTTTTGCTTTTTGATACCCTAAACGCGTAACTCGGGTTACGCGCTTAATGCTGAAAAAGTACCCTTTTTATCCGTTTTCGTGTACGCGGATGATGTACAGGCCTCAATGAGACATCCCCCCCCCCCCCCCCCGGCCGCGGAGCAATTATTGTCGCTGGAGCATGTGTCGAAGAACCCATCAAACTGCCTTCTCCTTTTATACTGCATACTATACCGCGGTTGTACTATATTAGTCAACGGATGTCGTGAAACATTGACTGATATGCAATATAGTATCAGTAATCATTATAAACTGGAAAATAGATGCATTTATATCGCCATGCATACTTAAAAACTTACCAAAGCTATTCGTTTAGCCATGCTTGACGTGGAGTCGGGATGAGAATACGGCATAAAAATAATGATACCACAGTAAAAATGACAGCTCGGATTTCGACCTTTACTCCGATATCAATGACTTGCACAAAGGGAAAAATCATTTCTGCAAAAAATATTATGTAGCATATTTTTTTTGTCCATTATTGACCGACCAAAGTGCATGCAGACATATCGTATGCTTCCTCTCCACCCCCCCCCCCACCCCACCCCCTCCGTCTCTCTCTCTCTCTCTCTCTTGCTCGATTATTATCTTTAAACTGTATGTGTATGTTTGTTTGATTTTCTTCCATCCCTCCTTTTCTCTCTGTCTCTGTCTCTCTCTCTCGCTCCATTATTTTCTTTAACTGTATGTGTATGTTTGTTTGATTTTCTTCCATTCCTCCCATCCCTCCTTTTTTTTCTCTCTCTCTCTACCACTATCTCTCACCCCCCCCCCCCCCTTTCCCCCCTCTCTCTCTCTCTCTCTCTCTCTCTCTACCTCTATTGCTCCTCCTCCCCTCTCTCTCTCTCTCTCTCTCTCTCTCTCTCTTATGTCTCTATTTCTCACACACAATATAATTAAAACAAACTGTATAATATCTATACCATTTTTATTTTACCATTTGCTTTTTCTTTACCCTTTGCTTTTCTTGATGCTACCTGGCTATCACATTATGGAAGTACATATACACCGAAATAGGGAGGAGGAGACTCCCGTGTCGTGGGGTGAGTGAGATGGGAGATAACTCGCGCATCCAGTCCTGTACACTATAGCTCCTTTTTGGTTTTCTTTTGGCCGGGGTAGACTGGTAGAGAGGAGTAGGCCTCACTGGCGTACTTGTGGAGGGGGGGGGGGGGGCTTGGTGGGGCTGCAACCCAAAAAAGTTCCACACCAAAAAAAGGGGGAAGGGGGAAAAGAAAAAAAAAAGAAAAATAATAAACAAATTTGAAATTACCTACCGGATATAGGTCTAGATTTGTGATATATTTACATTTTCATTAAGAAAGGTCGATTTTTTTTATTTATTTATTTTTTTTTTTTGTTCGCTCGCACGTATTCAGAAATTGTGCCACGTATGCCTATATATGTTCAGCCCGGCCTCAAATTTTTGGTAGGCCTATATATCTAGAAAACTATTAAACAGATGGACACAAGTAAGACTCGCCGTCAGTAAAGCGCTTGGGGCATGCTCCTCAGATACTTTTCGAATATTGAATTCATTTACCTGCTATCTGTGCCCCCCCCCCCCTGCTCTGCTATACTAGTAAAATGTGTCTTTATTCAACCCTTGCATGGAGAGAGGAATGAGCTTGCCCCTTTGACTGAGCTGCCATGTGACCAAACGTTAACCTCAGCGGATAGATAGAGCATCTTTTTCAAAAGGAAATAATGCCTATCGAGGCACTTTATTTACTCTTTACTCTATAAATTTAGTAATAAAACTTCTTGGAGTATTAAATCCCCTAATCATTTCTTTCCTCCTTCCCGTCGTTTATTCACGTTTGAACACGACACTGACTGACGTAAGATCATAGGCAAATAAAAAAGAAATGGTTCATTTCTTTTGATCGTCAAACCTAATGGGATGATCAATAGGGTTGTCAGACTTGTCAGTAGTGGCGTAGCAGTGGCGTAGCAGTGGCGTAGCTACGAGAGAGAGAAAATGGAAAATGAGAAAAACAAAGAGAGAAAGAGAGAGAAAGAAAGGGAGA
Organism: Heliocidaris tuberculata; assembly: GCA_025618425.1. NCBI lineage: Eukaryota > Metazoa > Echinodermata > Echinoidea > Camarodonta > Echinometridae > Heliocidaris > Heliocidaris tuberculata. Next base: position 24,469,054 of record CM046849.1, read on the forward strand.
TGTAGTAGTAGTAGTAGTATTTATTTTCCGTTCAGTTAAAAAAAAAAAAAAAAAACATACATGTACAATATAAGTGTTTACATTTGAATGAAACGGCTGGATAACCCATATTCAGCTGTGCCAGGCACGACACTACTGGTCTTCCATGGGGTCCAGGAAGCATAAAAATTTATTTTTTGTATATATATCAGACATGACATATGATTAATAATTCAAAGAATATAAGAAGATACAAGACAAAATTACAGTGGTAGTTATACATAAGAACTACAAACACCCCCCCCCCCCCCCCCATACAGAACATACAGAATCCCGAGTCTGGAATATATCAAGTTATCAAGGTCAGAATGATTTAACAGAGTGGAACAACGATAATTCACGTTTAAAAGCATTCAGAGTTGAGGCAGTTCGTACAAATACAGGAAGGTTATTATAAGCCATAACTCCTCTATACTTGAAACTTCTTTTCAAAAAATCAGTATGAGGCCTGGGCGTACACAGTTTTCCACCAAAGCGTAAGTCATATTTATGCACAGAAATACTAAAAGAGTCTGAAATATAAGTAGGAGTCATATCATTAAGGGATTTGAACATGTAAGTTAGTAAATGCTGATTTCTCCGGTCGTGTAACGTTTCCCAGTTAAGGGCATTGTGTATTTCTAAATTAGGTATACGAGAGTCACGGTTGATATGTAAAATTAAACGTCCAGCACGGTTTTGGAGTTTTTGTAATCTTTCAGTTAAATATTTACAGGCCGAGCCATATATGATATCTCCGTAGTCAAAGTGGGGAAGAACAACTGCATTATACACTAATTTTAATATAGATTCATTTAGGGTGCTTCTTAATCTACCAAGAAAGCTTACCATTTGTCCTATTTTTTTCATCATCTTATCAGTGTGAATATTCCATTTAATTTGCTCATCACAAATGACACCTAAGTACTTGACATTATCTACTTGTTGAATTTGGGTCCTGGAAAGGGTGACATTTAAGTTCTTTTCTTTTCTAAGAAGAAGAAGAAGAAGAAGAAGAAGAAGAAGAAGAAGAAGAAGAAGAAGAAGAAGAAGAAGAAGAAGAAGAAGAAAAAGAAGAAGAAGAAGAAGAAGAAGAAGAAGAAGAAGAAGATGATACGACCTCTTCCACACCACTCCCCCCCCCCCCCCCTTCCTCGCTGGCCTTGTTCTTTAGCATTTTATCCACCCTATACATAATTATGTACATGTAAGTTCTCTTCCCTCGCCCCCCCCCCCCCCCATGACACCAGTGTCCCCGCGATATAGCCACGCTATATACGCCATTGCTGTTCAGAATACGGCACTGCATACAACAACAAAAATCATCTTTGTGATTCATTATTTTTTAATGCTTTGAATTGGAATGATAACATGACTTTTATTCGTTATTATTTTTTTTTTTTTAATTCTTGTATGTCTGTTATGCTTTGTAAATCAAAAAATGAGAATGATCCTGTATGTTTGGATTTTGAATCGATAGATGAATTTGAATTTGTTTCTTTGTAAATAATCAAATGTCGTATTTCCGTATAAACTTGAAAGCTTTAATGATGATTGACGTTACAAGATACAAAGTCTATGAATACAGGTGATGCTCTCTACTGTGGCGTAGAGTGAGTCCAGTCATTGAGGAACACTGACGTCATCGCGGGGGGGGGGGGGGGGCATTTGTCTTATGAAATGCTATTTTACAAGGCCACTAATTAGAAGGATTGGGGAACCTGGGGACCGATATACATATCGTCTTAACTCCTCCTTTTCCATTTCTATATTTCCATTTGTTTTGCGTGTTTGTTTGTTGTTTTTCTTCTTCTTCTTCTTCTTCTTCTTCTTCTTCTTCTTCTTCTTCTTCTTCTTCTTCTTCTTCTTCTTCTTCTTCTTCTTCTTCTTCTTCTTCTTCTTCTTCTTCTTCTTCTTCTTCTACTTCTTCTTCTTCTTCTTCTTCTTCTTCTTCTTCTTCTTCTTCTTCTTCTTCTTCTTCTTCTTCTTCTTCTTCTTCTTCTTCTTCTTCTTCTTCTTCTTCTTCTTCTTCTTCTTCTTCTTCTTCTTCTTCTTCTTCTTCTTCTTCTTCTTCTTCTTCTTCTTCTTCTTCTTCTTCTTCTTCTTCTTCTTCTTCTTCTTCTTTTTTTTTTGTCACTCGGCTGGGGGAGCACTCAATGCCATAAAGTTCGATCCATAAAAAGATCGATCTTTCGATTTTTTTTTTTATGAATCTAAAAGAAAAAGATTGATCTTTTGGGGTTCGGAAACAGTACCCCCCCCCCCCCCCCCCCACTTTGAATCTACGCTACTGCTCCTTCGCGTATCTTTTTGATATATTTTTGCATCTACGAAAGTCGGCAAGATATTGATTTGATCAGTGATTATGAGATGATATTTCGCAGTGGCGGATTAATGGGGGGGGGGGGGGGGTAGGAATATCCCACCAGTGTATTCCTTTTTAAACCCAATTGGTACAGGCCTATACCTCAGATCAAGAAAAATTGCTCCCCCCCCCCCCCCCGTAGTTATGTTGTTGTTGTTGTTGTTGTTTTGTGTGTTTTTTTTTTCGAAATTGTGCCCTCCCCCTCAAGTTTACAAAATCCTGGCTCTGCCCCGACTTCGAATATGAATATTATATTTTTAGGTCAGCCTTTGAACATTGTTCTATAATGACGTTAGGTAGTTCGAGCACTGTAAGTATGGTAAGATACAGGAATCTCTCAGCCTACAGTTGTCGTAATGTTCAAATTTTGGCTTCATAATAAGCCCTATGACGTCACTATGTGCGAGGTATCATTGCAAACGAGCAAAAAATGATGAGAAGATTATATTGAGTGTTATCAAGGAAAATGACAACTAAATGACTTACAAATGATTTTCAACTTTGTTTTTAAAGCTAATTATGATTCAGCCCCCCCCCCCCCCTTTGAAAATTGCCTACCCTTCAAGTACATCCTATAAGATTTTTTTTCCATTAAGTTTTTATTTCAGCAAGATTTGGAAGTGCCAATGACTGAGTAAAAAACGCACATGTATGGCGATACAAAAGGAAAAAAAATAAATATCCCTTTGAGTCAACCTACGATTTCGGCGAAAACTAGTACGGTGTGGGGATTCCCTATCGATGGGATTCCCATTCACAATAATTCATAGCCTATACCGTGGGCGCCACCCGCCCACTAATCTGTACGGAATTTTCCGTAGAGATCACGGTGCACGTCCCCGGCTCAATCTTCTCGAATGCGACCATGCTTTTTATATTTGTCTTTATGAGAATTAACTTCATGTATTACTTCTTTCTATCCCTAGATATTTTGTATCATTCATGACCCATGAAAGCATTGAATTATTGTACCGCAAATTAACAATCAAGTGTAATAATCATACAATAGAACGACTGAATTCAAACTAGTTAGTGTTCTATAAATAACTTTTAATGATGATGTCATCATTTTGTGAAACTTGACTTGTGACAAAGATCATTGCAAGGTTAGAATTTCGGAGCAATTTAATTCATTAAGCAATGACAGGATGAGCCTTCACAAGAATTTCTGCCAAGTTCTTGGTGCATTAACATTTGAAAGGCGTTGATAGCTCCAGATTATAGAAAAAGGTAATAAACCACCAGTTTAATTGTTGTTTTCAACAATACCTTATGCATTATCATGCCCCATATACCTGTTTCTGTGTGGTGTAATATATATTTTACAAAATTACAGTTTGGTGTTTCAACTTTCATGAATCATAAAATGAATAATGGCTAAGTAATGGTTCGTCCTCTGGCGGATTTGCATGTTAGGATGGGGCACAACCGGCCCCCCAATCGAAACCAAAGTGGCATACTTCTTCTTCCGTTGAGTACAGTCCTCTTTGCAGAGTATAGTCGTACTTGATTGTTGAGGCCGCAATCACAAGAACACATGACAGTGAGTGCAGTGAAAAAGAACTAGGCTACTGTGCGAGTAAAAAGATGCGTCTCAACTGGAGAGCTAACGGAGGGTGAGTGGTGCAAGACGGCTCCGGAAAGATTCAGTAGACGGAGCCAAAACCACTGTTGCAGGCAGGACATTCCACAAGCAGATAGCGCTGGGGAAGAAGCTGTACTGGTAGGAAAGGATTCTGCAGTGTTGTTGTTTGAATTGTAGGTGATGTCCTCTGGTTGAGTCGGAAGAAGGGTACAAGAAAGGCGGCGCAGCTGGAATGGCAATTAGTCCATTGACGTGAGATTCAGCAGTGCTAACTTACTGTTTATAGTCTACCGGTACCACAGAAAAAAAAAGGGCCAACTTTTCTAAATTTTGACTCCAAAAACTGATAAAGATTTGTGTGTGTGTGTGCAATCGTTGCTCTCAGAAAATTTTCAGAATTCACGGGGGGATTAACCATGATTTGCAATTTAGGATGTTTTCTTTTTAGTGTAAGCATGTATCTTTGTATTTTCCTAACCATTTTTCATAATCATAGATCATTTAGATAGATCCACTCATAGCCTGGAAGACTCTGGGAAGAGTAAAAAAAAAAAAAAGCTGATGCTACTCTTCACAGAGCCTGGTTTTTTAACCCCACTCTGCAATAGAGCAGCCATTTTAGAGTCTAAAGAACCTCCTGAAAATCACCTTTACCGTGAGCCGGCTTCTCTCATCTCCTCTTCACCATAGCTTTAGAATATTAAAACCCCATTTTTTACCGTAGAATTAAAAAATATTGGGGAAAAAATGTGAAATATTAATTTTAATGGTTACCGGTAGGTTGAATATTGTTGGAACGACACCCCGAAAAAGCCTTCACTGCGCTCGTAGACCCGGAACTGTCCCGTAATATCATCGACCTCAGTCACTCACGCAATTTTCAGATCCACCATACGTTAGACAAGACCGCTACAAGCACGCGGGCATCGCACGCATTTCGATTGTGCGTCTTCTGCATGCATGCAGTAGCGGTCTTGTCTAATGTATGGTGGATCTGAAAATTGCGTGAGTGACTGTAGGTCGATGACATTACGTGACAGTTCCGGGTCTACGAGCGCAGTGAAGGCTTTTTCGGGGCGTCGTTCCAACAATATTCAACCTACCGGTAAACATTAAAATTAATATTTCACATTTTTTTCCTCAATATTTTTTAATTCTACGGTAAAAAATGGGGTTCTAATATTCCAAAGCTATGGTGTAGAGGAGATGAGAGAAGCCGGCTCACGGTAAAGGTGATTTTCAGGAGGTTCTTTAGACTCTAAAATGGCTGCTCTATTGCAGAGTGGGGTTAAAAAACCAGGCTCTGTGAAGAGTAGCGTCAGCTTTTTTTTTTTTTACTCTTCACAGAGCCTTCCAGGCTATCCACTCACACTTAAGCGAGGTTATTGGAGATAACCTCGCACACACTCATGCACATACGAGGTTATCTTCACTCTGTACCTTCATACCTTGAGCAGTTTCCTCCCAAAGCAAATGTGTGATATCTTGCACATATGTGTGCGGCAGAGGAGCAAGATCACCGGCCAAAAACAGCCTGAAAATTTCACTCTATCAAGATGATAAAGATCCTATCAAAGGATCTGGCATGAAATTAGATATTCTATCATTCTAAAATGTAGAAGGAAGTATTTTCTCAAAATTTTGCCGATTATATTGGTGTTTTTACCTCTTCAACTTTGAGGTTGTGACAGGCCGAAATTGACACAGCTCCATACAGTGATGGTCCCGTGAGTTTAATTAATAGATCGATCTAGTTCAAGTGTCCCTGAATTGGGTAATCACGCAAAGTCAAATCTAGACCCCGAAAATCAGTCTATTTCGTTCGGGGGATATGCTCCGCTGAGACTTCATCTGGCTTCATGGAATCCCTCTTGGAGGAGAACCTCGAAAGTCAGAATATGTTATAAAACTCCTCCAAACATAGATTTTTCTGTCTTATTCAAATCCTGATTACAATGATTGTTATTGTTCCTTTTACACTAGTGCATGAAGTTTTCAAACTTTTCTTTCACTCCTTTTGATTGCTACTTTTTCTTCAGGTTACCATGGGGATGTACATAAACATTTGAGGCATAAATTTTCATGTAGTGCTCAGTTTTGAGTCGTTAGCCTTCCATCATGTTCAACTCATTCTTTGAGAAGCTGCGTTCTCCTGCTCAGCCCCAGCACCAGGAGCCGTCCTCGTTCACACCTCCTGGACAATTGGCTAACCTAAGCGGACCTGAGCAAGAGGAGGATGGCTTCTTACTCGTCGGTGAGACTGCCAGCGAGAGAAACACTGTCATGCCTGCTCATCATGCTGCTAACAGCCAGGGATATCCTCCAACTTATTCACAGGTTAGCGTTCTTCTCCTTCTTCGCGTTGTCCTTTTTTCTCTCCTAATCCAGATGAGTGCTGCGTCGAAAAGGTTAAGTGTTACAAAGCCAATCGTCAACACCCCTAATAGAATCAACTGTCATCCAAATATCTTGGTCTAAGTTCCTCAACAATAATCATTTCAATATGAACAAGTAAACAAATAGGCCTAGATGCAATAAATGTTAAACACAATTCATCTTCAAATAAAAGATGCAATTTGAATATGTATAGCCTGTCCAAAGACAGTTAATTTGCAATTCATCTGCATATTATTTATTTATTTAAAAGATAAGATTTAATAATCCTTTCTTATGGATGGCTCATACAATTACATTGAAATTGGCATAATAGCCATTTGAAACCACATGATGTCTTATACCTACAGGTTCAGCAATCGGCAAATTACCCAGTTCATCCCTCATCCAGAGGGGCGTGGTCATCTCACCTTCTTCCGTCATCACCGCTCCCAACATCCAGTCAAGCATCGAGCAGCAATCAAGCCCATTCACAGACAGGCCATAGTCCCACTTATGCCACCCTCGTCACAAAGGATATCCCATTCCAATTGTCAGAGCAGCTGCACTTTGCTCAGAAACTCTCGACGGATATGAGTTACTTTGCCGTGCCGCATCTGCAAAGCTACAATCCAAGTAAATATTGCTATGACTTTGAGGAGGAGAGGAGAGTTCTACGAGAGATGGCAGAATCTTGCGATTGAGGAATGTTGATTAATGCAAGTTCCTTGTCATGCTGGAAATGCTTTATGGATGATCAGTATTTTGGTGATATCAGCAACGTTGGAGAGTGTTTAAAACAATGTGCCAAATTATCTATTAGTAAAATTCACCAGCCTACATGTATCAAGCGAAACATGACCTAAAGGCCTGGATATGCTTGCATCACATCTGGCCAAATCAAATACTTGCGTCATGTACAATATTAATAATGCTTACCATATATGTATAGCACCATCTCTGTGGAAATTATATTCTGAAATACTATCCAGTGCATTAGCCCTTTCAAGACAAATGACCACATTTTGTGATTTGGCTCAATAACTTTTGATTTTAGAGCCCTAAAAAATATACCAGATGCATGAGTAGAAAGAGCAACAATTTCTGCACACACTGTCCATTTTTGTTGCATGACCATATTGTGTATGATGCCGAGAATTTTTAAAAGGAGAATATGCTTTAAAAATCCTTAAATTGGAAACATGTGAGCTTCAAAATCATTGTCTTTTATCAAAATAGGCAATGTTTTCAACTTTTCAAGAAAGTTCCTAACCATGTATGTTATTTTCAGACATTACATTTTATTAGAACCATGTAGCATTAAAAGAAATATTATTGTTGTCAATTTGAAGAACAAAATGTGATCAATTTAGCCCTTAAATAATTCCTGTCATGAAAGGGTTAGTCAAGCTGCCATGAATATAGGCACAAATTTTTTTTAAAGGATTCCTTTGTATCAGGTACCCATGTACCCTTGGTCAAGAGAGACACTTGTGAAGTGAATGTGTTGTATACATGTATAAACACATACTAAATAATTTTCTTAACCTGGAAAGCAGTGCACGGATCTGCCCCTGTGTACATCTCAGACCTGCTGTCTTCCTCGAATCCTTGTGCAAATTTGCGATCAGCAGGGAAATATCCGCCTGAGAGACCTCAAGCACATTGTCGGGTGATAGATCATGCACTGCTCCTGGACCTAGGTTGTAGAACAATTTCCCTCAGTACCTTGTGATATGCTGTCTACTTAAAACATACCTATTCAAATTGCATGCAACTAGCCACTAGTCCAGTCTTTCCCAAGTGAATCATCAACTGCATGTACTGCAGTCTCGCAAGCACCTTTGAGCAGGCAGCTAGATTATAGATATTTGCACTCTACAAATTCCTGGGTTGCATCGGAACGGGCAAACCATTTCACAAAGAGTTGACAAACGCGGAGTTCCGAGACAATTTTGTAATGTATCAATGCTATGTCTATCGCTGCCAATAGACTAGTGAAATGCCTTTTGTGCTTGAGTTCTAAAAAAGATATGACAGGTTTGTAGCTGCAACAAGTGACTTGTCTTGGGAGTTGTCGTCTCGTTTTGTGAAACACTTAGCGGACAAGTAGAGCGACACCATCGAGATGTCAGTTATCTTGCCCCGACATGTATGACATTCGTGTGTTGGGGTAATAATGAAATTGTATGGATTGAGGTGTATAATGAACTTCATAAATGTACAATATTATTTCTAGAATATATCATTGTACTTGGCGCTATCCAAACATTTTATGAAAATATGAGTCTTGTCTATTCATGCTGCATTTTTGTTCCAATGCTTCCGACTGTACCTGTGGCGGTGTACTGTTAACCATTGTTACAATAAGATCTGTATAAGATATACAGTTTATATTTATTTTTACTTTTGATGGATGATTTAAGGATCTCTTGTAGTCCTAGTCTCTTTAATTTGAATATACATGTAGGCTGCCTACCAATAATTAGATGATTCATAGAGGTTTTCTATTATGGGTATAATAGAATATGAAAGATATTTTAAGAACCAACTGTTTAAGGGCTTCACATGCAGATTACCTTTATTATTTATAAAGGGTGTTGTAATACGCTAATTAATCATAGAGATTTGTAATAGCCATGGTATATTCAGTTACCGGTATTAAAATATATGATATGTCTTTTCAGCTATTCTTGTAAAGTGTTGTGCAATGTAACAGAGTGCCTTTCATGATTTCCAATGCGATTTGTATCCTGTGTGTGTGCATTACATTATTGTAACATTTTAATTTTTTTGATGGCATGTACATGTAGAATGTACATTACCGACACACGCTCTGGCAGCTATTCCTCAGCAGTCAATTTCGTACTCAACTGAATTGTAAACTGTAATCCTTGACCAAACACTATATCTAAGCCTAACCGTAAACCTAATTTAAAACCTGGGGAGCATTTCATCAAGCGTTTTGTCAGTGATTTTTACCGACAACTGTTGTACGCTACTGAAATCCTTGCATCTGATTGGCTGAGAGCAAATTTGTCAGTAAAAATCACTGACCAAACGCTTGATCAAATGCTCCCCTGATTGCAACTCTAACCCTTACTCTATGCCTTTGCCCTAATTATCTCCAAAGCAGTTGGCGCCATCGTACTTTAAAACCAGAAAAGTTTGTGACACAGGAAACTATCGCGAATTTTCACATCCAGAAACTTTTGCAATTTGCACAACTTAAGTATTATGTCAGTTATGATTCAATGATTTCACGGCATGAAACTTTCGCGAATCTGAACCTCTCGCGAAAACCGCGAACATCAAATGCAGGCGAAACTTTCTTGTTTAATAGTACAGTAGCATCTCGTTTTAAAGAACACTGTTATAATGAACTCCTGTTATAAAAAGGTAATTTTGCCAGTCCCATGTCATTGTATTCCATTATTTTTAGCACCGATGTAACAAGGTTTTGATTTAACCCTTTCAGAACAAATTATTTAAGGGCTAAATTGATCACATTTTGTTCTTCAAATTGGCAACAATAGTATTTTTTTTTTAGTGCTACATGGTTCTAATAAAGTATAATGTCAGTGAAAACAATATGCATGGTTAGAAATTTGTTGAAAAGTTAGAAAAATTGCCAATTTTGATGAAAAAAACAATGATTTCGAACCTCTCAATGTATTGCCAAATTAAAGATTTCAAAGCTTATTCTCGTTTCTAAAATTCCTGGCATCAGATGCAATATAGTCATGCAACAAAAATGGACACAGTGTGTGCAGAAAATTTTGCTCTTTCTACTCATGCATCTGGTATATTTTTTAGAGCTATGAATCAAAAGTTATTGAGCCAAACCTCAAAATGTGGTCAATTGTCTTGAAAGGGTAATTTCATTGGTCCCAAGGAGTTTGTTGTAACGAGGTTCCGCTGTGTATGACAGAGCACCTATCAGTATATCCTTGTGAATCTGGGTAATTAGTTGCCATAGATTATTCTAACTGTGTCTAGGAGTATCGTTTCTTGCATTAGTAAAGAGTGTACTTTATGTTCCAAAATCGTTGGCAGCTTTGAGAGGGGTAAAGGCAGCAGAGGAGAATGCTTGTCCCCCCCCCCCCCCCCTTCAACTGCCCCCCCAAATCCTTGTTCTGCCTCTGTTATTATACCCCCGCCAAACGAAGTTTGAAGGGGGTATATAGGTACGTTGCAAATCTTCCTCATTTTTCAAGCAATGCTCATGAAATTTGGCACACACATTCGTCTTGGGATGGAGATGTGTAAGACATATTTTTGGAATGTGTCGGAACCTGCGTTGCCATGGTAACGCCATATTATGGCAGTAAATCAGGTTGAAATCTTGCGCATCGAACTACTTCCTCATTTTTCGAGCAATGCTTTTCAAATTTGGCACACACATTGGTCTTGTGGTAAAGATGTGGAAGACATATTGTTTCAATGTGTGGCAAACTGCATTACCATGGTAACGACATGTGGCAATAAAACAGGAAAATATTGCACATCAAACCACTTCCTCATTTTTCGAGCAATGCTCTGGAAATTTGGCACACACATTGGAGCGGGGGTATTAATCACCTTCAGTGATATTCTAGTTTCTTTTTGCAGCAACATGTATGCAAAGCTACCTCTGTCTTTTCTTTCTATTCAAATTATGACCCATTATTCAAACAAGGAAGTACTATTTGTTCTACTTATGTAAGTTACCAACTTGTGATTCAATCAATAATATATTACAAATGATATGTATGTAACTCAATGACAAATTTTTTTTTGTTGATATGCCCGTTAACAGTTTTTTCATGTCAGGTAATGCTAATTACAGTTAGGCCCCATCTTATAAAATCGCGACTCTTTAGAAGACAGGCCCCAGAGCAGCTCTGCATGTTAAAAAGAGTTGCGATCGTCTTGTAAAGAGTTGCGATTGATTCGGATCAGTCGCAGCTCTTTATCAAACAGGGTCCTATATTCAAGTATTTTACATGGTATTGTAAAGTTTAAATTCATCCTGAAGCCGCGTTCACGCTTGATGTGATAAACCGTCTCAAAAAATCACAAATTTAAACGGCACAGGAAAAGAAAAAAGAAAAAATTATGTGTGAATGAATGGCAACTGGGGGTAAAAAGAAGTATTTACCCAAGGCAAAGGCCCCTGCATGTACTCTGTGATTAGATTTGCGTGTTATAATATATATACAGATTTGTGACGCACACTGTGCCTACATGTCTTTATTTTGCGACCGTTTTTTTTTTTTTTTTTAATGTGGTTTACTGTGTCATGTGTGAACAAGAATGAAGTCGTACAAATGTGGGATACTGCACTAAATGTTTTCGAATATTAGTATACTCCTACCAATTGTTTTTAAATTCTGCCATTAATGCCAGAATTGATGCATTTTGGTAACTCTTCTTGCCATTATAAAAATGAAAAAGGTCATAATGTACAGGCAGCCCTGCATTCTGTAGATCCATTTCAGATTGTCCTGATATTTTTTTCCCCAGGGCCTTCAAACAGGGGGATGGTTGGGGGGGGGGGGGGGCTACACTTGCAGTACCCTATGCTGATTAGAGCATACATTCTTTATGTGACTAAGGGGATCCCAAGGATTATCTGGCTTGAGTATGTCAAAATAAAGTCAGATGTCAGATTATGAAGATTTATTAAATTAGTAATACAAAATATTTATTTAATTATTATATCTAATAAGTCAATGAAAATGTGTTTTCTACATGTATTTCAAAAGATATCTTTTAAAAGCTTACAACTCTAAGAGCTATAACATTCAAATTCAGAATTAGACTACTGAGAGCCAGAAGGGCGTTAACTACTTGTTGAAGGAAACAACTTATGAATTTGTAGTACCGGTACACGTTGATACAGAAATGAAGTCATAAGAAATAATGGGAAAACTTTTCCATACAATGACAACAATAGTGTAGAATGTACATGATTAGAATATGATATACCTGTACTGTAATGTGCAGCTTTTACTTATAATGTACCTATGCTTCGTGCAGAAGTATACTGCCATTCAAAGCGGTGTCGCTGGACCATTTTTAATGAGGGGCGGGGGCTGGGGAGGGGGTGGAATATTGGACCAGATTTGCTGGAAAGTTGAATCAAGCTGAAATTTTCTAACAAGTAGAAAGAAATAGTTCTCCTAATTTCTAATTTGTCAATGAGGATATAAACTCACTGGAGGATTCTTGGGCATTTGTCACCTCACCCCCCCCCCCCCCCCTCCATGCCAAATTTCTGGATGAAAAATAATGCACCTGAAAATATGAGACGTTTAAAAAAAAATCAAGCAGAAAAAGACCATCATCCACTGAAATTTTCCATCAGAACATTTTTAATGGGGGGGGGGGGGGGAGGGATCTGTCACACCCCAATACTCTAGCGACGCTCTTCGCTTTTCATATTGGATCGTTAAAGTTTCACTGGCTTGTTTTTAACTCTGCTGCCTGTATAGTATTATTTTTGTTTCTCTAGAACCAGAAATATGTCATATGTCTTATGCCTCTTTCCAATGTCCATATAACTCTTAAAGGCCAAAGTCCACACTAATATCATGTTGATTTGAATAAATAGAGTAAAATTAGACATGCATAACAGTGAAAATTTCACTGAAATCAGATGTAAAATAAGAAAGTTTTGCATTTTATCATGAAACAATGATACGCATAACATGGGCGGTATGCAAATGAGTGAACCGATGACGTCCCACGCTCACTTTTCCTTATGTATTTTAATATTTTCAATTTTTATGGATGTGATAATAAAGAATCTCTCCCTTGTATCAAAAAAAGTTACAATAATGATGATTTTACATGTTCCGTAAGGAGTCAAACCATGTTTTATATTATTGAAGCCAAAATTGAAATATATGATATTTCATATAATAAAATACATAAGGAAAAGTGAGTGTGTGACATCATCGGTTCACTCATTTGCATACCGCCCATGTTATACATATCACTGTTTCAAGAAATAATACAAAACTTCAAAATGCCGTAACTTTCTTATTTCACATCCGATTTCAATAAAATTTTCACTGTTGTGCTTACTCTTATTTATTCAAATCAACTTGATATTAGTGTGGACTTGGCCTTTAACCTCTGTGCAAATGCTTCATTGATTATCTTCAAAACACTGCATCTGGAACTCTGTCTCACAATCCTGCATGTTATGGCAATCTGGGGGAGGGGGCGTTTCATCAAGTGTCTTGTCGGTGATTTTTACCGACAAATTTGCTCTCAGCCAATCAGATGCAAGGATTTCAGTAGCTTATAACAGTGACTGCAACTTGTCATTGATGACAAGTTTTATGAAACAGGGCCCTGCTTTGAAAAAAAGGCTATACATGTATTGCATTATTTGAGAATTGTATTAAATTATAAAGAGTATTATTTTCAAATTAGCTGTTACGTTTATTCTGTATTCATTTTACACGACAAAGGATGGTACTAGTAATTTCCAACTGCTGACTGGTTTTTCTGTATTTGTTTTATAAAAGTGTGATTTCAATTCTGTTCTTCAGTTGCAATTGGAAAATGAATAATACCCGGTTTGGGAGAGATGGAAAGAAAGAGAGAGAGAGAGAGGGGGGGGGGTTAGTGAGGGATTGAGAGAGAGATAGAGTGAGAAAGAGAGAAAGGAAGAGAGATAGGAAGAAATAAAATGAGAATGATTTACAGAGAGAAAGAGAAAGTGTGAGAGAGAGTGGGAGGACGAGGGAAGAGTGTTGTCTGATGTAAGGACCAGCGGCGTAGATAGGAGGCCATGTCCCCCCCCCCCCCCCCCCCCCCCCCCCCCCATCAAATCACACCAAAAAAAGTTTTTTTAATTATTTTTTAAAGGAAATAGAGAGCAAAGGAAGATGGGAAAGGAAAAGTTAAAAGGAGACGTTACGACCCCCTCTTCCACCCTCTACCAATCAATGGCTTAGTGAATTGTATTTTATCCACTGAGAAAGACGGGTGCCCCTGTCAACATGAAGCTGGTGTCCCCCCCCCCCCCCTCCCATGTCTGCACACTGCAAAAACCATGGTGTTAATTAAACACCATCTCGGTATCAATATTGGGCTACATCAGATAAGTGTTAAAACAACACCAGTTTGATTCGACACTGGTGTTGTTTTAACTCTTTTTATCTGGTGTAACCCAATATAGATACCGAGATGGTGTTGAACTAACACCCTGGTTTTGAACGCAATCTACACCACTGCTCAGAGCACTGGGTCATAGTCCTAACTCGACCTTTTCTCTGTTGTTGTCTGCATGTCCCTGATGTTAAACTAACTCCTTTCTTGCATCATTCATTGTCAGTGTTAATGACTCTACCATTGACATCGTAAGATGCTTGTTTGTTATGGTCGAAAGGCCCTTGACCTTTTACAAGGTGGGCCGGGTAATATCGCTAAGCAGTGGCGTAGCGTGGGTCTAGCCAGGAGGGGGGGGGGGGGGTCCACCGGTATTAATGTACTAGAAGTATGGAATGGAGAGTGTGCAAAGGATCATGTCGTCTTCTTTCACGTTCTCTTTGCTCCTCCCCCCCCCCCTTCTCTGTATCTGTCCTTCTCTCTCTCTCTCTCTCTTTCTTTCTTTCATCATTAGATAGGGAAAGCAGGTGCCCCCATGCCCCCTCTAACTACGCCCCTGTTGCCGCATGAGACCAGCAGACACTCATTTGTAATGAAAGGTCTTTCTGGAGAGGTGGAGGCCTATTATTGGTTATTCTAGTTGCAAGGAAAGCGAGATATATATTCTGCACAGGAACGTTGCCATACCGTTTTGAAAAGGCAGCTTTGCACTAAATTTGCCGACAAGGTTGCAAAAAATTTCAGGAAGCCAACGAGAGAATTATAACTGTAAAAATGCAATTTAGGGACAAGGCCCTAAAATTCAAAATTTGCAGACATAAATATGAACGGTTTGTCAACAACTATGCACCCCAAAGCCTCCAGCGACGACCCCCGCCCCCCGCCCCTTCCTGTTTCTGTTTAAAATGAATGGTGGTGGAGAGCGGCACTATATCCGTAACGTTAGCTTCGGTATTTCTCCAAAATTTAAGAGGATTAGCGCCATCTACGTCATTATTCAAACACACCAAATCAATAAATTTGCAAACTGCCAAATGATTTTATTTGTCTGATGCGTTTGCCACATTTCTTTTGAAATTCGGAGGGGGAGGGGACATTAAAAAAAAACTTTCATTATAGATTTAATTTATTGAAAATATAAGAAAAAAACCAACAGGAAATTTACTAACTCGGAAAACTAAGACTACTGATGTCAAGTGTCAGGAAGAAATTGATCCCCCTCACTTCACCAAGTGAATTTTGATATTTGAGAGAGGGTTTTCCGGATGTCATATATCCGAGAATAATGTCAGAAGAAAATAAACCTACCCCGTTCAAAATGAGCATATATAGGAGGCTATGGAGCATGGGTGTCGATCCCAGGGGGATGGGGGTATGTATCCCCCCCCCAAAAAAAAAAAAAAATTGAGGTGGGGGGTGGCCTGTATTATCACCCCCGCCCCCAAATTTTTTGGATAAAATGAATAAGAATTATGATACATCAACTTGAAACTAATAATTATCCAGACTCATTATGTTTGATCTTGAAATACCATCACATTCGTTTAATGATTAGAAGTAAGGAAATAAGAAAAGCCATAATTTCAATGCAAAAATATTGAAGAAAATTCATTCTCTCGCATTCTTATTCTCAATTAAGGGGTCCCGTCCATTTGCGTAGATCCGTGCATTCCTTCTTTTCATTAAAAACCATTTTGGGATGCTCTAAAATGCAAGTTTTATAGACAGAATTTTGAAAAAGTCCCTGGTGTGGGAGGGGGGATACCCCACTTCCACACTCTCCCCCGCCTCCACTCGGTCGCTTTGCTCCCTCACCAGTCATCCCCCCAATCATGAACACGGATCGACACCCCTGCTATGGAGGCTCCCGAATTCATACTTTAAAAAAAAAAAGAATAAAAGTTTAAATTATTACGGGGCCCCTCCCTTTCTGACGGTCTTAGATCCACATATAACAATTTATGTTTGCCCCCCCCCCCCACAAAAAAGGGGGATATGATAGAATAGACTTGAATCAATTACGAAGAGAAAGCTAATCTTGGAGAAGTGCAAGATGAAGAAAATGAGATGGAAAGCAAAACAAAGCAATAACAAAATAAACATTTGAAAAAACGAGAGAAAAAAAACCCGACTCTATTATTAACATCATAACAAACTTGGTTAATGGATTTTAGAATGCTGGAAAAATTATAATGGTTCATTGTTCATTTCTTTGGTACCATATGTGCTTAATTTGATTGTTAAAACCTATACGAATGCTAAGAAAATCAAAATATGGCCAAATACGAATAGCCAAACACAAATAAACCGCGAACGAAAATATTTCTCACAGAATCTTCCCGGTTAAACGTTGATAATTTTTTTTAAAGACTCCCAGGAATTTGTAAAAATATTTTGTGCTAAATCAATAAACATTCACAACCAAGTCAAAATTTCAAATAGTACCTTTGCATTGAAATCTGAAAACTACTACTCACTTCAATCAAAACTTTGTAATGAAGTATTCCTGTAACAATTCACTGTGTATTTCATAGTAGGCCAGTGGCGAATCCCTCTTGTTGTGAGAGGTGGGGGGGGGGGGGGAGTAAAGACGGGCACTTGCAAGCGTAACAACCTTATTTTCTTAAGTTGCTAAGGATTATCAGGGAAAAACACTCTCTTGAAAAGAGTGAGAAATTTTGTTTGTTTGTTTTTGTTTTGTTTGTTGTTGTTGTTGTTGTTGTAGTTTTTTTTTTTTTTTTTTTGGGGGGGGGGGTGTGTTTTTTCGATTGCCAGAGGTTTTGGACAAAGAAGGCTCTTTGGGAATGCAAAAACCCATTTTCTGCTTGTTAGTGAATTAGAGGCATAAAGGGAATTTAAAAATGGGAGAATTTCAAATAAATAGTTTGATTACTTTGATATTGATATGTGAAAATTAATAGGAGAACATAGCAAAGATGACACTGTCACTAAGGGGCGGATCCGGGGGCCCCTCCCCTTGCCCCAAAAAGACACCCACCCCCCCCAAAAAAAAATGCTTCTCTTTTTTTCATTTTTTTTTTTCCTGCTTGCCAGAAAAATTTCAGAATATTTTACCCCTCCCTCACCGTGAAGATGGTTGTTCACTGCTATAATCATCAGCATATCATTATTAGTTTGGGGAGGTGGGTAAAAACGTCATGTGGTGTATTTTTATGTTTATTTTACTACGTTTTATCATTCCAAACATTCTTATCAAAGTACAAAAGCACAAACAACATTTGAGATTTCCATTTAATTATGATCTCATTTTTTATATTCAAACTATAGCATGTCATTTTATCGGTGGATCGAGGATTCTGTATGCCTGGTTGGTGGTTGTGTGTGTATGGGGGGGGGGGATAGGGGGACAACATTTTAGACAACAACTTAACACAATTTTTCCCCTCTAAAACTATAAATTTGGCCGGGGCACACGCTTATGTATGTATATGAAAAATATAGCAGAATTGGTAGGTGGGGGGGGGGGGGGGGGGGGGAAGGCACCAACCTTCTGTGCCCCCATCTGGAACCACGACTGGTTGGCATTTACTATACTTACGGAAGATCCGCGACTCATTTTTATTTATTTTTATTCATATTTTTTTTTATTTGTTTACTATTATCAAAGCTGAACGTTACATTATAAAAACAATAAATTTCATAGTTTGTTGTTGTTGTTGTTGTTGTCTATATCATTCTCTGCCATAAACCTAACCATTTCGCAGAGCAAAGAGCGCATAATTCTTAATTAAAATGTATCTACTTACAATATTGTAATTGTACAATATTAATAATATTGTACAATTACATCATCTGACGACATCACTCTGACTTACATGTACGCATTTCACACAGGAAACTGCCCTCAACCAATGCACGGTCTTTGTCATGTATTAACCTTTGACACATCAATTTTCATTGATCTTCCAACGATTATAGATAATTCGGCGGTTAAAAGCATAAGTTTACATTGAAACATGATAGTCATGCCCTAAGAGCGGTATTATCGGCAAAGAAATACATCTCAGTAGCGAAGTCGTTGCTAAGGCATCTATTCATGAAGATTTCTGGAGAATGTTGCCACAGTTCGTATCCATGTGCCAACCTCCGACTCCTCCTCCTGTGAACATTTTCATCTCATTTGCATAATAAGGTCAAAGTTACGGCTCGATGTGACCAATCAAAGAGCGGCTTCTGTGGCAGCCTAGCTCTGCCTTGATCAGTGTTGTGGAAATAGCTGTAATTTCATTCATTCGCTCGGTCACCGTGTGTAAATGCTTACTACGAAAATACACACACGTTCGCGACACACTGCATGCACTGCACTACTGTGGATCGAATCGTAGATCGGATCGAGCTTACACGCGAAGATCGACGAAATTCTCGTACGGGATTTTTTGATAGGTGTGCCGAAAGTCGTCGAAAAATGCTGAGATAAAGCTCTGGATTAACGTGATTTTTTACAGAAGTGAGAAGGATATTGGGTCCCCAGTTTTGTTGAATTCTGCGCCATCAGATTCATCAGAAAGTTGGAAATATGTCAACCCACGGCGCCCAGACTCATCAAAGACCGACTCGACGAAATGCCTCACCAAGAGCTGGCCCGCAGCCGATCAGGGCAACTTTACCATTCACATTGCGACATGGACAAGGGAGTCCTACACGGCCCAGTGGACGAAGATCGAGTCCTGGACCGGCTTCATCTCCAACCCAACCGTGGTCCTCATCAAATGGCAATGAACAACACAAGACCAAACATAGGACATCACCTGAGAGGAGCCCAAGTTCTCCAGGTTTTAAAGGTAGAACATTTATTTTTACGAATTTTACTCTGAAGTTGAAGTGAATCGTGAAGGGTGAATGAAACTGTAGGCAACTAGCATGACTAGGTCTAGGGTCTAAGTCTTAGCTGAATTGTTGAAACTGAAAGACTCAAAGTCAAACATTCATGAGAGAAGAAGAAACTGACATTTCTTTCAGACCAACATTGCGAAAAGCATGAGGTGATAAATTCACATTTAAAAAAAGACAAACATTTAAAGATGTTTTGGACATGTTGGATAATTACAGATGGAGATCTCTTGCAGAATAGAAAAATATTGGGGGGGGGGGCAGTTTTAATTTTAACTCTGCCTCTGGAGTCGGAGAGGTCTGACATGTCTGAAAATAAAGACTCTTTAAAATTTTATTTTTAAAATTTTGAAATCTTAAATTACCAGGTAGATCTACGTCTAGATCTAGATTCTAGATCATTCGTAAGTATATCTATTAGTATTAGAACACATTCTGATTCTAAAAATTTAAGCCTTGAATGTGAAACATAGACTCTAGACTACATGTTCTAACAATTAAGTTAGATCTAACTTAGGCCTGTAGTCTAAAATAAGAAAAAAATCTGAATCGCTTTGTGAAATGAGTGAGGGTGCAGACAGGCAATTGAGTTAAATGAAACAGCTGTCAATCCTTAAAATGATAGACCTAGATCTAGACCCTAGTGGTCTAAAGTAATGACATTGATTTTGCTCAAATTTTTATGATAGACCTCTAACGTTTATACTGGAAGTTGGGGTGCCCCAGGACCAGTCCTAGGGCCCCCAACTCCTAGTATAAATGGGTAGGAAGAATTTAGAAAGCTCCAAGGAGTGCCCCGGAACCAGTCGAGAGGCACCCCAACTCCAGTATAAATGCTCGCTGTGATTTAGGCTGGTCTACTCTAGATTTGGTGACCCTGTGAAAACCGGAAACCGTATAACGCTTCCGGTTACACATTTACACTAATAGCGGGTGCCAGCGCTGTAATTTGCATGCATGCAACGCAGTAAAGCGAATATGTGCAGCTAGCTAGGTCCATGCTAGTATGAGTCGATCTCTAGTCGATTCACAATGTCAAAACTTTCAAACTAGATATCTACAGATTGAAAGAAAAATTGGGAAAAGATGATGCAGCTAGGGGGTATAAAGGTAACAGTGGCAAATGGGTGGGTCTCGCACGTGTATAGCGCATGTACGCAGCTAGCTGGTTTGTCCTAAAGGGCAGTATTAATGGATTTGGGGTGGTCTAAGTTAGGGCGGTCCAGGGGCACCCTAAATTTAGGGCGCATTATAAATGGAGTATTACAAGTGGATGGAAGAAGATGATAATCAAAGATGATGATCAAAGATGATGGTCAAACCGTCAAAGATATTAAAGGATCAAAGGAGATGGAGGTACATACATGTAGCCACTAACCCCAGGCTCGGGAAGGCATCTGATGATCGATTGATTGATTGATAGATACTTTAAGTGTATAAAAATGCATAGGGTATAACTCTCCTGCATGCAGGACCTCCATTTTACATCATATCAGAGAGACGGTGCATTTTCCTTGAATAATAACGTGGATAAGGAACAGAGGGGAGAGGTGCATGTACATTTTTGTATGCATGAACATCAGGGCTTTAACCAATTTAAGTCTGCTCAGGGCAGGACGTGAACATTTTACCAAAGTCGTACATACATGCAGAAACCAGAGTCAGAGTCTTAGCCTATCTGCTATACCATACCGCCTCCCATAGTCGGTATACATGTAGACCCATAAGAGGACCACATGGTCCAGCTTTAGGCCTTACTCGTACTCTACATGTATGTCTGGGTTGTCTTACTAATGTAAAAAATCCAATTTTCCCTGTTATGTACACTCCCAGCTTGAGAATTTCCCATTTTTTCGTTATTTGATTTAAATAGACATATATGTACATGTATGATGTATTACATGTAAATAGAATACTGGAATTTGGGATGTCTTCTCCTACATGTACATGTATTTTTATACAGAATTGCTCCTAGCTGTGCATATTTACATTTGTAGACTGTGTATCCAAGATGTTTTACAGAATATGAAATTGATTTTTTTTTCTTTTACTTATTTCACTCCCTTGAACAATACATGTACATGGATGCATTTATTGAGTTTTACATATTGATCTACATGTAGGTCTGTCTACCATTTACTTAGGGGTGGTGGGGAAGGGGGGGGGGGGGAGAGAAGGGGTGTGTCCCCCAACTCCTCTACCCCAGGCACTGTAAATTATAATGAAAGCAATACATGTATGTTCGCCCTCTTAGGAACATTACCTCAGATTGTCATCTCTTGTGCAGAGGATATATATGTAGTGACTCCAGCTGTACAATTCAGACTTCTTTTTTTTTTTTTTTTGTTGCTACAAAATACATTTTCAACATAGGAGTTGGTTACAATGTGTCAGATGATGATACTCCTAAAAGAATGTGGGTTACCAGTATTGTATTGTGTCATTCTTTGCTTTATTTGTATTGACCTTCATACACATTTATTGCCCTTATGTCGTTTATCAAGTCAGTTGGAAATTTTGTCATGTTACATGTGTATGCATGTATTGTTCATAAATAGCATTCCTATTTGAGTAATTCGCCAATTTTTAAAAGATAATATTTACGCTGTACATGTGTTACTTAAAAATGCTGCACTGACTAAAATGGCAGTCTGTAAACATGTACATTTCATGCATGTACACGTACATATATTTATCTACAAATGTATGTAGGCACCTCTAATGTGCACATTGAGGTAGGCCTACATGTGCTAATGTACATGTAGCTTATGTACAGAGACAAGCTTGCTACATGTATACAGGCTACATGTTGTACACCCTTTCTTATGACACAGTACATGATACAATATGATAACAAGGCTTACTTGTACATAAGCCTACATGTTCTAAGCCCATGTACATGTACATGTACATGTACAGTGCCATGACTTGAAAACAGGACATGTAACCAGTTCATTATGCACTGTAACTAAGCTACAAATGTACATTGTGCATGGTAGTACATTGTATTTGCTAGCCTATATTTTGGTCATCTTGTTGGAGAGTGGACCATCCTTGTCTGTATTGTAGGTCCACATGGAGGGCGTAGGCCTACAATACATGTTATTGGAATGATGCTTATCTGTTGCATATACAAAAAGAGATATACATGTACATGTACAACCTGTATCTCTCTTTTTTTAGCGCAAAACCTGAAATAACATGTTTTTGTTTGAATGTAGTGTTTGTGCTACACTTGTGACAAAGGAGAAAAGAGCCTTGGGATGAATCTTTGTTGAAGTGTTTGAGCCTGTAGATATTGTAGCGGTTCTTACTTAGTTTAGACATTGTTACACCAGGGCATATCTAGAGATGTATTGACCTGGGGGGGGGGGGGGGGGGGGGGGGTGATTCCCACTAGAGACAGGTGCGGAATGTATATTTGGCAGCCCCCCCCCCCCCCCCCCCCCCGGCCCAGGGAGGGAGGGGGCTCCATCATATGCCAGGGGCCGCTGAGCATTTTTGAAAGTGGCCAAGCTGATTTGATTTCACTCGTTCATGACAATTTTCAAACCTTTTTTCCAAGATTTCATGAAACGTGTCAAGTGGGTGGACTGCAACCTCCACGGCCCATGTATGCCATGAGATATATGTGCGTAAATGTACACATGTCAAAATGAAGGGGAGGAGACAATGCAATGTAGGTGCAGTTTTATTGCATTATTTGAGTAACAGTAAGCTTGTCAGAACAATTGCATACCAATTGCGTAGGCCTAAATTGTACATAACACACAAAAGGCCCATTACATTTCATCTAACCATCATCAACAAAGTCAACATGCCTGTATACATGTATTGTATGGAACAAACAAACTGGAAAGGTGACAGACAAAAGAATGTTAATATAATAATGTTAATTAGAATAACATGACAAAAAAAACCCCACTGCAGTGGAACAGAATGAGAGGCGGAAAAGATATGTGATATTCATAAAATATGAAGGCAAAAAAAAAGGCAAACAGTAGACTTTTGCATGTAGTCTACGCATGTTGAAGGCTTACATTGTGTAGGCCGAAATAGAGGCAGGGTGGACCATATCATAACAAATCTTTTTATGCAGTTCCTCTGTATGTGCAAGTGCTTGAATATGCTGGTTTAGAATGACAGACCCCTGGCATGCATGCTGCACACATAATGCAATGTATGATACTGGCATGGCACACACGATGGGTAGACTCGGTTCAAGCTGTTCTCAGCTTTTCAAAATAAAAGGAGGTGGAATGCTTTTTAATACATGTAGGGTTGATAGGCCATTACCTCTCCATTTAAAAACTTGAACATATTCTTTCTCCCACATCACATTGCATACATGTAAACTACACTGTGCATTTCATATTGTGTGATTTGTGTCTGTAGGTATGGGCCTTTTTTTGTAGGCCTACACATACTCCTAGAATTGTAGACATACTGTGCACTGTATTAAGTATTGTAGTTTTACATAATACACGCCATGATTGTTTTTTTTTGTTGTTGTTGTATTGATTCATGGTAAATGTACATGTCTGCAGGCCTACATGTACATCGACACATACAACATGAATGCATGAGTCTACAGGCTCTAGCACTTCACAACCATATCTGCCTACAGTTCATTATACATGTACATGTACATGTATGTAACACAATCACATATAACAATATGTATGTAACACAAATGTTATATTTGGACAATTCCACGGTAAGGGAAGGACATTCAGACACATTTTACCAACTTCAAACCATAACTACAAATTCTTTTTTGTAATGGTAGAACATATCAAACATCAGAGATGAAAGATTAGATCAACTGCCTGACCTCATTAATATGCAAATGTCATTACTGCTTGGCAATATTACAGATTTTTTTTTTTTTTTGTTGAAAATTAAAGGCAGTTGATCTACTCTTACATCTCTGATGTTTCAAATGTTCTACCATTACAAAAAAGAATTTGTAGTTCTGGTTTGAAGTTGGTAAAATGTGTCTGAATGTCCTTTCATTACCGTGGAATTGCCCATTTGCAACATACATGTATGTAGTGTAAATTATTAATTAGATGTTTAATAACAAAATATTCAAAATATAGGCCTACATTTACAATGTACATGTATGTAGCATTAAAGATACAGCACATGTTAGGCATTTCAAATCTCAGTCTAGAACATAGACCATCTAGCGCTCTGAGTAACAAAGGAATTCATAGGCCTAGCTCTCTCCCGGGTCCTAAATAATGACGTCATTGCTTTACATCAGCCTGGGAGTAGTCCCTGCACACATGGGCTGAATCCCAGTCACGTCCTTATCTCTCTCATTATCTTAATTTGCTTGCAAAAGGAAGTAAGTGACAGTAAGGTTTCTCACCTGGTAAGAAAGTAGCAGGGTCCTTCTTTCATTGAAAGTTCTGTTGTAGTGAGTTGTTATAGCTTTTCATGTGAAGAGATAGAGCCCTTTTAGCACTGGACATCTGGGTAAATAGGGCAGTGTTTCCTTTTTATGTCATTTTGTATCAAGAGAGTTGTACATATTTTAGGTATAAAAAATTGCTGACAGATTATAATGAAAGGTTATACTTCTGTGAGTGTAACCCAACCTTTTTTGAGCCCATACACACTTACTTTGTTAGAGCGGTCTAACCAAGACTCGTTCCTCAAGAACAGTTCTGAGGTAAGTGAGTACGCAAAAGTGGTCCAGGAAGCGGTCTTCTAGAGTGGTCCAGAAGGCCACCTCGGGAGGTAGTCTTGAGGAACGGGTCTTGTTAGACTGCTCTAACGTTTAGTGTGTACGCGAAAGCGTCCCAAAGCGTACTTCAACCGGAAGTGAGTATGTGTTCCGCGGGAAATCAGTACATGATTTTCCTTGATTTTATCTATAAATGCAGACCATTGCTGCATGATAGAATGATGAAAAGAAAGAAAATATAAGAAAAGATAGAAAGAGGAATGGATAGAATGATAAAACAATGAAAAACATAAGAAATTTAAAGAAAGAAAAGACGATAGCAAGAAAACATAAGGAAAGATAGAAAGAGGAAATTATAGAATTACGAATAGAAAGAAAAGATAGAAAGGGAAAATGATAGAATGATAAAAACAAAGAAAAACAAAAGAAAACAAGAAAAGATAGAAAGGGAAAATGATAGAATGATGAAAGCAAAGAAAAACAAAAGAAAACAAGGAAAGATAGAAAGAGAAAGTGATAGAATGACAAAAACAAAGAAAAACAAAAAACAAGGAAAGATAGAAAGAGAAAATGATAGAATGACAAAAACAAAGTAAAACAAAATAAAGCAAGGAAAGATAGAGAAAACGATAGAATGATGAAAATAAAGAAAAACATAAGAAATGTAAAGAAAGAAAAGACGATAGAATGATGAAAACAAAGAAAGACATAAAGATAGAAAGAGAAAATGATAGACTGATAAAACAAGAAAAGACATAAGAAATGTAAAGAAAGAAAAGACAATAGAATGATGAAAACAAAGAAAAACATACATGTAATGAAAGATAGAAAGAGAAAATGGTGGATTCAAAAAGAACAAGAAAAAACAGAAATCTAGAGAAAGAAAAGATGATGGAATGATGAAAACAATGAAAGACATAATGAAAGATAGAAATATAAAATGACAGAACGATAAAAACAAAGAAAAACAGGAAATGTAAAGAAAGAAAAGACGATAGTCTGATAAAGCAAAAGAAAACAAGGAAAGATAGAAAGAGAAAATTAAATGATAGAACAATAAAGTAAAAGTATGACATAAGGAAAAGGTAAAAAAAAAAGAGAAGACAATAGAATGATGAAAACAAAGGAAAACACGTGGAAAGGTGAAAAAAAGACAAGATGATAGAATGATGTGCACACAGAGAAAAAAGGAAAGTGGAAAAAAAAGAAGCCTTGGAAAGACATAAAGATAAATGCATCAGGCAGGCAGTATACTGTTTGAATTCCGCACGAAAAAATTTGACCCACTGACCTGAGCTGCCATAGCAACAAAGCGATTTGAGACATAAAAACTGTGCAGAATGTGTACGCAATCAAACTGTTCTTCAAGAACCGTTCCTCTAGACCGGTCCAACTAAGAGTGGTCTAACAAAGAGTGTAAATGGGGTCTTTGATAGACCTTTTGCCCAGGGAATGATTTACGTACTGAAACTTGAATAGCAATTTTAGTCAGCAGACAAATATTTTGTTTAAAATTCTACACAGTTCAATGTTCAGACTGCTACACATCTGTAATATCCTTTTCATATTAGGGTATTAGGGGTAAAAGCGTGCTAAGTTCATACTTAAGCCGTGATACCAAAGCTAATATGATACATGTAGGTATCGGCTTGAATAAACCAGCTTTTAGTCAGGACTAAAAGCCAACTTCTCAAACCACTTCTCGAGCACGGTTAAGTCCGTAGCCCTTAAATTCTGTAATATGAATGCTATCCGCGCTACTAGTAGTTGAAGCCGATAGAATGATAAAAACAAAGAATAAAATAAGGAAGATAGAAAAAGGAAATTATGGAGGGATAGAAAACAAAGAATAACATAAGAAATGATACAAAGAAAAGAAGATAGAATGATAAAAACAAAAGGTAACATAAGGAAGATAGAAAGAAATGAGAAACGAGAAACGGGAACGAGATGCAGAAGAAACCATGGCAACGAATGTGCATATCAGATTTGATGCGGCCTTGCTCCTGAATATCAGGGCTTATAGTAGCGGCTACTATTAAAGCAGACTAAGCGCCGACTAAGCACGCTTTGGCAGTGAGTATGAAAACGGCACTTTTTGTGTAGCAATCATACCCAAAATACATAGCAAATTCTGTAATATGAATGCTATCCGCGCTACTAGTAGTTGAAGCCGATAGAAGGATAAAAATAAAGAATAAAATTGAAGTACTCTGAAGTACTAACTCCATATAAACCCGATAGAATGTTACGTTCCAGTTTCAAGTCCCTGCTCTGCGTTCCACAAATAATGACAAAATCATACGGGGAAAGGTCTTTTACACATTCTGCCGCTCTTTTGTGGAACAAGTTGCCTGAATATCTGAAAAGTATAAATTCCTATGAAAACTTCATTAATTCTCTAAAGACATACCTTTTCACCACTTTATAGTTAATCAGAATCATGAACCCAGTGCATCTTTCCTTTCTTTCCTCTCCTAAAGTGCATAGAGACATGCAATTTTGCTAATATGTGTAATGCGCTATATAAAAATGTTTGATTATTATTATTATTATTGCTATGCTACATGCATACCTGGTAAATTATTCCCTGATAGCCTACATGTATATTTCGGAAAGGCCCATGTTTTTTTTAAACATTCATTTTCTCTTTAATTCGTCTTTTCTCCTTACTGCTTCTACAATGTACATTGTAGCTACTCTCAAACCAAAATACACTGTAAAGGGGAATAAATTGTGTGAGATGGTGAATGGGTGTTGAAATCTGATCAACAACCACTACCAGGCAATAGCGAGCTTTCGATTTGCACGTCGACATACATGTAGTCGACTGGTACGATCGAACCACATTTTGAAGCTCTGCGCATGCGTCACGTCGTCTCCCTCGTCCACTAGTCGAATCGAGGATGCGTGCACCCTGGTTTTGCCGTCGTCCTAGATTCAGCACGAACGTTCATATATATGACGTCATACAAGCTCCAAATATGGCTGAAAGTGCGACCCACACCGTCGTGAGAGATCGAAAGCGTATAACGCGAAGTGAACGGACTTGGCCTGTACGACGTCTCCACGCTCTGGTGACTCGTCGCAGAAGTCGTTCGGAGCAGAAATCGAAAGCTCGCTAATGTACATGTGGGCCTTCTGTGGTAGAAAGCCTGAGAGTCCACAAAAAACCCTACATATTTATTCATACAGTACATGCATCTCATATTGCACCCCAAAAGAATATGGATCATCTAAATAATAAGATGGGAAACCAAACAAAAGCTGTATTGATGGTGATGTTAGGTAAACAATAGTTTAACTTTTTTAGGTAGATGATATTTTTTCAAGAGTTTTGTTTTCAGCTACATATTCCTGGTGTTACCCCAAAGAACAGACACATCTAGAAATACGGAAGAATAGCCCAATGTTTTTTTTCTTTTGGTTTTTTTTATAAATCTCACAGTGTTTTCTTTTGTGTTGGCTATCACTGCTGGTGACTGGGAGTGCAAACATTCTGTATGAAACGAAACAGATTGTAGTGTGGGTAGGCTTCCAGTCTGCATACAGGCAATGACAGGAGCTGGCGATGTACTTACATGTATTGCAGTGTGTTGTGTAATGTAGTCTTATTTGCAGGCTTGTCATGACCGGGTTGATGTATGACACATGCTCTGGCGGCAATTGCTCCACGGTCAATATCCTACACGAACCAAATTCTTAACTTCATTCACTATACCTAACCCTAACAGTAACCCTTTCTTTCTACAAGAGCGAAAACGAAATCAAGAATTTTCAAGTCTGAGAGGTAGACTAGAAGTTATTGACTTGACCTTGCATGTTACCCTTGAAGAAGGTTTGTCATGTGACCCTGTGGCCTCCTAAGCTCCCTTTCGTGAACTTAAGTTTGGGTACCAAGCTGTCAACAACTTAAATTGGGAGGTACATATATAGCGCATTTCAGAGGCAGCCCTGAAAAGCCCTAACATCCAGGATAAATTGGTACTAATTTAGGGTGCCCTATCAAAATTTAGGATGCTTTTGGAGGTAGTTCAGGCCTTCAGGGCCATTTCGGAAGCATTGCTGCAGCGGCATGAAATTTTGCCAAGTCTGCTGGTAAGGCCACTCTAGATTCAGTCACCTGTAAACCAGAAATTTTATCCTACTGGGTTTGCCATGTCTATAGCGAAACTGTTCACTCAGTGCATGATCATCCGACAACTGCATCAGTCATGCATGTACCTTGGGTACGTTTATGCTTTCTTTGCGAAGGCAGAATGAGCATTTTGAAACGCTTATCTAAAACACTCATCTAAAGCACAGTTTCACGGGGTACTGTTTATACTTCTTTTCTCCAGGGCCCTGCAGCCGGTTTCACAAACCTCACTATGATGTCATATAAACGCCTTTACAAACGAATGAAAACCATATTTTTTGAGAAACACCGATTCGAAACGCACCTTTTTTTAGTTTTACATCAGCGTTTTAAATTGGCAATCATATGAAAATGACTGTGGATGCAACTGTGTTTTGAACTAAATGCATAACAAAGGGCTGGCCTGAAAAATTTATGTGCGTCAGATGTGGTTTAGACTTTGGGTGCAGTATAAAAGGGGTATCACACTGCATTTGTTGTAAAGCTGGTGGTATGGGACTTGTGACCAGATATTGCAATGATCCTATTTCAAAACATTAAAATTAGTTAGATACACTTCACTTCTATTTGCTGTCAACATTTAAAAAATATGGCTTGATTCTTAAGGCTTGTAACATCACATTCCCAAATGCACATTGATTTGAAAAATATTAGAAAAGGATTTATGGTCAAGAAGACACATCCATTAACCCTTTCAGGACAGGAATTATTTAAAGGCTACATTGATCACATTTCGTTCTTCAAATTGGCAACAATAATATTTTTCTTTTAGTGCTACATGGTTCTAACAAAATGCAATGTCTTTGAAAACAATATACATCATTAGAAACTTAGTTGAAAAGTTGAAAAAATTGCCAATTTTGATAAAAAATAGTGATTTTGAACCTCTCAATGTGTTGCCAATTTAAGGATTATGAAGCTTATTCTCCTTTTTGAAATTCCTGGCATCAAACGCAATATGGTCATGCAACAAAAATGGACATAGTGTGTGCAGAAATTTTTGCTCTTTCTACTCATGATCAGGTATATTTTTTAGAGCTCTGAATCAAAAGTTATTGAGCCAAACCACAAAATGTGGTCAATTGTCTTGAAAGGGTTAAAAGATTTATTCAAAGATTTAAAAGATTTTCAATAAAAAATTGTACTATGAATTACTGTCATTCGGGGCATCCAACAACTGTTGACACATTTTGTGGGCCTAGAGTGTGTTTTAATATCTCTTAAAATCATATGGGAAAGAATGTGAATACTTCTAATTCCTCCCTGAATAATTGCTACATGAATGACACCATAAATTGCACATATTGATACACCACATGAAAATTCTGATTCTTACGCATTTAGAACATACTGTGCATGTGTACATTGTAGTCTGTAAACTGTAGTAATGAGTCTACAATGTTAATTTATATTTGCTCTTCCTACATACATGTACGTGTACATTGTAGAAATGTATGCGCATTGGTGACGGGTTGTGAATCTGTACAACATGTATGTGATTGAAAAATGGTTTCTAGACTTGAAGTTTAAGAAAAAGAAGAAGATTTTACAGAAACAAGAACAACATGATGAACCATTAGAAACACTTCAACCTTTTCAGGACAGGAATGATTTAAGGGCTAAATTGATCACATTTTGTCCTTCAATTTGGCAACAATAGTATTTTTCTTTTAGTGCTCCATGGTTCTAATAAGTTGTAATGTCTTTGAAAATTATTTACATGGTTAGTAAATTTGTTGAAAAGTTGAAGAAAAAAAAATGGTCATACTGTACTGTAGTGTGTGCAGAAATTTTTGCTCTTTCTACTCATGCATCTGGTATATTATTTAGAGCTCTGAATCAAAAGTTATTAAGCCAAACCACAAAATGTGGTCACTTGTCTGGAAAGGGTTAAATTATGTGGACATAATGTTCACTGAAGGGGACCAATCAGTAAAAGTTTGTTAGCTAGATGTTTGGGGTAGCCTGTTTCCTGTACATGTATGTACATCTAAAACATCAGCTTTGAAGGACAAAATTGAGGTGTTTAATTTGTTTTATGACATGTAAATGTAAAATATTTTTTTGTTTTGGGAGTGGTGGGGGGAGGGGGGGGGGGGTAGGCAGTGATTCAAAGGGATGGGTAATGGGTGTGGTTCTTAATCCCTCCACCTAGCCTTGTTTTACATGATGATGTAAGTCAAGGCTTTGTTCCAAGGAGTGCAATCCTCACATGCCAAGCATGTCTCCCCTGCATGCACTTGTATACAGTCAGTGAAGTGTTTGCTATTGTAATCACCCATTACCCTGGATCCTAAATTGTACCTTGTCCCCAGGCACTAATTACAATTTCTCTTCAATATTAAGAAAATCCGAGACTAATTGGACTTGAGAGCTTGTGATTAGCACATGTTTTCTACCATGTTCTTTAGGAATAATGACTACTCGCAATGTCTTTATGAGGAGTTTCCTTTCTTACCAGGTACGTCAATTATTGAAAAACCCTTGATGTAAGACTATGTGTTAGAAAGCAAGTGTGCTGTCTGTTCATTGCCTTCGGCTCTCTTGGCTTCATGCCAAGTGAGTGCACATATCCTGATACACATCTATTTAAAAAAAAAAAAGTAAAAGCTATTTCTTTGTTTTGTTTCCATGTACATCAAGGTCTGTGACTGTAAATACCTAAAATTATGTATTTCTATGGCATTGTTATTGACAGTGGAGTTCAAGTTCAAGTTTACTCTTCTGTTCAGGATGCCGTAGGTGTCACTGTCAGTAAATAAGCTACATTGTTTTGAAGCATTGTGTTTTATGTTGTGGAAAATGATTTTCATCAATGTAAGTCAGATCATTTAGATTTGAAATTAGATCATACATGTAATTGCAAAAAGAAAATCCACTGAGGGAAAAATGGATCCTGAACAAGGGGGGGGGGGGGGGGGGAGATCTGTTGAGAGCCAGTTTATCTTTTTAAAAGACCCTTTATATTGTGTTTCTGAAGATGATATATGCTAAATTCTTAATAGAGAGTTGCACAAACTGCTCAGGTTTCAAAAACTTTTTATGCAGTAAGTAAATATTAAATCATATCTTTGAAGTTGGAAGCAACTTTGACTTACATGTACATGTACATGTAGATGTATGGCATTTAGCATCAAGTCACAACTGGAAAAGGCCACATTTGGCAGACTTTGGCAGACTTTTGCAGGCATGGAATGTATGTACACATACATGTACATATATTGCTATTTTGCCTATTCCTATTGCCTCTGGGGACTCTGTTCCCATCAGAATCTGTATTGTTGCCATTCAATAGTATTGCTTACATACTGTACTAGTGAGCTTTCAGCAGGGATAAGCAATGTTTGCAGAATAATCAGACCTCACTTTACCGCCCCCCCCCCCCCCCAATCAGGTTGCCCCCTCCATTCCCAAATCAAGTTGCATTATCTGAGGATTTGTCAATACTATTGATTTTTGTTCTCTCTCCCCTCCCTCTCCTTTTACACACAGTTTTGCATACTCTATTTGTGAAGATTTCTTTTGTGTCCCTTTAAAGGTATTGGAGCAAAGTATCTTTAATGAATGCACACATGGGAAAGCTCACCATCAGACATGTAAGCCATGAAGCCTACGCATTTCTACCATAATATCCCTTACATACATGTACATGTAGTGATGTATGTGTAAAATTGTGTTCCATCTGCAAATTACTTCTATCATAGCAATATCATCTAACAGTTTCCTTTCCATGCAATATTTCCCTTGCCTTTTTTTTTTCAGTGCCATCCTGTCAATATCAAGCAAGGGTATTTTCATTTCTGTTCTATGGACTAAATCCACACTCAAGAACTTAGAATAAATGATAGAAATATTAATATGAATTTGTAACATGCACATACATGTATCCGAAAATTTCGATCAACAATGAATATGCAGGTTACATAAAAATGTATCAAGAAATATGATTAATGCCCTCCAAAAAAAAAGTATAGAAGAACAGAGAGAAACAAAGAAACATGAAATTATGCTTGATTTTAGCTCTACGCAGCGTTTACTGCAGGGGCTGGATCCGCTGGAACCATCTTGCTTCCTTTCACCATTGTCATGCTTCATGAAGTATCATGCATCAGCAGTTTCTTCTCTCTTACCGCTTAAAATACACTGTGAACTTTGGAGTTATGGATTTATCTTTCTATTGAGCTTCTTTTGTTGTAAATGCTAGCTCTGTTTTGGTAGGAATATGCCTTGGATACACATGCCCTATTTTGTGCTTGATCACGAAAAATGAAACAAAGATAATAAGGCTCAAGGCTGTACACTGTATGTAGCATTGCAGGCCTGCTTGTCTTACTCCCCTCCCCAACCTACCCCAAGTATTTTGCTTGTTCTCAAAAGATTTGTGCAAGAGGTTTCATTTGCTTCATTTTTATTTGTGTAAAACAAATTCGAAACTTGGTCCGTATAATTCTTGAAGGAAATAAGGAAAGTGGGTCGAATGAACTTGAGCCTGATCGGTTAGTCACGGACAGACATTTGACAAATTTTGAAAGTTTGAAGGCCTGTAGAAAATAAGTATTTAATTGAAGAGAGTCATTTTATGTTTCATTGTGAAGGGTATCATTGAAGGAGTTGAGATTTCATAAAATTTGGTTGCCATCGCTGCCTACTAAAATTATAACCCATAAAAATATTCAATGTCACGGACGGACAAAATGCCTACTCTTACCGATCGGGCCCTGTTTCAAACAGGAGAACTGTTAGCCCCGTAAGTGCATAGTTGTATATTGTTTATTTTCATCTTGCTTTTCATGGTAATAATTTCAGCAAGTTTGGGAAGGTTTTGTTTACAAGTAGGAAGTCGACACTTTTTGGTTACCAGTTCCAATAGAATTGCCTTTTTTCCATCCAAAATCAGTTTCGTTACCAGAAACTCACAGAACTCACAGTACATTCCCCTTCAAATATTTTGAACTTTTCAGCTTTTTCTCATCATTTTGAATACGGTATGAGGGCATTTGGAGAATCTGCTGTGATGTTCTTCCAAAGTAACGTAAAGGCCGGAATCCACAAAGAAAATGGGTAAGGTTTAAACCTCCGTAAGCGTACTAAAATAAGTGTAAATAAGCGCACATTGCTCATGCGCGCGCTGATAGAAAATATATGATTGGATCTGATTCCGTGGGCACGTACGCTTAAAAAATCCAGGAGGGGGTTTAAAACCATGGTTTAAACCAAACCTCCTTTATGAAATCGGGCCAAAATGAACAAGAAAGCTCACAATTATTTTTTCCCCTTTACCAGAACTCAACCTTCTCTTTAATTGTTGAATGTGTGGGAGTGACATGAGAAGAAGCAGCTGTGGTCATGATGTCCAGTCCAGCCTACAGCCAGGGCATTGGTCAACACTCAGTATTGACCTTTGTATGGAAAACAAATATGAGGGTAGAATATTAGGAGTGTTTGGTGTGGCTGTCAATGTCATTTCTATGGCAACCCATATCTAGTTGCATAGCTGCCAAACATTCCTATTTTGGTGGAAGGATTCCTATGTTTGACTTTATGAAGCTTAGATTTCTCTGTTTTTCTAATAAAAGGCTTCTTTTTAAAAGCCTACAACATACACTGTAGTGTAGTGTAGGACTTATTCGCCTAAAGAAATTTTTAATTTTGATGTGGAAGGTTGGCAGGTATGTAGTTTGCAGGCACAAACCCTGGTCAGTCGTAAAAGAGAGTCTGTGCTGTAAGACTACAATAGGCAATGTACTATATATCTGCTCCAAACACATGTACAGGTACATGTAGCTGGATTAGGCTCCTCTCAAGACAATGATTTTCTGATAAAGTGTCAAATTAGGGTCTGTGCTTGCAGATTAGCAGGTACATGCTGGATGCATGACATACATGTAGGGTCTGGACTGTAAGACTGTAGACTGTGCTCCATAGGCCCTGTTAATGTGTTATCGTACATGGCAAGAGGCTTGCACATTTAGGCCAAGTTTGAAGCTGTTTTTTGGTGTCAAATAGAGTCTGCACCTGTAGGCTAGAAGGTGAGAACAAGACAACGTTATTTCAGCAGGATCCATGGAGGTCCAAGGTGATCCCAAACTGGACCACCTCTAGGGGGTGGTCCACGAGAGATAGTGCAATCTAGAGTGCTTCAATTCGCAGTTTACTGTGCAGAGAGTGCCAAGATAGATCGCGCTACCCTCTGCAGGTGTAAACCCGCGGCGTGCCAGTGGATCTCCCGGGTGCGCGCGTGTGATCCACCTTCCAATCTCGTCATGAGAACAGGGTCATGGATGCAGGAAAATGATATAATTTTTGTCCACGAAAGAGAGCATATTCTATGCTTCACCAATAATCAAGCTTCCTCTTGATTGATTGAACCTGAGATGACATGGTTTCATTGTTTATTTTACCTGACTGCTAAGAAAGCTTGTTTATGCTTGTAAATGTAAGTAAGCAACCAGGGGACCAAGGAGGGGACCAGTGTCTTTAAGTCCTCTCCAAGGGACAAAGGGCACTAGCGTATCCACTTGGATTCAAACCCGGGTCCTCCCAGTTACAAAACCACTGCTCTACCACTGAGCCATCGGGCCTCCTCAAGTCCATTATCGAGTAGAAACGTCACTTCGAAAGGATGATCATTCACATTGATATTAATAACCCAGTCACACTGAGGAGACTGACCCAACAGTAGACTGTAAAAGAAATTACCTAACAACGGATGGCCATGGTTTGGTATCAGTTTGGCAGTGTGACTGAGGTGTGACCCTGTGACCCTGCATACCTTGTATTCAGTCTTAACCCATGGGATAAGAATGGGTATAACATGCATTTCCCATAGGCCTACACATGTACACTCCAACCTGACTTGCATGTTATCTCAGGGGGGCTGGTCACATTTGTCCATAGTGGTAATGATAACGAGATTTTCAGTACACCCTACTACATGTATATGGTGTGTTCCTGTGGGTATGTTCGTGCCTGTTAATAGTAGGCAGCTCTTATCACGTGTATGTAGTTTATAATGAAAAATCTTGTTATCGTGATCTTTATCAGGGTATTGTAACCAGCCTTTTAAGTGTTCAACAGGTCACTTTCTGTTTGGGAAAATGTCTATGTCATAACATACACCTGTACATGCAAGTGTATACTATGTAGGCCTACAATGTACAAGACTGTTGGCAGACATAATGCATGTTGATGAGTATAAAGCAATGATCACATTGGTACTTTCCCTTACATGTAAATGACTGTAGTAGTAGTAGTAGTAGTACGTAGTAGTAGACACAACTCATCAGGCATCTGGATTTCTTGGAATGAGGTTGTCTTTTGAGAATGTTGATTGCAGTTTTTACCAGGGGCAACAAATTAGTTTAAAGCCCACCGCACACTATACGATCGGTCTACGATCCGATTTTGAACATAAATTGCAATATCATTCAATATAGACAGTTTAATAAGTGAAAGCTACCTGATTCAGGTTCTCAACAATGATATGAATACTCAACATAGAAATTTGGTGCGATGTCAGCCTTATATCCGGAATAAGGGCCAAATCAGTTTCAAATCGTAGACAATCGCAGGATTGCTCTGATGTCACTATGATTCGGAGCCGATTTGGCATTTCCTCTGACTAGAAGGCTCGTACTAGGCCGTAATTTCGATTGTACTATCTACATGTTTGTAACTATTCAGAACCTCAATATAACATGTTTTATGTGTTTAACTGTTTATTTCTAATGCTGTAACATTTTCTTTCAAAATCGGATCGTAGACCGATCGTAAGGTGTGTTGTGGCCTTAATGGGCAATAGAAACTGAATAAAATTGGCATAGAGGGGGGGGGGGGGGTTGGTTTACCAGCACTCAAAGTACACAAGGGCTCATGATGACTTTGCCCATGGAACTATTGCAATTGCATTGATATTCCCTGTACATGTATATGTCTTCTTTAGCCTTTAGGACAATTTTTTTTTTAATACATGCCCCAGAGGAAATTTTTTTTTTTTTCATTTGGAAAGATGTCACATTTTATACTTGTCAAATGGCTTTGCAGATGTTAGTGTTGGGAAACCTAAAGGTAAACCTCCCTGGAAAATGACCTAAACTCACATTACATGTAGTGCATCAATAGTCTGCAAACACAGACTCTAATTTGACACATAAATGTATGTTGCATCCTGAGGGGTGTATTACCAGCTAGCCAATATCTGCCTTGAGCAGACAATTTGACTCTTCAACAAAGTACAGGGTGTCTTGAGTGAAGCCTAACTCAGCTTCCTACATGTAAATCAGTAAATGGAAACTGTAAGAGAAGCTGAATGCATGTACATATACAGTGTAGGGTAGGCATAGACCTACATTGTATATGTATGTCTACATGTACATGTTCATGTACATTGTTACCCACGCCGATAAAATCGGCAGGGTTATGTAAAGGGTTCCGTATGTTTGTATGTTTGTTTGTTTGTTTGTTTGTTTGTTTTTTGTTTTTGTTTGTTTGTTTGTTTGTGTACAAGATAATTAGAGAACGGGTGAACGGATTTGCACCAAATTTTCAGGGATTGTTTGGATAGTGACAGGAAAGAATCGATTAGATTTTGGTGATGATTGGTTGATCCCTGCAAATTCTGTGTGACCTTCTAGTTTTGACTCTATAGTATAGTATATGTAAAGATCACCGTTTCGCACGTATCAGATTTAAGGAGCCGATACCGATATCCCAACAAAGCGCATCGATAGCTTAACACTGGTAATGGCGTCAGCACCATTCTCAACGAAGAAGAAAAAAATGTTTTTAACTACTGAATTATTAGTCTAGAATATCGTAAAATTGCCCGAGTAGTCCGGTGATTCTAAAAGCAATCCTTATTTGATCTAGAGACCGGTAAGAAACTTCACAGAAATGGATAGTATTGATAGGAACAGTAAGTTTAGATTTAATTTCTCTCGAGTTTCTCACTTGCAGCAGAAAATGCTGCGGTAGCTAATGCAGCTAGACGCCGGATCGGACGGCCCAGCGCGTACATGGCAAACGGCCAAATTTCGGGCATCGGCTCAGATTAGCCGTGAAGTTTCATTACTTTTGCATTGTGATTGTTGATTTAGAACTCATCCTAGTTAATAATGTTGGTTCTCTGGGTCTTTTACTACGGAATATCGAACATCATATTTATCAAATCTATCCGGAAAAAAAACTAGGTAGGATTTTTTATTCACTCATTCCGCCCCTTTAAAAAGCAAAGGTAGATCTAGTTCCTTTCCATGTGCTCTAGATCGAACGTTGGACTAAATGTTGGCCTAGATTTAATTTCAGACCTATATGAACATACTACCTCATAACACCTGTAAAATTACACTTCGAATGATGCCTACTGACTTCATTTCTCACGGCTAATCCCCCAAATTTCCCGTATCTAGCATACAAGTAGCAACACCAGCACCAACACCGAACGTGAAATGAAAATTTCTTAATCCCTAGGGTATAGTGTTAGTGAACGGAATTTTGTACATGAAATTAAACACCGGGCTGCCGAGCTCGGTTCAGCAGACAACATCTGACAAAAATTAAACACCGGCAACCGGAACTACGTCAGAAAATCAGAGGTCAACACCTAACACCGACTGATTTTTTTCTCATTTCATAGTCGGTGTTAGATCATGATTTCGCGGCAAAATAAACACTAACCACAAACACCAACACCGAGCGTGAAATCACCCAATGTAGATTTCAGTTTTGACCCCATAGTATAGTATTGCAACTACTCTGTAGCACCGCCAAGGCGTGGGTCTGCCGCCTTTGACGGCCCCTCTAGTTTGTATGTGGATGGCAATACACATGTACCCACATTGTGTGTCAGGACAGGTTGGTTATCTGGACAGATAAATTTCAAATTTCAGCGTTTCATGAATCTTTTGAAACTCTTGGTAGATGGAGCTATTTTTGAGGCACTTTTTCTTAAAATGCAACATTTGGTAAATGGGACAGTGGGACAGATTTATTTTTGTTGGCATATTCTACAGCTTTCAAAAGGCCTACATCTATATGTATCTACTTTCAGAACCATGTTTTAATTTTTGACTGACAAGAGTGCTCTATAATGACTCCTTGGTGCCTGCAAAGTAGTGCAGGAATGTCCTTGGTTCATTTCCAAGTACAATACATGAGCCTAATAAACTGAACAACCTTGAGAACAGCACAAGAAAAAAAGAAAGGAAAAAAAAAAGCCTACCCATAAGCAGCAAGAAACACTTTACTATGCTACACAAAGAGGAATGACAATTTTTTCAGAATGATTCAGTACATGATGAATAAATGAACAGCTGAATAGAAGGGTACATGGATGAATGAAAATTATGATAAATGTTGAAAAATATGTTGAAAAATAAATTTCAACAGAACTCATTAGTTCATCTACATGTATGTACATGTAGGCCTACCTGTAGATAACGTAATGTAGTAACATAGGCCTACAATGTACATGCATTGCATTATAACTTGGTCCTCCACTCCGCCAATTTTTTTCTTGCAATGACTTCAATATTATTAACATTTATCTTTTTGTTTTGTTTCTTTTTGTTTGCTTTTTTTTCCCACATACATTTAAGACATCAATATAAGCTATGTTCATTCCCGACTTGTAGTTTTGAACTTTAAGTTAGCGAAACTTTAAGTTGACGAAACAATGACTCACTAACCACGACGAGGGTTCACACGGGTCTGAAACTATAAGCCGAGCGATCAACGTTGTTAACACCGGAAGTAGATACTACTGATTGTGTGTAAAGTACACGTACAGATCCTGTGTTCATAATTCGCGCGAAGGGTATGACCCTGAAGTTTAACATGAACAGAGAGGCCATCGTTGCTACGAGCTTGCAAAACTTATAGTTTATTTTGTCCACATAGTCCGAAACTGCGACGGAGGACCCCCCGCTGCTCATGGTTTTGGCGTTAAGTAAACTTACAGTTTCGAAACTACGAGTCCGTTCATACGGTCTGAAACTACAAGATAACTACAAAGTTACATGTAACTTAAAGTTTTGAAACTACAAGCGAAACTTAAAGTTCAGCTCCTATCGTGTGAACCGGACTATAGACTGCTACGCATTTTTTAGTCAGCACCCCAACCATGCCTCATGTCTACTCTGTGAAATGTCACCTGCTGGGCACAATGATATCAGGCATTTTTTCCTGATCCTTTTAAATCATAATTAGTTTGATATATTTCAGACACGTGCTTTTGGAATTCCACTATGTTTTCCAGCTGGGTGTAGTAGGATATGTTAGAATTGTCTTTGTGCATACACTGTATGGGGGGGGGGGGGGGGGAATGTAAAGGAAGGAATAATTTTATGCATAATGTCCTTACATGAAATCTTTAGTCTTTACACTCTAACAAATATTGCTAGGAGCCACCCTCCACCCCCCCCCCCACCACAAAAAAGAGAAGAAAATAAAACCCCAAAATCCAAACAAAACAAAATATAAACAAACACAAAAGTATGAATCGTATCTTCTGTTTCTTTACTATTCTCTCACTTGCTCTCCCTCTCTGTTCTCCCAGGGCTTTTCTTTTTGTATGTTATCCATCAGTTTGATAATTCTACTCTAGGCCAAGGCCTATATGTTGGCCTGCATGTTATCTATCCATGACTGCATCTTTCTTTCTTTCACATTTCCATCTCAGTCAAACCGTCTAACTCTCTTTGTCGTGTCATCTCTCTACTTCTCCTTCTCTCTATCTTTATTCCTTCCATCATTTCTTCTCTCCATCTGACCCAAGTTGGGTTGGTCGTAGCAGATGCCAGAAAGCCCTTCAGTCACACGGTGGCGGTACAATACATACAGGATTGACAGGGAAAGGCAGGGTTACTACGCACAATGCCTGTGCCAAGTTACCCATTATTGCTTGGCACGTGGCTCTATGCCAGGGCTGTACACCCAAGGTGGTTGATAGTCTCCATATCCACAGCCATTTTTAAACAGTCCATGTATTAGTTTTTGCTTCATGAATTTTGTTTCAGGTGCTTTTAACATACACCCTCTTTCATTTCAGTCCCTCAGACCCGATATTATGATTCTAGATACATGTAGACAAAACATTATGTATTTGCCAAAGTTGTTGTATTTTGTAGTTGTCATGATTTCTGTAAACAGTGTAGGGCTAGATGACCTCATAATTCTTTCAACTTCTCACTTATTTATTCAAAGTGTAGGCTCTATAGTATGCCAGAATCAGACCCAGTTCTGCAATTTTGAATTGTCATGTTCATATCTAATAGCCTAAAAAGGTCTGCATTGCTAGTTGTAAGCTTTCATTGATAGCCTTTCCCAGTCCATTCAAGCCTACAGTATATAGTAAAGAAAAATCATAGGGTCTGATTTTAAAGACTACACTGTGTTCACATGGTCATTTAAAGGGCCATTTACATGTATGCCAGCTCTGTGTATTAAAGCTGGAGAAAATTCCATTTCCTGTCTTGCACAAAGGGTATTCCTTTGTGCGTACTTTGTCAATTTAAAGGAGCAACTTGACACTGAAGGAACACGGTAATCCAATAAGCACAAGGCTCCTCTTTATGTCCTCATATCTCTGGAAAATCTGAATATTTCAGCTGAAGCATTCACTTCAAAGATAAAGTCCAGTTTTGGTCATGCGATTACATTGTGGAAGAAACTGTCTCAAAGCAATTGGGAATGGTTGCTCCAAGGAGGTCAAGCCTAGTACCTCCTTGGCGTGTGTAGTGAAACCAGGGACCCTGGCGTTACACTTCCCTGGTGAAACAGTATATTCTTGTACAGTACAAGAATGTTTTAGATCCAAATATCTGTTGGGTACATGTACGTACTAACATACCTTATCAATTGACCTCACAGCAATTACAGTAATCATTAAACTACATGAAGGATTCTTCTGCAAAAACACTCATGTATGCAAAACACTTTCTAATACATTTTCTGATTGAAAATTTCAATGAGCAACTGCAATTAAATGTAGCCTTCATTTACTTTCCATCTCACTCTTTGTCAAATATCCTGACTACATAGTGATCTCACAAATTTGTCTTCCTTCAATTTCAGACAATAGTTGATAGAAACAGTGTATTTATAGCAATCATCAGAATATCAGATTGTAGTGGTATTTCACCATATATTAGGCCCATGGTTATACAAGTATCCATCTGTATCCCACCAGTGCAGTGCAATGGGGTCAGACCTAAATTACATTTTGGTACCAGGGATGCTTGCTGATGGTAGTAATTCATCATATGGGTTTGCATGGTCACCAGACAAAGTAATCATCTTTTCGGAACAAACCCTGTGTTCAGACTACCAAATTCATTGTATAGCTGCATGTATACGAAAACTGTACAGCTATAGGAGAAGTAATTAATTTTTTCTAGTGTGAACATTTTATAACAAAACATTGTAGTAAAACAGATGTTTGAGCATCGTTTGAACGAAAAGTCGGTAAAGAATCAGCATCCTCATGTTGTCGGAACTTTGTATCGTACAAAAACGATATAACTGGATTGGACTTATCGTGTGTGCGTGCTGATAACCAATCAGCTGTAATTTTGTATGCTCCAGCGCTGCCCATGCCATAACCTGGTACTAAACATAATGGTGTCTGCTGACCTCCCAAAAAACTAGTTTTTCTATACGATACTATTTACAAGTGTGTGCGCCTGTGTTTCTACATATATACGCTGATTCTTTATACGACATTTCTTTATATATGATATTCGTGTAACTTTATTGTAGTCTGAACTGGCTAAAAGTTATCATGTCACTTGGAGTGCTTAGGCCTTCCTTGGTCTGGGCTGACCCCTGCAGACAGCTGCTTGACAAGCTGGTGGTGTTGAGAAAAAAAGGGAATTCAATATTGTTTGTGTAGACCAAAGAACGAGGCCTTCTGATTGCACTACCCATCATCATGAGTGGAACAACATGGGCATAGAGTGAATGGATGAATGAACGAATGAGGGAGAGAGAGAGAGTGAAAGAAAGAAAAAGGGAGTGATGGAGAGAAGAGAGAGAAAGAAGAAGGGAGAGAGAGAGAGACAGAGACAGAGACAGAGAGAGGAAAAAAGAGAGAGAGAATAATAGAGGGAGGGTCGGAGAGAGAGAGAAAGAAAGAGAGACAGGAGAAAGAAAAAGAGTGAGACAGAGAAAAGAGGCAGCGAGAGACAAAGAGAGAGGGGTGGGGTGCCACGAAATCCAAGAAGTGTTTGAAAAAAGAAAAATCAATTTGCTGTTCTAAATTGGGGGATGAACTTGCACCTGTTTTTGCCCTTACCAATTCCATGTGACCACACATGTGCATCTGAAAATCTATTGAATTACGTGGAAAAATGATATTTTAGCTGCGAGCCATTGGACAATGTCAAAGGCACTTCCACTCTCTGGCAAAAAGAAAATAACAGAAAAGCAAAAAAAAAGAAAGAAAAAAAAAAAGAGGAGAGCT
Organism: Heliocidaris tuberculata; assembly: GCA_025618425.1. NCBI lineage: Eukaryota > Metazoa > Echinodermata > Echinoidea > Camarodonta > Echinometridae > Heliocidaris > Heliocidaris tuberculata. Next base: position 24,512,643 of record CM046849.1, read on the forward strand.
ACCAACAGCCTACCCAAGGACCCCCTGTGTTGGTGCAATGTATATCGCATTCAATCTCAAGATGGCAAGAATAAATTTGTATGCCAATGGCCTTTAAATTGGGCTGAGAGCTTGTTTAAGACCACAAAGGTAATTTTCGAGTCAATACAAGGGCTTCAAATATTTGGTTGGTTGGTGTGGTCTGGTGGTAGGCATGTAATTGTGATGTACAATGTCCGTGTGTGCCTTGGTATTTGGATCGAGAAAATCGTGTTTCTTTGATGATTTGTTTAATCAGATGGGATGGAATGAAAGATTTCTGTTTGTTTAATTTTTATAGCCATTTGATTTTTAAAAAAAATCTTGTTGGCCCTAGTATGTAAATACATTTTAGACCTACTGGATAAATATACATTGTGTACATCAGAATGGGGATATGCTATCAAGAATTACAGCTTTGTTTACAAGAACTACACTGTACTAGTATAGGCCATGTTTAGTACAGCTTTAGATTATAATGAAACAAAAATAATTTTCATAATGCTTCCTTGCACTGTTATAGAGTATCTATGATCATTTTTTTTTTCATGAACTCAGAGTATTTCATTTATTTTGAATGATTATAACTGTGCAACAAAGGGCCCGTCTTCATTGAAACATCCTTGCTAAATGTATGTACATGTATGTGGTGAACATGACGCATGAGCTCGGCATGCGACGGCCACATGTGTGCAAGGTTCTAATGGGGACTATCACATTGAGCACCCGGCATGTAATGTATTTACACAAATTATTTGCTTGGACAGATTGGGGTTAATGAATGTTGTCCTGTTGGGGGAGGGGGGGGGGGGGGGGGGAGGGGGAGAGGGGGGAGGGAGGGGGAGAGGGGGGGAGGGAGAGGGGGGGAGGGGGGGTTGGTGGAGAGGGTATTTCATATACCTTGTACTGTAAGAAGCCATCAATTCCTCAAGAGCGTTTGTTTATAAATATACAGTGAAACCTGTCTTTAAAGACCTCTCAAGGGAGACAAGAAAAGTGGTCTTTATGAGCAGGTGGTCATTATAGACAGGTTCCTTTAATACACATTTCAATGAGAAACACTTTTCAAGGGAAACAGGAATTATTGTCTTTATAGACAGGTGGTCTTTCTATACAGGTGGTCGCTAAAGCAGGTTTGACTGTATGACACAAATGTGAATGTTGTTATGTGTATGCATGTACAGTGTGTACCTTCTAAATTTTTCTACTTAGAAAAGCCTAAATGCCTACATGTACATATAATGGGTTTTTTTTTTTTTGGTGAAATTGTATGGAACCACAAAGGTCAGGGTGTTACACAAATTACATGCCAACTTGCCCCGAAGTTGGATGTCAAATTTTCCATTTTACTTGCCCCAAAGTTTACAGACTGATGTTATACATTTCTCTAAACTATTGCAAGTACATGTATGATATTGATTTAATTGCTTGTCTGGTTCTTTTTGACATAGCATGTCTGCATGTGTGGAGATGATGCACAAACAAGCTATGAGTTTATACTACAGCTTGTACATGCACATATATGTAATATGTATGCACCTCCATTAACATTCTCAATGATATTGATGATAATAATGTTACAGGAAATATACAGTTTTGGTAGGCCCTCAAAAACTTTTTGTCAAATTTCTTGGATTCTTGTTGATAAATAGCAAGAGACTAGCAATCATAGGATGCTGTGAAGATTTAGCATCCTGCAGTGCAATAGTAAACAAATGAGAGGCAAAAAATAATTTAGATGCTGGGCCAGGGATGTAATCTCCCAACAATGGCAGCGTGTAGTATACACTACACACCTGTTCAAAACCTAAGAGGATTGTGTATAGTACTACACGCAGTGACATGCGAAGCTTGAGATTGTTGTGTGGGGAGCTCATGTACATGTAGGGCAGTATATTGCCGAGATCTAGAGTTCCTTTCAGATATTTACACTAAAACTCACCAGAAATAAGGGTATACAAACATTTTTTAATACAAGGAGAACAACATGGGACTATATTTAAAATGTTTATTTTCAATTTCCCTTTTGCTACCAAAACTGTACATGATGTACATGTACATGAGCTTTGACAGATTCTTGTACATGTGTACAATTAGCACTCGTATCCACCGCGCATCCGATGCTCTCCACACTTAAATGTTACTCCCATTTTAGCTAGGCTAACTATATGCTGTAAACATTTCTTTGAGATGTGAGTTAATGTTATTTTTCAATTCTACATGAATGCATTTTCTGTCCAGCGATCAAGAATGATATTCAACTTATTATTTTGGTCATTTTTTATTAATGGCATTTTATATTGCTAGTATGGTTCTTAAATATAGACAGTATCAAATCAGATCAAATTGTTCCTGGTTTGATTAGATAATTAAATTTGATTGATTTGATAAAAAATCAAAAATACTATTAAGTCTTATTGAATAAGATTTAATTTTTATATATAAATGAACTCTTTTTCCACAGACTCTGCCCAAGTTATTCAAAGCCTATGTGTGAATTTGAGAAATCAGCGACAAAGTGATTACATGTATTTGTTTTGTATTCCTCTTAATTCTTATCATGTGTTGATTCTGACTTCTCTCTTTCTCTCTTTACCTCTTGCTGCCCTCAGTTGAGAAGCCGAAAGCAGTGCGGGCCAGTCCAGCACCCCAGATTCGCAGGACAAGTTCCTTAGACACGATAGCAGGACCCTACCTCACAGGCCACTGGCCACGCTCAGAACCATATACCTCGTACAACGGACCCTACGGTCCCAACCAGAAACATCAGTGGACACAGGTAAGAAGCATGCATGCATGTATCGGTATACATTTGGGTAATTAAAAAAAAATTAAAAATGTATATATACCGAAGCAGGGGGCGATACATAGCTCCATGAAAGCTCCAAAATATCTCTTGAAAACACAAAAAGAATTCTGGTAAAAGGAATGATACCATTCATAAAAATATTAGCAAGGAAATTTCACTTTGCAATACTTCTACAATCTAAAAAATAGCTGTCATGAATGAAAGAAAAAAGATTTTTTGCACTGGTCTATATGTTATGATTGTATGATGAATACCAATTTGTTTTGTCCTCTGAAAAAAACAAAAAAAGACAAGAAGTTCTAAGCAAAGGAACTTCAAAAATGACTACCTGGTTTGTCTTTAAAAAAGAGTAAAAAAGGTATGTAAATGAGATTTCCCATAACAATGGAGGCCTTCAGGCTTTAGAGGCCCTTGACATTCACTGGTACTTAATTATAATTAGATGCCACTTTGTGTAGGATACATTTATAGGTTCATCTTCAGCATATTGATTAATGTGTGATTGAAAATAGTGTAAATAAGCATACTGCATATGGCAGGAGAAAGAGATAATATTTACATGTACATTTCCATATACATGTATACATGTGCTAAAAAACAGAAAAATTAATACTAAGAGAAAGTGGAAGGATGTTCTGAAATGGCTTTGAAAATTTTCCATCAATCATGAAATGGTGTATGGACAGGCATGCCTTTTATTGGAACTGCGTAAGAGCATTGATCTCAATTAATTAGTAAGGGATAAAAACAAGCCCTAACACGAGACTTATTTACGTAACTGTCTCTAGTGCAATGCTCATTAGTGAAGTTCTCTCTCAATATCTGATCATCGTTCAACTTGATAGAGGCATTTCAGTCCCTGGCTGTAATTAATTTGGAATGAATCATGGTCAGGCACCAAGAAATATTTGACTATCGCTCTGAAATCACAGGTTACAAGGTCAGCCCATCTTCTGCTTTGATAGTCTTGCCTCCACGCTTACATATTGATGAAATTCCAAGGCATACATGTACTTCATGCAGGGCTCCACACAACTGTAAACCAGAAACTTTCATGACATAATACTTTGGCAAATTGTTAATGACAGCCAGTTTTGCAGCAAGAACTTTCGCGAATTGCAGTAATTTCATGTTGTTTCTATGGTGATTTTGGTTATTTCTTTCGTGAATCTTGACCACTCGCAAAATTTACGAAAGTCTCATGCACGCCAAAATTTCTGGTTTTACAGTAACCTTTTTTTCGGGGATTCACTGTCCTCTTATTTCTACCCCCTCTAAGAAAAAAATATTAAAACTAATGCTGTGAGGTTCACTGTAAATAATGAGTTACATGCCACCAACTCCCCCCCCCCCCCCCCCCCCCCTCCTCCATCTAGGGGAAACAAATTGACAGGGACTTATACCCCTTTCAAACTAAGCACTTCCCTGGGGAAGTTCCCCGTGTAAGGTCAGTGTTCCCCACGGAAAGCCGAAGAACTTACCCGTGGAAAGAGAGTTTCAGCAGGGAAATGGTCATTGAACTACGTCAGATAGGTCAGTTATCACTTCCGGCCGGTCACAGAGATCTGTACCGTCGCATCGACGTTGACTCTCATTTTAGAACCCCACACAAAAAACACGAAAACACAAACATGCGTTCCCTGATTCTGACCTGACATCCGGCCGATCGAACGTGGAATTTGTAACCAATGGCAACTTCCCCGGGGAAGTGAGGTTGGTGTGAAAGGTGCTCCTGTACTTTTCCCAGTTACCTAAGGAATTAGTGCTTGTAAAATTTGGAGGTTTCCACCTTGGAATTTCAGCGGGGAAAACTGGTTTGAAAGGGGTATGAGAGTAATAGTCCTTCAGACAGCCATTGTGACAATAAAAGAACTCCAGGAAAATAGTGTCAATGGCTTTAAGGCAAAATAAAAATTATTCCTAGTTTCTCATCCCTGCCCGCCTCCTCTGTTTTTTTTTTTTTGATATTTTTTTTTAAATTTTTTTTTTTTTTTTTTTTTTTTTTTTTAAACCACCAACATTTTGCTGCAGACCCCTAAAATTAAAGCTTGATGCCTTTAGGGGTTTAAAGGGACCCCAGAAGAATATAAATATAACGGGAAGCTGTGCCTAATAACATTTGTATTGTGGCGGCCATCTTGGAAAAATATCAAATATCAAATAACACGGTACCCCCTCCTCATTTTCGCAAAATCCGAACGAGAAACTAGGAATCACTTTTATTTGGCCTATTGCATATTCAACTTCATAAACAAATTTAGTTTGATATAGAGGTAGCCCACCATAATTTAATTTGTTTCTTAACCTGTTGAATACTAAGCCCAAGTTACCATCGATAGGGGTCTGTGGAAACTGCATACCAAAATAAAATGGTATTTGGTGGGTTAATGTACTGTACCCCCTCCCCAACTGATGGTTGGTTTACACAAATAATGTTCAGTACAGTCTGTGTGAGAATGTTCCCTACCTGTACCCCTCAATCATCCCAGGGTTGTCAAGGCTATCCACAATACCCATAACAAATTTTTCATGTGTAATTTCAGGGCATACCTGTTCTCATTCCATGGGTTATTGACTTCTACAATTACCTGAGCCAGAGTCTCTTTCCACTCCAGCGAGTCCATTAGAAGCGGCCTTTGAGCGAATGAGGCCTGGCCATATGTATTTTTTGACGGGCAGCCAATTTATTACCTTGCATTTCATTTGTAATAGTGCATTAGGGTGTGTGGCCACAATCGCATGCGGCACAGGCCCCTTTTGTTTCCTTTCTCATTTGTGGAATGCGGTATTGTTCTCCACCCCCCTCCCCTGACAGAAGCATAATGAAATATTCAGAAAATACAACAACAAAACAAGCGGTTTCAGTTACTATGAAAAAGCAGACCTTGATATGAGGTAATCCCATGCTTTAATCAATGTAGATGTACCTGATCTTGATGTAGGCCTACCACATTCATACACGTGTATTGTAATATATTGGCCTACAATAAACTCATGGAGGTAATACATGTACATGTAGGTACTGTACCTTCTATGTTGTTTGTTGGTTTAGTTTTAATGTTGCTTATATTGTACTTTGAATATTTACATCAAATTATGTGAATGCAATAAAACAAGGTACAAAAAGAGAAAGATAAGAAATACTATTTATTCATTATATACAACCATGAAATATAGCAAGATACACTTTGTGAGCTTCGTGTATTATGTACAATTATGTTCATCATCATGAAGTGTCGTATAAAAAAATACTTTTTATGTTTGACAAGCATTCATTCTCAAAGAAGCTCAAGCCTACATCTATCTTACATTTCACTTTATGACATGTGCAGACTGCAACCAAATAGACAGCCGCATAATCATATTGATAAGTCCTCCTTCTAAGAAATATGAATCTACCTACGTATGAATGTAATGTTACACATTGCTTCTGCGCAGGGAATCTTTTTAATTGAGCACATTGTGATCATGGCATTCACATGTTTTTACATTAAATCAAGTGCGAAGAATAGGTTCAATTCATTTTGGATTTATGAGGAATAGATGGTTCCTTTCTGCTACATCTTTGGTGCAGTACATTGTAGGTTATGCAATACCTAATCTACACTGTCAGATCGGATCATTATCACAATTAGAGGCAATAACAACTCCCTTATCCGGTCATAGTAGATACAGTGCAATATCAGCTCTAGAGATCTTAATTGCTTATTGTGCATATTTATGCTATGTAAAATATCTGCTAAATCACCAAACAAGTTGTTTTTGTTAATGTCACTATTACTCATCAAACTTGTATTCACCAGATTTTGTCTTATTTAAAAAAAAATTAAATTGATTACCAGTAGCCTTTCTTCTTCAAATTGAAAAACCATTTTTTTTATGGGTGCGGGATAGCTCCTCATCAGAAGTAACTGGGCCAAACCAAAATGTTGGTTATTATCCTGAATGGGTTAGTATTATCAATCCAGTATTTAATCCCGGAGGCGTGGACTAAAGTGAAAGCTCAATATTGATTTAGTGTAGCCTGCTATTTTTTTTCCTGATGTGAAGAGAGAAATCATAAACAAAAACAAAGGAAACACTGCCCAAGCACTTGTTACATTGAACTGGATCTCTTAACCTCTGTTGTCACTGACCTACATGTATACACAAGAGAAGTAGTTTTCGAGGCTGGTTTTCCAGAAAGCAGCACAAAGCTTCATAACAAATATGCAGGAAAAAAAATAAATAAGTAAATGAAAATGAATAAATATGTAAAAACAAGAGTAAGACATTTAGTGATTTGTGAGCCCTTAAGTATATTTTGTAGACATTGACAATCAAAATTATGAGAAAAAAAGTGCTTTCAACAGTGATAAATGTGATTAATTTGTGTACAGTATGTTGTTTGTTTGTTTAAGCTTTGAGTTGTAAATGGGGTATATATTGTAAGCTGATTGCTATTTCAATCGCCTGCATGCTAACTTTCGTTATTTACAACATTGGCAGATAGTATTACATGCAATTGTTGCTATATCAGAGAAGCCTAGTACTGCAGTGTATCCTTTCAAATGCCATTTATAAGCTAGCGAAACTCCAGACAAAAAGATTCATTCATACCAATCTATGCATTCCTACTTCATCATTCTGCATTAAAGGGATGATGTTCACCCCGAAGACTACTTGAGTTTAAAAAATGCAGAAAAAATAAAGGAAAAAAATATTGGCGAAAGTTTGGACAAAATCCGTTAAAGAATAACGGAGTTATGGACTTTTGAAGTTTTGATTTTGTGACGTCACATGCGAGCAGCTCCTCCATTATGTAATGTGATAAATATTCCATAAAATACAGTTTTCTCAGAAAATTTAGAATATTTTCGTCTGTGCATTTGATATATTGTCAGAAATGTTATTCAATACTAGATTCTGAAAAGAAACAATATTAATTTATCGTGGAACGTAAAAAAAATGCCAATATATGGAATATTTATTACATGACCAATGGGCAGCTGCTCGCATGTGACGTCACGAATCCAAAAATTTAAATACTCATAACTCTTTTATTATTTGACCGATTTTCATCAAACCTTCGCCAATATTTTTCTTTATTTTTTCTGCATTTTTTAAACTCAAGTAATCTTCAGGGTGAACTTTCCCTTTAAAGGTATGATGTTCCATTCAACTTTGGAAAACACAATTAAAAAAAAATATACATGTATATGGGAAGCAAGATTACTACATGTATATAAAACCCCAGTATGGGCTGCTGGGCATGATGGTGACTACTGTATGGTGTTGACTTCCTATAAAATTACTCCTCTGATTATTATGAAACCTATAGCCCAAATTCACGAAAGTGGTTTATCTTCAACCATGGTTTAAACCCTCGCCATATACTAAATTAAGTGTAAATATAAAGCGTATATAAGCACATTACTATCCTCCCATTGGACATGAGGACATGCGCGTACTAGTATGCTGATGGAGGTTTACACCATGGGTTACATAAACCAGGGAAGTTACATTTCCCTGCATAAACCTCTTTTGTGAATTCGGGCCTATGTGTTAAGGGTGACTTGTGACACGTAGGATTCTCATAGGATTCTCATTCTCAAATCAATGTAGTTTTCCTCTGAACCAGGGCTTGACACTAACAGGTGTACGTACCCCCCCCCCCCTTATTTTTTAAATTCATGTACATGTAGGGGCCTGATGCACACAAACTGTAAAAATTTCAATCCGGACTCCTTGTGAAAAAGATTTTGTGTAAGGCCTTGCCTAAACAATCATTTTTCTTCAACCTTTCAGAGATGTTTTTTGTTAGTTTATTTGTGTTTTGTTGGTTGGTTTTGATTTTGGTTTCTAAGATGGTTCCACTTTTTCCCTACCATGTCAAAAATCTGTAATAATACCTTTAACCCTTTCAAGACAATTGACCACATTTTGTGGTTTGGCCCAATAACTTTTGATTTAGAGCCTTAAAAAATATACCAGATGCATGAGTAGAAAGAGCAAAAAAGTCTGCACATACTGTGTCCATTTTTGTTGCATAATCATATTGCGTTTGATGCCAGGAATTTTAAAAAGGAGAATAAGATTGAACATCCTTAAATTGGCAACACATTGAGAGATTCAAAATCATTGTTTTTTTTGTCCAAATTGGCAACTTTTAAAACTTTTCGACAAAGTTCCTAACCATGTATATTATTTTCAAGACATTACATCTTATTAGAACCACATAGCACTAAAAGAAAAATATTGTTGTTGCCAATTTGCAGAACAAAATGTGATCAATTGAGCTCTTAAATAATTCCTGTCCTGAAAGGGTTAAAGCTGCACTGAAACGACTAAGCAGGAAGGTGGGTTATGGTTTAAAGATGGACATGTGAAGCAGTGTTAACCCTTTCAGGACAGGAATTATTTAAAGGCTACATTGATCACATTTCGTTCTTCAAATTGGCAACAATAATATTTTTCTTTTAGTGCTACATGGTTCTAACAAAATGCAATGTCTTTGAAAACAATATACATCATTAGAAACTTAGTCGAAAAGTTGAAAAAATTGCCAATTTTGATAAAAAATAGTGATTTTGAACCTCTCAATGTGTTACCAATTTAAGGATTATGAAGCTTATTCTCCTTTTTGAAATTCCTGGCATCAAACGCAATATGGTCATGCAATAAAAATGGACATAGTGTGTGTAGAAAATTTTGCTCTTTCTACTCATGTGTCAGGTATATTTTTTAAAGCTCTGAATCAAAAGTTATTGAGCCAAACCACAAAATGTGGTCAATTGTCTTGAAAGGGTTAATGCGGGATACAATGGAAGTGAGGCTCGGGGAGTTAGAGAGGGGAGGGTGCGGGTGCACTTTTGTGATGCCCCAAACGTGTCTAGCAAACCTAATTAGAGTCCTTGGATAGTGCAATCTCCTCCTTCAAAGATTCACCATTGCTCCTTTCACATCGTCACAATTTCTCGTGGAAAATCTTCTGCATAGCTACATATAGGCCTACATGTTCGGTGTATAGACTTTGCATTAAAGAATATGACCACAACTATCAAGCAATGTATTGTAAGTAGCCTATTGTATTGCCAATAGAAATCATGTTTGGATTTTGTAATGTGCTATTGTAAAGTTCACACATTTCAAAAGGTGATAGACAAGGCTATTGAAATAGAAGGTTCATTTCTTGAAAATCTTTGTGATTGTGTTCAACTATTTCATTTTGACTAGAAAACATGCTTCCAAAACCATCTTTTTATTATCAGATTATCAAAAATTTGTACTTCTAGCAAGGCTCCATACTAGCATTTATCCACATGGGGCCAGCATTAAACTTTTCAGGGTTTGTGTGCACAGGGTCCTGTTTAAATTTAAAAATTTGGGGGGTCTAGAGCATTTTTTTTTAAATGGAGGGGGAGGAGGGGGGGGGGGGGGGTCGTAGACTCCTTAAAGGTCATGTAAAGTTTTGGTAAGCCCTCAAAAACTGTTCGTCAGATTTCTTCAATATTTGTTGATAAATAGCAAGATACTAGCAATACTAAGACACTGTGAAGATTTCGCCTCCTAAAGTTTAATATTAAACAAATAAGAGGCAAAAACTAATTTATGTGCCGGGACAGGCACGTAAAATCCCAACAAAGGCAGCATGTGCTATACACTGTACACACACGTGTAAAACCAATGATGAGTAGCTACACACAGTGCACACACGCTGTCTCTATGCGAAGCCCCAAGATTGCTGTGCGGGGAGCCCGTCGGGGTGGAAGGGTCCTAGCATAATGGCAGTGATCAAGCATTCCTTACAGATATTTACACTGAAATTCACCAAAAATCATAGATGGAATACCAAATGATCTCTTACAGACATCTTTTGATACAAGGAGAACAACATGAGACTATATTTAACATGTTTCTTTCAAATTTTCTTTTTGTTACCAATACTGTACATGAGCTTTAATGTTGACTTCTGCCTCCTGTATGTTTTTACTTGTTCAGAAAACATTTGACATTAAAACTAATGGAGTTTGATTATTTAGCCTATATTTCAGGGTACTGGTAATGATACATTCTTTCTCCATTGTAGGAAGGAAAGCTAAATTGCCAATTTTCTGTATACATTTATAACATTTCTATGAAATAAACTAGTGAAAGAGTGCACTATCATACTTTGACCTACAGTTTGCAATCTACATACATGTGAGATAGCAAAAATAGTCAATTTTTCTAACATTAAGAGGAATGTACTATCTGGGTTGAATCTGAATTCTTAAGTGTGTGAAAGCGCCCGGAGTGGTTTGACTTTCCGTCGTCATCTTGAGTAGAAACCTTTTCCTCATCTCCCCGCTTACGGGGAAATTTCAACCCAGAAAAGGTATGATCTTCTACATGATCTAAATTCCTGGTTCAGAAATGTTGCGGGGAAAAAAAGAAGATAAAGTGTCCATTATAATATGAACATGTTACATCATGTGGAGAAATTAAGCATAAATTGTACAGCTTCATACATGTAGCAAAGGGCACAACCCAGCCAGAAAGATACAGTACCACTAGATTCTAATTCTCTCTCTCTCTCACGTGCTCTCTCTCTCTCTCTCTCTCTCTTGCTCTCTCTCTCTCTCTCGCTCTCTCTCTCTCTCTCTCTCTCTCTCTCTCTCTCTCTCTCTCTCTCTCTCTCTCTCTCTCTCGTGCTCTCTCTATCTCTTCCTCTTCAATTCAATCCATTTCATTGTTATTTATTTGCTGATGCTCCGACATACATGTATGCTCCTGTCACAATTGCGCTGGGCTTTTTTACTTCGTCAAAAATATAGGGTTAGGGTTGCAATATGGTTTTAGGTTAGGTTCAAGTACCACATGACTCATGAGGCTGTACCATAATGAACAGTGACATAATAAATAGTATGTATATCTTTTGTTTTAGGATGCCATACTAAAAGACATTGGTCTGTTAAGTTATAAACATAAATTCATATTTCTGTCCTCAAAATTATCCTTGCCTGCGTGCAGTATCCTCACCCATGTTGTACCATTGGGAAGGAAGAAAAAACTGAGGCTATACGTGAAGGTCACGTCTTTGTGATACACGTATCTTGAGATCATGGCTATGGGATATCGTTTGGTGAGAGCCAGAAGGGCATTTAAAGATAAAGTTGAGTTCTGGTCATGCCATTACATTGTGAAAGAAACTGTTCCAAAAACAGTTGCGAAAGGTTGCATAAGAATCTGTGTATACTGTAAGTTTTTGAAAATATCAAATTGATGAGAAATTGACCAAATCTCGCTGAAAAGCACATGCACGGCACACAGAAATGGGTATATGGGACTGCACGCACACATGTGGCATAAACGTTCATCCCGAAAACTTCAGCTATGTCTTGTCATATTTCAAATATGAGGGCATTTGAGGAGCAATCCTTTTCAGGGGACATTTCTGCTATGATGTCCTTCCAAACTGACTAAAAGGAATGAGAAAGCTCACCAATTATTTTTCACCTTTCCCAGAACTCAACCTTCTCTTTAAAAAGTAACTCTGTTTTATGAGTTAATGTCTTTCTGGCTCCCAACAGACCAGATATCTACCCCCCCCCCCAACACTTATATCCTGGATACACAGGCGCAGAGTGAAGATGAAGCCTTTGTTATGAGTGATCACCTGAAGCTAAACAAAGAATATTAACCTGAGCCTTGTCTGTCCCAATGGTAGGATTTACATTGACAAGCAAGTTTTCTGTGCTTGAAGCTCATGTATACATATAGTTATGGTAAGCCCCCAACCTGTACCCCCCTAAAAAAATAAGAAAGAAAAAAGATTTGTGAGACTCTTGATGTTAGATGATGCATCGCAGGATACTAATAAATTCTGGCTGCTGTGAATTTTTTTTTCTCCTCATGTGCATTATCAAAAACAATACATGAGATCAGGGGCCCGTTGCACAAAACTTGCGTTTGAACGCAACTCCGGAAAATCAAACGCAACTTTGTTTTCAGCCAATCAGAAGTGCGCATTTAGGACTTGCGTTTGATTTTTAGGAGTTGCGATTAAACGCAAGTTTTGTGCAACGGGCCCCAGGCCTGGTAAATTTCCATAAATTTGCAAGAAGTACATGTACATGTAAATATGTAAAATCAATAGCTGTTTGTGCACGACTTGTACATGAACAAACTTCTGTGAGTAAACTAAACATTACATCTAAAACATAGAATGATGAGTGAAAGAATCCTCAAGCTAAGATTCATTTGGAAGGGTATTTAAAATGCAAATTGAGCTTACATGTACATGTATGTCCTTTATTTATTTTTTTTTTACAGAAGAACATTTATATCCGGACAATTATTTTTAATAGCGTTGACAAAAATCTGATTACAGTTACATTGTATTTCAGAAATGCATGTACTGTAATTTGACATCTCTTGAAATTATGCATAATGAAATGGTAGTAACCTGTAACCGTGAAGAGATGTACATTGTATGTTGGTATGTTCAGGGAAATGTAATTTCCCTGGTATGTTAGTTTGCATGTGGGATCATGACTGCCCTAAATCTCGATGTGAACACAGACTCAAGATATATGATGATATGAAATCCATCAACTTCTTTGAATTTGATTCAGATTTATTTGCCGTGGATTATAGTTGGCTGTAGAGAGAAAACTTGACCTTTATTTTAGGCTGGAGACATCTAGCTTTGCTTATTTTCTTGCTCTTCATTTAACCCCAAGGATGTATGAAATTGTTTTGCTTTGATTCTAATGGAAGATACTCTTTTCATTTATCTTTATTTTCTCATATTGTCTTTGAGGAATAGTAGGATAGAGTTTCAGATTATAGTAAAAAGTTCTACAAACCTGATCATATATTTCAATAGTGCATTGCAGATGATTTTTATGTTTCAAGCAAAACTGCATGAAGAATAGAACTGTGTTTAGGATTTGTAATATAGACAACAAAAGCTTAATCGGAATACTGAACTTTAAAATTTTATTACCAAATAAAAGTTCATGTTTGCCAACACATATTTGTATGTAGATTCAAGAAGAGGGAGATAGAAATTGAAAGACAAGAGTTGGGTGAGAAGAATCAGAGGGCGAAGAAAGAGAGAGAGAGAGAGAGAGAGGGAGGGAGATATGCATGAGATGGAGAGTGTGTGTAAGAAAGAGAGAGATGCATGATAGAGAGAGTGTGTGTGTGTGTGATAAAGAGAGAGAGAGAGAGAGAGTGAGAGAGGGGGGAGATAGAGCAGGAGATATAGAGGGATGGACAGAGATAGTGCTAGAAAGGGGGGGATATAATGGGAGCAAGGGAGTGGAGTAAAGACGTAATGGAGGTTGAAGACGGTGAAATCAGAGAATGGCATACAGAACCTATTTATCCATAGCCTATCTCCTGTCAGTCGCAGATGAAACTGGGGATTTACCAGGTCATTCCTTGGAAATCCACCGAGAAAGATGGCCAGGCTTTCTCAACTTTCCTTTTGTGCTCCCAAGTTTGGAGATCGGATCACTTCTTCAGATCAGGCTTGTCTTTCAAGTTCGTAATACTATGTATTTGCATTTGAATCGGCCTCTTTTCTGAATTTTAGGTCCGCTCTATATATACTGTACAGGCTGCTAAATTTCATTAGTGCTTGTAATATAAGAATTTACAATATACACGTACATGTAGGTACATGTATCCCTACAGAGATTTTTGTTGAGTACAATCCCACTGAAGAGAACAGTGATATTTTTGTGTTAGAGGTAACTTTTTCTGAACTCATACATGCAGTATCCAGAGACGTGGTGAATGATCTGCATATATGAAAAACATCTATTTTTGAGTTATGATATATCTAATACTGGGATTGCAGCCAGAATTCTGTTTAAAAATCGCTTCCATAGAATAGTTTTGCTGTTTGCTTTCAAATATAAGGATTGTTACATTTTGGTGTAAATACAGCGTAAGTCACACGGAATCGGTTTTGAAGCCGTGCCCAAGTTCTCATAAAAACAAGATATGATTGAGCAATCAAAACAGGACATTGATTTAATTGACATGCTGCATAACAATGGTTTGTTTTTTTCTCCTCGAATCTTGGCAGCTTCGTATAAGTTTTCTCATTTCTGATCACCATATTATATGTCCATGTACATAATGCACTTGATCGAAGAAAGGAAAACAATTCTTGTGAATTATAGAAGATATTTCTTTGAGCATAAATCAATGACAATTGGGCATTGAAACTGTAGCGGCCATCTTGAATCTATGAGTACACGTACATGTGTAAGTGCTGTTGAATCCAAGGTAGAAAGGTTTTATCTTATTCTTAGGCAATTTCCTGTTATCATTTATTTTCCCCCACAGATAAGTAATTTGTTGTGAACAAGCATGTTGAGAGACAGAAAGGCATTAAACCTGTTTTTATGGAACGATATGAGTTATGCCCTTCTAGCCCTCAACAGGGTGCCATTGCATAAAGACTTACTATTATAGTAACTTTGCCATCAATGGTAACTACCATGGTAACGTTGCTCAAGAGCCAATCAAAATCCAGTATTCCATGAAAAGTTACTATAATAGCAAAGTTACTATAATAGCAAGTTTTATGCAACGGCACCCAGATGATTTACACTATTGTACTGTACGCCTGTACATGTAGCTGATCATAAATTATGGAGATGTTTAATTGAAAGATGAAACATTGGTGTTGGGACATGTGTAAGAGGTATGGATCACCAGGAGTCAACATGTTTGTTAGTGATAGAAGTTCAAGGTTCTATCCTGACCCTCTTAGAATGGGGAATGATGCATGAAGTCAGGCACACCCTTGCTGACAGATGACGCCACTTTCACACTTGGAAGATTAACAGTGTATCTATACTCCCATCATGAAGCTGCACTGCTCTATCAGCATTTGATCAATTTGGAAACTCTACTATGCTGCTTATGTTGTATCATGTAGGTAGACCTGTTCATATTTTAAGAGTAACTTGCAGACTATGAGGGAATAGCAAAAATGGACCTTTCACAATCAAAAGCTAATCCTGATTACCTGGGTTGGGACCTGCTCATACAGTACTCTAGCAAATTATAATTTTCATTCACTATAATACATGTATACGTAGTCATTTATAACCTTTTATTTTTTTATTTCATCATCATTCTTCATGGTACCTAATGTACATTTCATAAATGTTAATACAAATGTTATGCATAGCCTCATACAAATTTTCATGTAAAACGTGTTAGTCATCGTGATTAATGTGCAACGGTTGTACAAGTCTTACAGTGATATAACTGCTTTATTTGTGTGTTTGTAAATGTTTTTCAGTATGCTACTGCATGGTACAATGTATGTGTCAATGACTTCAGATATCGCTGGGAGTTTCCCTGAAAATTGAATACAAATGTTCCAACCACAGCTCAATAGCCTACAGCACAGCTCCCAGTCCTTAAAATTTGCGGTGGATCCTTTGCTCATGAATGTATCGAGTCTTGTATTTTTTTAGAATGCAGAGCTTCCTATGCATGCCTATGAAAAATGGTCTGTGGCAATTTATTTTCCTCAAATTTTAACAAAGATGATAATATATTAGTATGTAGGGCCTGCATACACTACATTTCATTTATGCATTATTCAAATGGGCTGATGTATGGAAACTTATTTAATTCATTCATCAAACATGTAGGCCTATTTCAAATGTGAAATAAATTATTTTCAAAATAAAGTTTATGTTAAAAACAGGAAAATATTTTTTTGGTAAAAAGAAATAATAAGGAACTGCAATTTTTTTATGGCAAGAAATAGTTATCACATGTTCTTATTCTCAGAATAGGCTTATCCACATTTCCATAAAATATGTATGTATTCCAAGAATATCCCTTATATATATCACAAACAAGTCTATAGAATAAAGTTGATGCAAAGTGAAACCACTAATTTGACTTGCACATGAATCCTTTGGGTGGTATGAACTGGGGATATGCTGAAAACCATTCACAAATGAGCATGCATGGATATAAACAAATCCTTGGTGAGTGTGAGCAGAGGAAATACTGAAGCCATTTGTACATTTTCTTCAACTTTTATGGATTTTAAAGAGAAGGATGAGTTCTGGGAAGGTGAAGAAATATTTTGGGAACTCTCTCATTCCTTTTATGTCACTTTCGAAGAACATCATGGTAGAAATGTCCCCTGAAAAGGATTGCTCTCCAAATGCCCTCACATGACGGGGGGAAAAAGCTGAAGTGTTCAGGCCGAACCCTCATTGCTTTGAGACAGTTTCTTTCGCAATGTAATCGCATGACCAGAACTCGACTTTATCTTTAAATCCTATCCTTACAGGGGGTATCTGAAGACATTCACATATGAGCATGCATGCATGGATATGAAACTTATTCTTTTTCTTGCATGTGAACAGGGGGGTATGCTTTATGCTATGCATCCAGGTACACCCCATTAGTGTCAATTTATCCTGCGATGTTGGGATAAAGTAATTGGCTATATTGTAGGACTGAAGATAACTACACACACATGGATTTACTCTGTCAACTTGTCATTTTAGGATGAACTAGTCTTCTTCCAGTCTTTAAATATAAAAACACTAGGCGACTTTCACTGTAACACCTCAGTCACACAGCCAAACCGACTCCAAACTGACTGATTCTTGGCCATTCGAGTCAATGTAATTTTTTTGTTAGGTCTGATGTCGGTCTGGTGTCGATCACGTTAGTGTGACTGGGTATATAGAAAAGTCTTGACAATCATTTTTCTGCATCATGTCTACATATAAAAAAGATAAGGCCAAGTGAAATTTATTCCTAGTTTCTCGTCCGGATTTTTCGAAAATGAGGAGGAGGGAGTGCCATGTTATTTGATGTTTGATATTTTTCCAAGATGGCCGCCGCACATATGAATGCTATTAGGCACGGCTTCCCGTTATATTTATATTCTTCTGGGGTTTCTTTAAACCTAAAGGCATCAAGTTTTAATTTTAGGGGTCTGCAGCAAAATATTGGTGGGTTTTTTGTATCTTTTTTAATTATTATTTTTTGAAATAAAAATATCAAGTAACAAAAAAAGGAGGCAGGCACAAAACAGGATGCGGGCAGGGACGAGAAACTAGGATGCGGGCAGGGACGAGAACTAGGAATTATTTTTATTTGGCTTAAGAGAGTAAGGTTGTTTTTTTTTTAATAGAATTTTAAATTTTGTACATGGAGATAAAAGTCACTTTGTTTCTGTTGCACAAAGTGTGGTATGGATTGTCTTTGAGAAATTGACGTTTAGTGCCAGAAGGGTTTTAGCTCTGGATCGAAGTACATATACATGAATTAACGGCCTTCTGATTCTCAACAGATGAAATGTACCTTCTAGAATATATACATGAAGGTAATCTGTAATGCCGATCAGATCTGGCTATCATGACATTCTGAGATGGAGAAGCATGGAGCATGAGATTGCTATTTCATCAAAGCCCTGCAACCGTCAGCCAGGCCTAAGAGATCACCAGTTTGATCCTCTAGCACTTCTGCTGTCAGGACCGGTCTCACTGTACCAGTTCAAAGGGTCAAGAAGGGGAGTTCCAAAGTGAATGAATGCATATTTTCGGCTCAAAAATTTATTCATGATAACCTCAGGGCTCCACACATTTTTTTCAGAGGGGTTCTTGATTGAAATTTTGTAGCATTTGGGTGCATGGCGCCCCTTGTTAGAATTTCTAAAGTTTTGCCTTTTTGGATCAGGGCCCTGTTTCATAAAACTTATCAGTAACAACTGCCCCTTTTCTATGACAAATTTGCTCTCAGCCAATCAGATTCAAGGATTTCAGTAGCTTATAACAATTATTGTAACTTTTTATTGGTGAATGGAATAGTACATGTATATGTGCGCCTGTGAAATGGCCGCCAGACTGGAATGCTCCCTAGTGGAGTGGAGAATGTTCACTATAAGTGCAGAATCGTAAATGGATACAATGACCGGGGTAACAATGCACTGAAAAGCGCTTTGATCAGTTACTAACTGGAAAGGCACCGTATAAATGCAGGTATTATTATTATTATAACAAGTTTTATGAAACAGGGCCCTGGAGTATAAATTTAGGGGCCCATGTGCACCTGGCCCCTGTTGATGTTTAGCCCTCCTTTGTCTGGGGATATAATGAGTGCAAGATATCAATCATTATTTCCAGTTGAAATGACTTGTCAATGGGTACATAGCAAAGAAGAAACAATTGAATTGACGTGAATGAATTATGAAAATGACGCTTGCATACATCCTCTCCGCTCAGTCTAAATGTAGCTGGAACAAGCGAGGGTTCATACAAATAGGGTTAAGGAGGCTCATGAATTAATAAACGACATCTCAATGAATCAATAGAATGCATAGTGGAAGGATGGCCCAACTCTAGAATGCTAGAATTTAAGAATTTAAGAACATTCTGCTTTTTGAATTTATCACAATATGTTTTTTACCCCAGAACTGTTTGGATGAACTTTCTATAGCCCTTCTTCCTCTCATGTTTTCTGGTGTACAGTAATGCCATCCAAAACTCCTGTCGCAACCTGTGTGGGTAATATTGTCTGCTAAGTGCCAGAAGGGCTTTTAACTCATACTTATAACACAACATTAATGCCTTTCTTGCTGACAAATACGAGTGTGCCAATGTGGTGTCTTTTAATAATTGCATCTCTTGATCCGTAGAAAGCAATTTATATATAGAGCAGCTCATGCAGTTATTCATACATGGCTAATTTGGCAATGTATCATAGGGCATTGATAATTAATGTGATTGGCAACATTGATACTGAAATGTGAATAATTTGATGCATTCAAGAGTGCAAAAGTTCAGACCTTAGTCAATGATGAAACATGATGCTTTTAGCTTTTGTAAAAATGCAAATATGGGAAAAAGAAAGATGTGACATGTATATATATAACAGTGGAAAATAGTGTGAACATTAAAATGACTTAAGACTTGTGCATCGCCAAGTAAAAATTTCAATATGATCCTGTAGAAGGTTTCATTGACTTTCTCCACTACATTTTCATCTTCCCTAGCTGTATTATAAAGCAAGCTCAGTTTCATTTGGGGGAATTTTATATCAACGACGCTACCTTATAAACTCAAATTTTCATCAAAAACAGACCCATAAAGAACAATTTTGTGCCATGATTCACTTTATAAAAGTATATGATAAAGTGTTCCTTTTGCTGGTTGACTTGAGCTCACTTTCATTTTCGGTAATTGATGCTGACAAAAAATGCGGGAGAGCAATCTCGTGCGAGAGAGCGCGAGCTAGTAAATGATAAATGCCATTAGGTGAAGTAAAAGGAATAAGGTTTATCGTCTGTGTAGTCAAGCCCTGTTCTCATATGAAATTAATTTCGTTCACCGACACCTCCCAAATCTTTGATATTATAGGTAATCTTGAGCTTTGGCAATGATGGAAAATGAATTATCATAATATCAATTAAAAACAACCCGAATGATCAAAAACCATATATTATATCTGCCAAATCATTTTGGTAGAAAATGTGTAAATGGGTAATGATGGAAAATAACTTATCATAATATCAAATGAAACAACCTGAATGATCAAAAACCATAAATTATGATATCTGCCAAATGATTTTGGTAGAAAATTTGTAAATTGGTAATGAACAAAGATAGGAAATTGAGCTACATTTAAGTATGGGTAGTCCCAACAGCGTGCAGAATGTTCTCTCAGTGTGCAAACATGATGAGTGATTTTTTTTTCTTCAGGAAATGTGAATTCCAGCAGGTTTCTGTTTGTCCTTTTTACATATTTTGCGAGCAGCCCACGATAAAACATTCAAAACGACTTAACTCTAGTTTCTCTTGAAATGTGAAATTACCGGATCTCAGCAATAGTTTTGAAGCTCATGTATAGTATTGGTGGCAAAAAGGGAATTTTAATGTCATGTTCTTCTCCTTGTATCAAAAGATGTTTGTAAGACTAAGAGTTCATTTGGCATTCCATCTATGATTTCTGTTGAATTTCAGTGTAAATATTTGTAAGGAACGCCAGATCACTGCCATATACAGGACCTTTCCACCCCGACTGCTCCCCGCACAACTTGGGGCTTCGCACTGAGATAGCCTGTGTGTCACTGTGTGAAGTATATTCATTGGTTTCTTATGTGTGTATAGAGCCTGCTGCCATTGTTTGGAGTTTACGTCCCTGGCCCAGTACATGTACATGTATATCAATTTTTTTTACCTCTCATTGGTTAAATACTGAACTTTAGAAGGCAAAATCTTCACAGTATCTTGGTACTGCTAATATCTTGATATTTATCAACAAAGATCCAAGAAATTTGACAAAAAGTTTTTGTGGGCTTGAATGCTCAAAATTCACAAGGGCGCAGGATGATTTTGCCCTTACAACTATTGAAAATACCCCTGTAGACGTCCAAATACATACATGTATATTTACATGTACATGTAGGATCCAATTTTTCCTCTTAAGGAATATTTCTTTTGCTAAAATAGTGAAAAAAGCCACCAGAGATGTTTTCTGGGTTTGAGATGTAGCTTCCTGATGCCAAATGTCATAAGACTGCGACATTTGATTGTAATCATGAATCATGTTCACATGTGATTCCCGAGTTAGGTGATGTTCATTACCACTTCGGGTGACATTTCGCGGTGTGAAAGTGAGATACGATGGGAATACGCCCATCATTCCTCCTCGAACCCACTCAGTCATGAGTCAAATTTCCTTGACAGCGATTACATTTTAATGTTGCGTACATCTCCCCGATGTGATTCGGAGCTGAACTAGACTAGCAGGCGTCACATTTACTATCACCATGTCCCTGTGATCACATTCATGTTTGTTTTCATATGGATGGATGGTGCATTTTTAAAAAAATTTTTTTAACATCATATGTAGTTTTATTGATGAGGCCTACATTTTAGAGGACTTGATGAATTCCAGGGGTTTATTAAATGCAAATAATTAGAAAGAACATCTATTCTCTGACTCATTTTCTAAAATTGTGTCGAGAGATAGTAAAAAGGGGCTAATTATGGGTCTTGTTTATAAATGACTGCTCAGGGTGATTTTGCCCCCAGAACTACCATACTAAAATAGCTCATGTTGTATTTTGTTCCTATATATTCAACATGCCTCTGCTGAGTTTTGTTTCATTTTGTTTTGTTTTGATGACAGTCCTATTATGTCAGGATTTTATATCAATAAATTTGAATTTGAATTTGAATTTGAATTTGAATTAGAGTTTGTACATGTACCGAAAAGACTCCAAATATTCTTTTAGGGGACAATTCTTGGTGGGATTTCGAAAGATCTTTACCCCCCCCCCCCCCCCCTCCCCCCCCCAAAAAAAAAAAAAAAAAGAAAAGAAAAAAAAAAAAGAAGCTGTGATTTCATACACCAAATTTATTTACTGATATTGTACATATTATGTGGGTGTGTTTGTGGAAAATGTGAATAAGACTTGATGAAAAAGTCTTGGTGTCCTCCAAATGCAACCCCCCCCCCTTCCAAAGAAAGAGTAAAACCTCAACGATGACAGCAACAACAACAAGAACAACCCAGACATCAATCACCGATGTAACGCATACGTAATGATTTAGCTCTTTTTTTTTCTTCTTAATTATAAATTGGAATTGTTGATTGTTTTCCTTGTAAGCCCCATATTCTGTCATTGATTTGATTAGAATTATTTGATGGGGGGAGCTGAAGCTATGAACTTTGTTTCCAGTGGCTAAAAAACATTTAATTCAGTGATTTGTGCAGATTTCTTTTATCTACCTTGGTTCTACATATTCTGAAGTTGAATCGTTAAGAAAATTGGGGCTAAAATTTTTCAGTAACTAATATTTTCAAGTCAATATCGATGGCCGTGTCAAATTTTGTTCAACAAAATGAAAGGGTCCTATAAAGCTATGCATAAAATGAATGGGACTCTTGATTTTGAAGCTGACTGATGTGAATTTCACCCTGATTTCCAAATAATTATAATATCACAGAAATAAAAGAAAATTACTAATTCTTTTTTGCAAACCTCTGTGATATTTTTGTTGCTCAGTCACAGCAGAAATTAGGAGTATTGTGCATATTTTGCGGGATGCGTAGCTCTAAGACCTGCGTAGCTTTAGTTTAGGACCCCTTGCCAAACCATTAGATCATCCTAGATGAGGTTGAAGGGGTTTGATCCAGTGCATGTGATCAAAGTGAACGGGACCAATACCCTAATGCTTCATATACAGCGGGGTAAAGAGACATCATCAATCAAACACAGAATCTCTATATACCCCTGGGCAAAAGATGCACATCTCTTGGCAAAGATGGCAGGATTTAGCCTGGATAAATTGATATTCCATGCCTCCACATCATGCAGTCATCTTCTCGCCTGTTTAGACTACAGAAAGTTGTACGAGATTCGTGTAAAGAAATGCCGCATAAAGAATCATCGTGTAGCAAAAGGAGCAGACGGACTGGACTACTACATCGTATAAAGAAACGTTGTATAAAGAAACTGGTTTAGGGCGAAAGTTGGCTGACACCATATGTTTTGTATCAGGTTACATCATGGACAGTGATGGAGCATACAAAATTAAAGCTCATTGGTCCCATCAGCGCACTCACACAATAAGCCCCGCCCAGTAATACGATTCTTGTATAATACGATGTTCAGACTAAAAAATCACAGATTTTTGTACTCACCTGCATGTAACCCCCCGCCCATGAATGTGTTGTGGATTAGCCTAGGATGAATTTGTTGAATTTGTGTAGATATTGTAATCTAATGCTAAATCCAAGGGGGAAATAAAGAAACAATTAATGACAGTTTGAGCAAAATCCGATTAGAAATATGAAAGTCATGATTTTTTTAAAGTTATAATCAGTCAAACACAAATTGGCAACTTAGGGACGTTCTTGCGTGCTCCCCTCCCATTTGTTCCCTACACGTAAATTCATAAATTTTCATTTTCTTTGTTTTTGATGCAGGAATAGATTGTATCATACAGGTTTGGTGTAAAAGCATTGATAAGTGAAATTATTATATCTAGGTTCCATGTATGATGAAATATTTTCTTTACAGAAAATGGAAATTTATGATTTTCTCATTACAGGGCAAATGGGAGAGGAGCTCACAAATATATGTCACAGAGTTGCCAATTTGTGTTTGATTGATTGCAACTTTAAAAATAAAATAAAAAACCTTTATTTCTTATCAGATGTTGCTCAATCTTTCATTGATCTGTTTCTTTAATTTTTCTACTTCTTTTAAATCCAAGTTGATATCAGTGTTGACTTCCCCTTTAATCTATGCATCCTAAATATAATCATAGCACGTATATACATGTATGTTTTGAAACAAATCTATTCCTTCATCAAAAACTAAAAAACTAAAATTTATACTTTTTTGTACAGAGCAAATGGGAGAGAACCTGGCAAGATACGTTACAAAGTTGCCAATTTGTGTTTTATTGATTACAACTTCCAAATGTCACAACTTTTTAATTTCTTGTCGGATTTTGCTCAAACTTTGACTAATCTTTTTTTTTTATTATTCAAATTGACTAAATACCAGGGTTGTCTTCCCTTTAAAAAGCCTCTGGGATGCCAAAGACTTCATTACATTCCAGATTTATGCATGATTTCCTGAGACCCTACTTCCCAGAGAAGCAATCCTGCGTGGGAATGGGAAAAGAATTGCTAGGCTGCAATTCAATTGTCTGAAACTCAATACATTGGTAGATCTCACTGCAAAGAAACGAGGCAAGCTTAACGTTTGTCTCCTGTCTAGAGGGACCTTTTTTCTTGATGCGCATTCGGTTTCTCGTCGTGTTCAGTGAGAAGAAAATTGAGGAAATCTCAGAATGCGGTTATGTTCATTAGTTCAATTTTTCCGTGTTTCAGTTGTATTGTATAACATTGCATGAAGAATCAAAGACAGCACTTTTTTAGACTCTGAGATCTGTCACAAAATTGTATGTAATGTTGTATATCATCCTTTGATAGCCAGAAAGGCATTAACTTACACTGAGTTAATGCCCTTTTGGCTCTCAACAGTCATCTGATTCATCTCTGGTAGGAAAAGAACATGAGTTTATTCTTATATCTGGCTCTCAGCAGATGGTATATTTCTATTACTTTTTTTGCACTGAATATAAACAATGTTTTAATTAATATATACCAAACCGTTTAAACATAGTCTTCATTGGTATGATTCATAAAAGACACTCAAATGAAATAGCTAGAGAGCCAGATAAAATAGATCTGTCGTCTAAGGAATTTACATGTACATGTAAATACTGACTTTTACTTGTAACAATACTCATAGATGTATTTTCAAAAAAAGATTTAAGAAACATACACATAAGTTCAAGTATTTATTTTTTTCCCCCAAATGAATAACATTAGTATTATTAATTTATTGTCCAAAGGCTTACAGTTTTATTGTCAGTATGAGAAATCATGATTAATGTGCTCGAGTAGCTGCCATGGGAAATCGAAGAGAAGGTTGAGTTCTAGGGAAGGTGAAAATAATTTGTGAGCTTTCTTATTCTTTTTATGTCAGTTTGGAAGAACATCGTAGTAGAAATGTCCCCGGAAAAGGATTGCTCTTCAAATGCCCCCATATTCAAAATAGGATGAGAAATAGCTAAAGGGTTCAGGCCGAACATTTAGGCCAGATCAGCCCAGATGTGTGTGCAGTGCTTGTGCTTTTTAGTGAAAGTGGGTCAATTTCTTTATCATTTTGATGACTCCAAAACCTCACAGTATTCTTATGTAGACATGATCGACCTTTCCTAACTACTTTGAGACAGTTTCTTTCACAATGTAATTGCATGACCAGGGCCCTCATGCATGAAAAGTTGCGATTAAATGCAACCCGAAAAATTAATGCAAGTCCAAAATATGCGATCCTGGTTGGTTGGGATAATCTAGTTGCGTTTAATTTTTTTTTAAAGCATTTAATCGCAACTTTGTATGCAAGAGGGCCTAGAACTCAATTTTATCTTTAACAGACCACAATTACATGTGACAGTCGTGTCATGCATCTCCTAGTTTCTGCTTTTGCTTTAGTGTGAGTGGGTTACTAATCCCATCGTGGTATCACATTACAGGCAAGATCATCTTTCTCCCATTTGAGGAACTTCTTGTTAATCCATGTCTTATCAGTAATCTCAGCATCATCTCTTGTGTACACAGATCTTTATCCCTGTCTTAGTGTTCTCAAGTTCGCCCAGTAGAGTAATGATCTGCTCTATCAAAAGTTGGATTTTTAAAAAAAAGATCTTTTTTGTGTTTAAGTGTTTAATTATGCTTGCAGAATTAGTCATCCACTTTCAGTTTTGATTAGTGTTTCACACACTTCCTATAAAAATTTAAAAAAATCATTGATGTAATCATATTTCAGATCATCCCTCTTCACCTTAGACTTTGTACTATGTTTTCTTCATAGTTCTCAGGATTATATTTTCCTGTTTCCCTTCACAATATTCATTATGAGAAATATACTTATGTTGATGTTCAAATGATATAAAGAAAGAATATGAATATTATTTGTTTCTGAGTTGCTATGTACTGGTATTATAAGCATAATTCGGCCCTCTCCCTGTCTGTCTGTCTCTCTCTCTATTTTTCT
Organism: Heliocidaris tuberculata; assembly: GCA_025618425.1. Lineage (NCBI taxonomy): Eukaryota > Metazoa > Echinodermata > Echinoidea > Camarodonta > Echinometridae > Heliocidaris > Heliocidaris tuberculata. Next base: position 24,539,078 of record CM046849.1, read on the forward strand.
CTCTCCCTCTCTGTCTTTCTCTGGTTTCACTATCTCTGCCCATCTCTTTCTGCTCTGTCTTTCTCTCTATTTTTTTCTCTCCCTCTCTGTCTTTCTCTCTTTTCAATATCTCTGCCCATCTCTTTCTGCTCTCTATTTCACTTGCTTTATCTCTCTCTCTCTCTCTTGCTTTCACTCTTTCTCTTTCATTCTCTCTTTCCTTCTGTGGTAGAGATGGTGGCTTTTTGTCACACCAGCAGAATAAATTTCATCCTTGCAGCAACTCTTACCTAATTCTATTTCACATACTGATCGGTTGGTGCATTCTCCGGTGGAGGAACCGCGCAAGAGTAATACACTGGAAAAATAGCACCGAGAAAACCGATGTTGTGCAAGGCTCCAGGCCAGTCCAATTTTATCATATCAGATTTTATTTTTCTCTGCTTGCAAAATGAATTTGAGAGACTAATGGGGAAGCGTCAACCGGGGGCTCTGCGCGTCATGACTGTGATTATTTCAGGAGCCATGAGAAAAGAAAAATAATTGATTTCTTAAACAGAAGAGAAGAGGGAAACAAGGGGGGATCAGGATGAAGTTTGCCTGGTAAAGCCTGGGAAATCATACAAGCTTTTTACGTTGTCATGTCTTTATGGAATGTTAAAGCATGGCAACTGAACATGGCTCCTCATTAGCAACATGAACATCAGTGATATATCTCCTTTATGTAAATCTTAACCACAGTAAACTTTTCTTTGAAATGTATTTTTCTTCTTCGTGCTATTCCTTGTGAATATTTTTCGTGCTTGCCTTTCTTCATACATGTACCATGTTCTGCTGTCGTTATCTTCCTATAATTAATGCTCTTTATACAGTAGGCCTACTATTTGCTCTTCTCATAGTACATGAATAACATTGTATTGATTTTGTGTCATTGCTTATAGTTATTGCCATTTGGAATCATTTCAACTTTAACTTATATTTTTTCTTGTTGTTGCTCTCTTCCCCCCTCTTGTCTTCTTTTCTTAAAGGGCAATCCAACCTTGGTAACAAGATGATTTGTGTGAAAGCAGAAAAATAAGAAATATAGGATGGTGAAAGTTTGAAAGAAATCGGACAAGGACTAAGAAAGTTATGGATGTTTGAAAAATGAGATCACTACATCTATGCGAATCTCAAATTGGCAATTTTATGAGTCGATTGTGACATTTTTGTGGACAACTCTCCCATTTGTCGTACACAAAAATATCATTAATTTGCGGTTTTCTTCGAGGCGCTTTTACCCTGAGGGCAGTACTCAAAATATATTGTAGATAGCATATTGTTATACATGTAGGTCCTCATGAAAGAAAAAGATCCTACTGAGTAATACATTTTGAAAAAAGTGACATTTTAGTCATTTTGTGTGTTGGAGCGAATGGGGAAGTTGTCCACAGCTACATCACAGCGACATTACCTATTCAGCCAATTTGAAATTCCCATATGTATAGTGATTGCAACTTTCAAAAATTTATAACTCTCTTATTGGTTGTCCGATTTCGTTCAAACTTTCACCAATCTGCTTCTCTGATTTTTCCTCTTTCTTTCTAAGCAACTTGCTATTAAGGTTGGATTTCCCTTGATTTGAATCTGATAGCATCAGGCTTTTTGTGAAGGAAGTGTGATCTGCTAGAGCTGCACTGTACAGTGGACATGGTATAAAATTACAGTGGTGTGATTTTTCCTTTCTTATTTCACTTTTCCCTTGTTTTGAATATGACCAGGCATTTCTTTTCTTATTTCATTGTTTTTTAATCTGATCAGGCATTTAGGAAGTGTGATCCACCTGAGCTGTACTGTACAGTTGACATGGTATAAAATTACAGTGGTGTGATTTTACAGCAATATCCCATCCATTCAGTGTTGTGTCACTGGCATAAGAAAGCCATACACATCTTCATACATGCATCAACAGAATCGAACCTGTCTTTGATGAAATTTTAATGGAATTATATTGCTAAATCAGGAATTTGTTTGCTAGATTTAGAAATAGAATTGGGTCACTGTGTCTCATCTGTTCTTGTCCATCAGATAATAACTCGCAATCAAGGAGCTATGATATTTAGTCAGGTTCACACGTAGGGAGCTAAACTTTAATTTTTGCTTGTACATGTAGTTTCAAAACTACAAAACTATCGTGTAGTTATCTTGTAGTTTCAGATTGTATGAAGGGACTCGTATTTTCGAAACTTCAAGTTTACTTGTAGTTCTAGAACCACAAGCGACTTGCGGATAACGCCGGAACATGAGCAGCGGGGGGTCCTCCGTCATAGTTATGGACCGTGTGGACAGAATAAACTTTTAAGTTTAGCAAACTCGTTGTTAACGATGACCTCTCTGTTCATGTTAAACGGCGATCGCTCGACTTGTAATCTCAGAACAACGAGCGTCGTTGTTTCGGGCCCATGTGAACCCTCATCATATTGTAAGTGAGTCATTGTTTTGTTAAAGTTAAAGTTTTACGTGAAGTTTCGAAATCACAAGTCCTGTATGAACGTAGTTATTGAGAGTGACTGTCACTATCAACTGACCAATCAATGAAGCATGATCGGATAATTCATATCTGCTGGTAGTGAAGGGCAGTAACCCGTATTTGCTTTTAAATAGAGGACGAGAGAGAATGCTCTTCTGGCTGTCAACAGACGATACGTTGTAGAATGAGGGCTGAAAGTGAATGTCTCCATTGAGTGACCAGTTGATGTAGCATGATCAAATAATTCATTTTAAATCTGAGCTCTGAAAACTAGAAGGGCGTGAACTTGTAAACTTCCACATAGAGTTAACACCCTTCTGGCTCTCAACCGACAATATGTTGTAGAATAAGACCTGAAAGTGAATGTCTCCATTAACTGACCAGTCAATGTAACATAATCTGCTGTAAGCTAGAAGGGCATTGATTGACTCATACCTTTACATAGAGTTAATTAACGCCCTTCTGGCTCTCAACAGATGATATGTTATGGGATGAGGGCTGTTGTAGACTTGTCTCCGATGCTCAAGATGTTATTGATAAAAAAAATGTTTAATTATTATATTTCATTTGATTGTCAAATATGAAGACCTTAGAACATTAAATGAATGGAAATGTATACCTTCACAGGATAACTTATGAACGCCAATGATTGTTTCCATTGGGGTCTAATTAAGAACCCGTTAGGAGTTCCACATCAATGTTAGATCTGTGAATTAGTTTCATTTGTTAGTTTTATTTCAATAAATCATATGCATCTGAAAATCGGTCTTTCTAGGCAGGTAGTTCCAGGAGAAAAAAAAAGAAAGATGGTTATAGACAGGTCATTTTTATGGAGAGGCTGTTGCTAAGTTGTATTAAATAGATTTTAGAATTGGGAAAATGTTTAGTGCATATTTGTTGCAGGCTTCAGCAGGGACTTAAGCTTTCTCCATTTCCACTTGCCTGACATAGCACCATGGATTTATATGAAGTGTTCATTTACATTACGTGATTCCTTTGCTTTCAATCAGCAATCAAGCTCACGCAATCAATCAACCATTCTCACCTCCAGATTTTTAAACAACAGGTCTTACATAACGTTCAAATCCTTCCTCAACTTCAAAGAGCCGGACATGCCGTTGTACTCAGATTGCCTCTGGCAACAGCACCTCAACGTGCAACGACCTCACAAACAGACACGAACATAATTGTCAAGTTCCGACTGTTATTAAGCCACCCTGCGTTCCTCAGGGGAATTAGGAAATGGGATTGAAAATCGTGATGTTTTTCTGCAAGTTTTTTTCTTTCTTTCTTACTTTGTAGAGAATTGTAGATATAAGTTAATCTGCCATGCAAATCATCCAAATGATCTCATGGATTTTGCATTTCTGTTTATTTTTGTGTTGATTTAACTTTGTCTTTCTCGCCGTTTCTGGTCTTCTCCTTCTATATTGTCTTTTTCATCCCCCTTTTTCTTCTTTCTACTTCTTCCAATTTTCTTTGATGGAGCTCTGGTTGTAAGGAATTCATAGCATGGACACTCTCTTTCAGGGATATGAGAGTGAGATTCGAACGTCATCAGAACCTTACTGTATATTTCTTAAGACTGTGGTGCTTTGAAGAAGTTTTAACTCATTTCAGTTTCCAACAATATCAGCAGTAGTAGCCTCTGGTGCAGAAAAATGTGACAGGGATTACATCTAGCCTTGAAACTTGAATGATGTCTATTGGTTGTGTTACAATCAGTAGACTACACACATACTGACCTGATACCTTGGACCAACTATTCAGGCCAAAAGTTCACTAAGGTCACAGGAATCGGGTCAAGAGGACTCCCAGTTCCAATGGTATGGGCATGAATATTCATCAGTATTGAAGGTCACTCTAACTGATAAGGAAGGGGTATATTTTCATCTGTGATGAAGATGTCAATGCCTGTTCCTATCAGTAGTAATTATACTGGCCAAGTAATTATTAAGAATAAAGACCCATTTGGTCAATTTTTGTGAATTTTTATCAGCAATCGCTCTTTAGCTTATGTGAGATATTGTAGTTCTCATTCAGTATTCCAAACTCTTGTCCAGGAACTCGAGATCTAATTGGTCAGTCACATGATATCCCAGCCTCGAACTGGAATCACAATGTGTACAATGTTTAGCCTATTCAACCTCTGCTTCTGATATGACAAACAATCTTCCATGTTGACATGTTAACTAATTAGCCTAAGTTACAAGAGAGAGAGGGGTGGAGAAAAACACATGGAGTCTACACCTTGGCCCTACTGGCGCGAAGATGACTAGGCCTACATGTACTATGAGTGCCCTTCCTGCCTGGTGTGGGTGTGTCTTTCAGAATACAGCCAGAATCTATAGTCAACCGACATTTCTACCAGGATTGATGACCCATAGCACTGGTACATCAGGCCATTCTGTGGTATGGTCATTGGTCAGTCATCCTACCTCTGTCCCAACCTAACCAATGGCCCATAGACAAGAAGTGCATTAGCCCAATCTTCTTACTACGGTCATCAGCCATGTAATCTACTACCCTGTCAAGGCTATCCAGGCATTCCTATTTCTTTCAATGCCTGGCCTGGGATGGACTCATTCAAAATTCCATTTTCTAAATGAGCGCGCGTGCTTCATATTTCAGTGGTACTTTTCATTTGCAGTCGCTAATGATAGAAGTAATTTTGCTTTTAAAGGGAGTACGCGCTAAATGCTCATCGAAATGAGGACCAATTTGATTTGTAATCATGATGTGATGAAAAGGGTAATTTTAGTGTTGAATATGATGAGTGTATAGGTCTACTGAGTGATGCAATGATCGATATTCAGTGCATACACAATGTAACTAGGCCTGTACATGGCCTGTACACTCAACAATAACAAAGAAAAACAACATGAAAGAGAGAGAGAGTCGAAGTTTAATATTTCTTCGAGCTCTAGGTCTAGGCCTACATGTATATGTAGGACTAGGGGCCCCACACTGAACATAAAATAGAAAGAAAGGAGTGGTGTATTATACAGTGTATAGAAGATGTTTAAAGGGAAAGGCAACCCTGGTATTAAGTTTATTTGAATAAAAAGTACAAAAATGAGATAAACAGATTAGTGAAAGTTTGAGCAAAATCTGTTAAGAATTTACAAATATTTGAACTTTTGAAGTTGTAACCAAACAAACACAAATTAGCAACTCTATGATGTATCTTGCAAGGTTCTCTCCCATTCGCTCTGTACAGAAATGTCATAAATTTTGATTTTCTTAGTTGTTTTTGAAGGAATACATTTGTTTCATACAGGTTTTGTATATCTATGGTACATGTATGATTAAATATTTTATTTAGACTCCGTAATTTAGAGACAGTGGAAATTATGATTTTTTTTTAGTACAAGGCAAATGGGGCAGGACCTCGCAAGATACGTTACAGAGTTGCCAATTTGTTTTTGACTGATTACAACTTTTTTAAAAATCATTACTTTCTTTATTCTAATCAGACTTTGCTTAAACTTTCATTGATCTGTTTGTTTAATTTTTTTCTACTTCTTTGAAAACCAACTTAATATCAGGGTGGACTTCCCGTTTAAAGATACTGTACCTCAAGTCTTTTCAGTTTTTGAGTTTGACAATACAAAATATCTTACTATTTTGAATTGAGTTTATTGCACATGTAGGCCCTACATCCGATTTGAAACTGTTAATTCAATATTAAAAATATCAGGAAGCAGAGAGCTGTAAGTTTTTCCTGCCAATGCATGGGTGCCCTTATGATTGTATGATTGTCGTGCATTGAACATTGAACAGATTTTTCTAAGTACTGAGTCTGAACTTGGCGGAAAGGGGGCCAGCAGTCCGGCCACTGCCATTAATAAGCTATGATTTATCTGACCCAATTCACAGCAACCCGTTTGACAGATTTATAACTGCAATCAGGCCTCCATGCCCACTCTATTTCCAAGCCCTCGCACACATCCAACCCTCAAAGACTCCACGCTGTCGTTTCCTCAGAAATCTGTATTCCTGTGTCAACAAAATAATAATTTTAAATGGAGCATGATAACCCCTTTGTATGCTTCTTCTATCCTTTGGATAAGGAATCTGTGTTCTTGTACTTGATGAATTTCTAGCAAAGGGAAAATGTGTTGAATTTGTTGCATTGGCTGCGGCAGGAGTCTAGCAGCCTATTTCTAATGCACTTTGGTTTTCAATAATCTGTTATGAGTAGCTGTTATGTGCAAGATAACAAGGAGTTATTTCTTGGCGTCAGCTGGCCGTATGCCACATTTTTTTCTGCTGCACTTGTACCAAGGGAATGAGATGTACTGGGAGTGGTATTTCAGAGGGGGCGAGGGGGTAGCCGGGGGCGGGACCTCATTCTTTGGGTCTGATATCGAGATTCCAGCCCTCATTCATCAATTTACTGTGCATCAAAAAAAGTTTGAGTTATTTTTATGATTCAAATTGAATATAGGTCTCTGACGTGACAGACTCAGGAAATTATTCAAATTGATAAGGGGTGGCACACAAACAGATGGGAGGTTTAAAATAATAGATTGTTACTGAATCCCCTTCCTCATCTGTTTTCCCCTCCAATTTTCTTCCTATGTAACTGTCATTCATACTACATTATGAAATTCCCCTCTATATCTTTTTTCCTCCATTTTCTATTCCCCTCCTATTTCTATATTTCCCTCAAAACCCCTGCTATAGCTATTCCCAGATTGATACACTCCCCAGCGTGACATGGAAATTTATTTCTGTTCATTCGGCAAGTAATGAAATCACAAGAATCTTGCTTCCTTGTTAAAAGAATTTTATGCAAAAGATGTTGACTCCACAAGAAAACAAGGGTACTTTCATGATCAATACAGAGTGTTTGTCTTGGCTCGTAAATCCGAACTTAATCTAGGAATTAGTTTCAAATTGCTTTATAGAGCTGGGCACTTGAAAGTTATCAGTTACCATGACGATATATTACTTTTGATTAGATTATCTGGCTCTCTTTCAGAGTGCTCAGTATCTTTGTTATCTGAGGTTTTCATTTCAAAGTATCGCTGTTTGGACATATCGGTCAATTTCCATTCTTTGTGTTCTATATTATTGTCCTGCATTAGATGAAGGTAATTGGAGAGGAGCCACTAAATTTAAGGCATCCATGTGTTTATTGTTTTACTGTATACCCCTTACAATTTTATGTGCATATACATTGTAAGTAATTTATTTTTTCTATGCAAGATCAATTTGTAATCAAATTCATTGGATGTACTTTGAAATGGGTCATTAAGCTCGAACCCTTTTAGAAAGTGCACCGTTTCTGTTTTCCGAGAAAACAATGTAAAAGTTCTTGGTATCCGTCTACATTCCACCAAAAAGAGACATCAGCTCCTCCTATATTAAATGAACATTGAATGCATCACTTGGTCTCCGCTGGCTGGGAATCTAGTTTAATGTGCGTGCATGATGTAGGTCTTCAATATAAGTTTACTCTCGCCTCTCTTGGTTTTGCGGTGCTGTCCGAATTAGTGAAAGAAAGTGTGTCATGACATGTTGGCCAACCGGTAGCAGGGCGATGATGGGGGTGGGGGGAATGTTTTCCCCCCCCCCCACCCTTTCCACCCATTTACCAATAGTGGAGAAAAGAATGGTCGTAATAGATCCGGATGTTCTCATCATTCTACAGGTGCTTATTGCTCTTACTAATTTTCGATCAAATTTGCTTGATAAATATCATCAGCTGTTAGCTTATCAGTGCATCGCAAATTAACTCAAATACTTTTTTAAAAAGTTTGATAATGCTCTTTTCTCTGTAGCTAATAGTATTCCCCTATAAATAGCTTTAAACATTCATTGTGAAAGTTGTTTTGATTCCATGAGATTTTTTTTACAATTTGTCATTATCAAAACCTGAAAGACTCCCTTTAAAGGATAGGAAGCAGCATCTGTGTATCGATCCTCCTGGTATGGACGCGGGTCTCACACGTCAGTGTTGGCTTGTTTGATTCCGGCATGGGTAACTCAATATTTATTCCGAACTTGCAGATGGGATTAGATGAGAGAGAGAGTGTATATATGGAGAGGGAGAGTTCTTGGTTTGTGCTGTTGACCAGGTTTGACCAGTGTTTGGGCATGTCCGAGGTCTTATATCATGTATTATGCAGGATGCGGAGAGTGCAGATGAAGTGTGAGTATTGGATTATTTACTGGGAAAGTCCACCTCCCAAATCAGATGCAAAGATGCTTGCGATTTTTAGATTTATCCACATTGTATTAAGACAAATATTAATTTAATTTCCTTTTTTCTTTTTCTTTTTTTTTAGTTTTGAGAATTGCAAGGCTTTATTAGAATTCTAATTTTTAAGTTTATCCACAGTGTAAGGAAAAATGATTTCTCATTCTAATAGCATGATAAGATGAGAATTTTGCTTTTCTGCTCACTGTAGAACATGAATTAATATAATTAATTTTCTACATATTCTTCCATTTTCTTCAAAGAGGCATCAAAGTTGTTCATGTGACATTAAAGAGTAGAATGTGTTGAAATGTCTGTTATAGGACAAAATATGGGCAGGAATAGAACAAGAAGTCTGTGTGGCTATAAAAAATTATTACTTTCCAATCCAGACCAATCTCATTTTTACTTTCACAATCTCATTTCTTAATTACACCATCTATCTAGAGTAGAATATTGATATTTTTTTAAAAAGTCAACCATGTTCTTAAAAATTGTACATATTGGTGATATTATGGTATTAATGTGACTAGTGCTTTTTTCCCAAACCCTTATCTCATCTCATGGTGCCCTCATTTCCGTAACTCCTGATGAAAGCTGTTACTAATACCTCAGAGGGAAAGAGGGATGACTGCCATCCTGACGTCCTGGAGAATTACGAGAGTAATGCGGCGCCACATCACCATGTATTAGGAAACATAAATGACCATTTACTTTCGTCTGTATATTTCATTCGGATCTTTATATACAAACCACCAGAAGCAATATTAGTTTGCATCCAGAGATTACTAATCTCTGAGTGTGTATATTAGAAGCAAAGATCAGCCAAGTGTCTTTGGCTCTTTTCATCCTAAAATATGTATTTACTGCATATTACTTCCAATCCTCTCCTTAAACTTTCTCTTTCTTTCTCTTCAAATTCAGTACATGTAGGCAGCTTTTTCACTCAAATGTATCTAGCTGAATCTCTTTTAAAATTTTCTCTGTATTTCCTTGCAATTCATCACTGTTTTTGCGAAATGATGCATAGGTTTATTGTACTGAAGATACGTTGGTTCACGAAACCAGGGACAAATTCCTTTCACTCTAGCTTCCTCCCCCCCCCCCCCCCTCTCTCTCTCTCTCTCCCTCTCGCTCACTCATTTGATTTTTTTCTCTTTATCTTTTCCGCTCTTGCTCTTTCTCTCTTTCTCTGTTCATAGGTCGGTCTATTACTCCCCCTTTCTCTCTCACATTTAAATGTCCATATTTCTCTCTCTCTCTCCTCCCCTCTCTTTCTCCCTCCCTTTCTCTCTCCATCTCCTTTCTCTCTTTCTCTCTTTCTCTCTCCATTTCTTTCTCTCTCCCTTTCTTTCTCTCTTTCTTTCTCTCTCCTTTCTCTCTCCCTCTCCTTTATCTCTCTCTTTCTCTCTTTCTCTCTCCCTTTCTTTCTCTCTCCTTTTCTTTCTCCCTCTCTCTCTCTCCTCTCCTTTATCTCTTTCTCTTTCTCTCTTCATCATACTCTGTCTCAAATCCTTCATTTTCATTTCTCATATCTCATTCAAATTCATTGTCACAGCTGAGCATCTAGGCATCTACACATGGAGAAACTCTCCCTCTGTTCGTGATTTTATTGTACAAAATTGCATGTTGCATTACCATTTTTTTCTTCTTCATGACTTCATATCAATTCTTCCAATTCAGTGATAAGTGGGACTATTGAAAGGATTGGATTTCTTTATTCCTAAATCCCGACCCAGATTCCTGTAGAAGAAATATGTTTTAGTGCATGATGTTGTTCTGAATGACAAATTTTCATCAGGGTGATTTACATATATATATTTGTGCAGCCATATTGTTGATTACAACTTCATTTTACAACTTTTCATTTTTCTTTGAATGATAACTGAATAAGCCTAGGTCTGTACATTGTCTCTGATTGACTATTTGATGAAAGTTAATAACTCAAAAAATAACTTTAAAATAATTCCCCTGATCAACCTTTTCCCTGCTTGTCGCTCAGTTACACTGGAATATGTTAATTCTGACCAAGTTTCTACATTAATTTTGTCATAACTGCTTTGTGTTTCAATGCCATCTGCTATGACATCAGATTTGATGAATCAAATTAGAGGGGAGTTCCTAGCTTCCAGTGTACGCCTCTGTAACACTGAGCACCTTGGCATGAAAGGCAGGTTCAGCACGATTGACATAACAAACTCTTTATCTTTTTTAGAGCGTGAACCATGTTTTATTTCATGTTGAAACCAGAGAATGACAAGGAAATGGGGAGTGAAATCTGAATTGTCATAATGATATTTGCAGCAAACTCTACCGACAACGTTGGTCACGATCCTCCCCAAAGACATGGGAATCGGACTCCCTGCCAAAGTAAATCTTCCAACGTGGATCCCACCGATTAGCATATTTGCCCAGGGGCCTCCTGAAAACATGCTCAGGTCTACAATGCAGACATGCTGACTGCATGAGGCTGACCTGGGGATTTTGACAAGTGCAAGAAAACAGAAAGAGAGAGAGAGAGAGAGATGAAAGGAGATACTGGAGAAATTAAGTAGAGCAGAAGTAATGGTGGAGGCAGGCGAACATTGAATATTCTGATAGCTTTGAGATGGAAAGAGATGAATAGATGCCCCAGCTTCTGAATTGTCTATGATAACCATCAGCTGCTCTGCTAGCCTCCATCCAGTCACACTCAATGTACATATCTCTGTTTTAAATGGGAAGTCCAGCCCCGGGTTTTAAGATTCATAAGCATGTTGTCAACAATAAAAGGAGACACATGTAGGCTGAGCTGTATGCCCAGTGAGCTTTTGTTAAAGCTTACAGTTTAAATTCAAGCGTAAAAATGATGGCGTTCATATCAGCTGGTCGACTCTATTCTCATGGGATCTACAGTGCGTCAAAAAAAAGTTGACAGTTGGGAAAAGTCTCCCCAAATGAACATTTCAAAATATGTTCATGAAATTTTCATACCTATGGATAGCTTAGGGTCTCTCCTATCAAATGACACCCAAACATCTAACGATTTGTTACGCTTGAGTGAGCAAAAGTCATTATTGTGAAATGGTGCAAAATCTATGGTTGACAAAACTTTGTATTGGTTCTGTCTGGTATCAGCAAAGTTTAGAGTTTTGAAAAGGCTTAGAAACTTTCATATTCTGATTATTAAAAGGCAATTTATGAAAGAAAAGGCTTTGTTTTCTGTATGTCTTGACATATCCAATCAAAATTTTATGGTTGACTGAGAAGACCAGCTTGAATTAAAACCTTGCCAAAACTAATATTTCAAAACACTGAGTAAAGAAGTTAATTGCTCACTGAAACATGAAAATATTGATGAGATACATAAGGACATACTGTGAACAGAACCTCATCTTTGATAAATTGTCTATTACTGATCAAATATGAATATTTATAAACCTTTTCATGACACTCAACTTTTCTGATAACAGCCAGAAGAAATACCAATTCTTGTCAAGTCCAGATTTTGCATCTTTTCACAAAAGTGGACTTTGCTCACTTGAGTGTAAAATATCACCAGATCTTTGGGTGTCATGTAATAGAAGAGATGCTAGGCTATCCACAGGTATGAAATTTTGCTTGAAATATTTTGAAATATTTATTTGGGGAGACCTTTTCTGACTGTTAACTTTTTGGGGGGACGCACTGTATAAAAGATAAATCTAGTTGTGTCTGAAGACTAGGCTTTAATCAAGACAGTATGTAAATTGGAAAACCTACTTGTACTTAACATGAAACCATACATGTATATTCATATACTTAGCATATTAAAAAAAGTTTATAAGGTTTATAATGCAATTTAGGCTACTCATTTGTTTGCATTGATGATAATACAGTTCTTTGGATGTTGAACAAGGGACAGGTGGCCATTTGATAGATAGTAGAGGGATAATTTTAGAATAAGTCAGTGTTCAGGTTTACAGCCAACAACAAATAAACAGCCCCCCCCCCCTAACATTTTTCCTGGTGGTGGTACTTTATTGTCTAATTTTTAATGCATGCTTATCCCCAAGGAAATTGTCCCTTCATTTGCACATGATACATGATGCAGGTCTTAGATCTTACAAGAATTTAATATTGCCTGATATAGGATCGTACAGTTTCCCAAATTGGTTGTTATTGTGGCATATTAGCAGGTTTTTATATACACATGTATGTGGAGTATTTATATACATGTATATATTTCTCATGTATGATGCATTTCAAACACCTGGCAATGACATTGCTCTATAATGATATAACAAGATAACAAGAACCTATGGGAAGACCATTTACCTAATTGTCACATGAATGTTTTGATTTTTGTGTGGAGGAAAATTCATCATTTGGGATTTGGGATTTTTTTTTTGGGGGGGGGGTGGTCTATTTTTCATGGTAAAGTCATGCAAGACATCAACTCTTCCTCAAATCATACATGTTAACATGTGAACAATATTAAAATATTTTGTTGCAAAAACACTGATTCCTTTTTTATTTTGCTTTTGCTCTATAAATTGTTTAAATATTTTTATGAAAGTGTATATTTGACACTTTTTAAAAGTAATCTTCTCCTATCTTGAGAGCTTGATTTGAAAGGAGAAAAAGACAGTTTTACTTGTGAACCTGTACAGGGAAATCATGAATGGCTACAACTTGATCCTATTTCTCTTGTGTTTCTGCTTCTAAATTGTTAACAGATTGGTTAATGAGAAGAGAGCTACTTTAAACCTTGTTAGATCCTTGTAATCTTCACATATCTTGAGAGAAGGAAGAAACTTTTCACTGTGAACCTGTGAATAACAAATGTTTTGTTGTAAAATATTACAGCCACATCATGAATGGCTACAACATAGATTCCATTTCTGTTGTAATTTTTTTTTCTCTGAAATGTTTACATATTGTAATGAAAAAAGAGCTATTTTCAACCTTGTTATGCAGTCTTGCCATATATTGAGAGCTTGATTCGATAAAGTTCATGAAAAGATGGAGGAAATAAAAAGACCCTTTTCCTGATGTTACCGGCCGGAGGAAAAGGGGTGACTTAGGTGAGGCAACGGCCAAACTGACGTCAGTCAGCTACATTTGAGCCTTGGTTATGACCAGGCAACGGATCTTAGGTTTCTAGCGAAACAGCGGGATAAATTGTGTCCCAAAGACGCAGGCAACCTCTACGCTGACGTCAGTCACTCTATACTGCTCCCAGGCCGGATGACTGACCGAGCTGGAGAATTGCATAATGGACGTGAGCGAGCAGGGTTCAACAACTATCATGCCCCTGCTCCAGATACATGTTGGACAACCTTTCTTTTCCCTCAGTTGTATTTCTACTATTCCTTCTATACTCTTTTCTTCATATCTCCATCTATCCAGTGTTGATTATATCCTCTCTCTTGCTATCTTTTCTTCTTCATGAGAGGGAATATCATTCTCTTTCTCTCGCTCTTGTACTATCTCACTATCTCTCTCTCTTTCTCTCGCTCTTGTGCTATTTCACTATCTCTCTCTTTCTCTCGCTCTTGTGCTATTTCACTATCTCTCTCTCTCTCTCTCTTTCTCTCTTTCTCTCAATCTCCTTACCATGTATCCATCCATCACAACTTCCCTCCAATTTTGTTTTTGTTTCAGGTTAGCTTTTGTCAGTTTGGATGATTTATAATGTCACAAATGACACAACCGAGAGATACCTCCGGGTTATATGCCCCATCTCAAGAAACACATTTCTTCTAGAATCCTACAACTTCTTCATATACAGAAATTGTGTTCATCTCTCGTTGCCCTGTTATGTTTGTGAAATAAATGGTGGCAAATCGTGCATTCCCTGACCTTTTAGAAATTTGAAATTTCTTTCTGAAAGCTAGGCACAACTCTCCTGACCTTTTCTTGAAATTAGTACTCTGGTATTCTCTGACGAGAAGGAACACATACAATGTATATATAGGATACATATAGTAATGCTCTTCTCTTGCTCCCAAACTGTCAAACAATCTTCCTATTTATATTCGACAGGCCTCCACCATAGATTCATTCAATTCACTCCTTAAGACTTATCTCTTCAGGCAATCATATCAGTAGTAGTAGTAGTAGTGGTAGCAGTAGTAGTAGTGGTGGTAGCAGTAGTAGTAGTAGTAGTAGTAGTAGTAATAGTAGTAATTGTAGTAGTTGTAAAACGTTTTTGTATGTACTTGCTCATTTATGTTCTTTTTTCTTTTCTCTCTTCTTTATATTCTTTTACCTTTCCATGCACTTGGAAACATGGTATTAAGCACTTTATGAATGTTGTATATTATTATTATTATTATAATGCATGCATTGAGAAAAAACAGCATGCGGATTATCCTGTGAACCGGAAACATGTTTATATGATGTCTTATAAACGTGTTTACAAATGACTGTACATTTATGCTTCCCCAGAAACCCTCTTCTGTGATAAATGCACCTTTTTGTGAGTCTTACATCGGCGTTTTACTTGGGTTTACTTGGGTGTAGAGACATAAAGAGATCATATGAAAAATGACTGTGGACACAACCGTGTTTTGAACTAAACGTGTAACAAAAGGCTCATTCTGGCTTGAAAAATGGGAGCATAAACTCACCCTAAGATTGTGCGTATTCCTGAAATTGAAATCACAAGTACATAGTACAGTATGTTGGAAGACAAAAACACTTGAAGACAAAATCATTTCAAGATAAAGAAGATCACATGTTCCTTTATCAACATGTGTGAGTGTTCGTAAAGTGTTTTTAAAATGCGTCTTGATAAATCATGTGTGTGTTTCTTATCAGCAGTAATGTGTACAAGTCTATGCTCATTGCGATAAAAGATAAGAGAGGAAACATATCTGGTTCTGTTTTATGAACAGATATATTAATATTGTAAAGATAAGGAGGAAGACTGTTTACTTACAGAACACATTAATGTAGTATTTACCAGGGTCCTAACAACCAAATATTTGCATTTCTAAATTAAATGACTTCACAAATAGACAACAGCAGTTTCGATATTCATTTCTTTCTTCCCTTTTCGCATCCTGCCATTTTGATCTTCCCCTCTTATAAGTTCTCCCGTGCCTTCTCTGTAAATGACTTCACAAATAGACAACAGCAGTTTCGATATTCATTTCTTTCTTTCCTTCTCGCATCCTGCCATTTTGCTCTTCCCCTCTTATAAGTTCTCCCGTGCCTTCTCTGTATTACTGCAAGCAATTTGATATTTGAACTTCTCTGAAACCATACCCAGAACTACATCGTCGCTTGAATCACAATTAGCATTTAGTTAAAGGCAGATATAAATTCAGCTGGCATTTTAAAGAGAAGTGTCAGTTGTCATTGGAAGGCCAGGAATTTTCTCTTGTAGGGAAACTTGAGTTCTGGAAAAGGTAAAAAATAATTTGTGAGATTTATCATTCTTTTTATGTTAATTTGGAAGATTATCATATTCGATATGTCCCCTGAAAAGGTATACTCTTCAAATGCTCTCACATTCAAAATATGACAAGAAACAGCTGAAATGTTTGGGCCAAACATTTGTGTGTAATTCCATAAACACATTGCTGTGTGCAGTGCATGTGACTCTCAGCAGGATTGAGTCAATTTCTCATCATTTTGGTGATTTCAAAACCTTACAGCATACATCAATTCTTATGTGCTATATAATCAACCTTTCCCAAGTGGTTTCAGACAGTTTCTTTCACAATTCAATCTCATGACCAGAACTCAACTTTATCTTTAAAAGTACTTCCACTTGTAAGAATTTGTCTTGCACAAAGTTACATTTGTATGAATACAAAGCAAGGATATTACTCTCCTTAATTATGCTATATGGGCTTTGATTAATTAATATCTCTGCTCATGAAATATTAATTACAAACTGGAGAAATTTGTGTTAATCTGTTGTCCCATCCATGTGTGCATATATCTATGTTGACACTTTGCAGCATTGTGATTTTCGCCAAAATTTTGCCAAAATCACATTATCCTACTGGTCTTGTGTGAGGATTCCCTTAACTAACAGTTAACAATTTAGAAAACTTTGACAGGTTAATCTCAAATGGCATTTCGCTGCAGGTATCTGCTTTTCAGCTTGAAACAGAAGCATATTTGTGAATATTTGTTCTCATGTTTTCTTTCCTCTTTTTCTTGAATTACAGACTGACGATGTCGAAAGGAAAGGCTCTCACAAGAGGTCATCATCATGGGGAAGTGCAGACAATTTGAAAGAAGTAAGTTTCTATAGCGATGCAGGCCTTCAGTAGCATCCCCAATACAGTTATTCTTCTAGTCACACCGATGAGGCCGACAATCGACTGACAACAGGCCCAACAAAAAATTACATTTCCCAGAATGACCAAGTTATTGGTTGGTTTGGAGTCTCTGAAGACCCCCCCCCCCCCCCCTCCCAAAAAAAAGAAAGAAGTTATTTATGTATTTATTTCTGATATTTAAACAGGGTGACTCATTATCACCAATAGTGATGGTCTTCCATTAGGCCCTGATAACAAGGAAAATTAACAATAATAGTCAACAAAATCACAAAAAATAAACTCAAAACAAAAAATAAATCAGAACGTACTTAAATATATATACAAAGTATTTAGTATCATGGTAATTAATGTTTATTTTAAAAAAAAATGTTGTTGCACATTTTTAGCATCTTAATATATTATCATATGTATAGAAGGAAATTATTTTCTAAAGTCCATTGAAAAATAACCATGTATATATTAGTCATTTTGAAAAGGCATTATATAGTTTTCAAAGTATACACAAAGTATAAAGACTACTTAAGCTCAGTATAGAAACACACTTGGGATATCAAAATTGTTTTACACATATTTACAAACGTATTACAGGATAGTATACTTATTCTAGGACTACACAATGATTGCATGTAATATAGTATAGCAACTGAATGTACAGTGTCTCTTTTAAAAAAGTAAAAATACAGATATATTTATTACTGATAATGAATGATATGAAATCATTCATTCAATTCAAAAAGCATTATGTCATCCTACATTTTTGGGCTAAGACACAAACCATCAAGCATTTTTTGCAAATCAGGACAACAAAAAATGACATATTTCTGATGAAGACAAAATAAAACTAGAGGGGCCGTCAAAGGCGGCAGACCCACGCCTTGGCGGTGCTACAGAGTAGTTGCAATACTATACTATGGGGTCAAAACTGAAATCTACATTGGGTGATTTCACGCTTGGTGTTTGTGGTTAGTGTTTATTTTGCCGCGAAATCATGATCTAACACCGACTATGAAATGAGAAAAAAATCAGTCTGTGTTAGGTGTTGACCTCTGATTTTCTGACGTAGTTCCGGTTGCCGGTGTTTAATTTCATGTACAAAATTCCGTTCACTAACACTATACCCTAGGGATTAAGAAATTTTCATTTCACGTTCGGTGTTGGTGCTGGTGTTGCTACTTGTATGCTAGATACGGGAAATTTGGGGGATTAGCCGTGAGAAATAAAGTCAGTAGGCATCATTCGAAGTGTAATTTTACAGGTGTTATGAGGTAGTATGTTCATATAGGTCTGAAATTAAATCTAGGCCAACATTTAGTCCAACGTTCGATCTAGAGCACACGGAAAGGAACTAGATCTACCTTTGCTTTTTAAAGGGGCGGAATGAGTGAATAAAAAATCCTACCAAGTTTTTTTTCCAGATAGATTTGATAAATATGATGTTCAATATTCCGTAGTAAAAGACCCAGAGAATCCACATTATTAACTAGGATGAGTTCTAAATCAACAATCACAATGCAAAAGTAATGAAACTTCGGGGCTAATCTGAGCCGATGCCCGAAATTTGGCCGTTTGCCATGTACGCGCTGGGCCGTCCGATCCGGCGTCTAGCTGCATTAGCTACCGCAGCATTTTCTGCTGCAAGTGAGAAACTCGAGAGAAATTAAATCTAAACTTACTGTTCCTATCAATACTATCCATTTCTGTGAAGTTTCTTACCGGTCTCTTTCCAGATAGATTTGATAAATATGATGTTCGATATTCCGTAGTAAAAGACCCAGAGAATCCACATTATTAACTAGGATGAGTTCTAAATCAACAATCACAATGCAAAAGTAAGGCTTCACGGCTAATCTGAGCCGATGCCCGAAATTTGACCGTTAGCCATGTACGCGCTGGGCCGTCCGATCCGGCGTCTAGCTGCATATTGGCTACCGCAGCATTTTCTGCTGCAAGTGAGAAACTTGAGAGAAATTAAATCTAAACTTACTGTTCCTATCAATACTATCCATTTCTGTGAAGTTTCTTACCGGTCTCTAGATCAAATAAGGATTGCTTTTAGAATCACCGGACTACTCGGGCAATTTTACGATATTCTAGACTAATAAATCAGTAGTTAAAAATATTTTTTTCTTCTTCGTTGAGAATGGTGCTGACGCCATTACCAGTGTTAAGCTATCGATGCGCTTTGTTGGGATATCGGTATCGGCTCCGAAACGGTGATCTTTACATATACTATACTACAGAGTCAAAACTAGAAAGTCTCACAGAATTTGCTGGGATCCACCAATCATCACCAAAATTTAATGGATTCTTTCCTGTCACTATCCAAACAATCCCTGAAAATTTGGTGCAAATCCGTTCACCCGTTCTCTAGTTATCTTGTACACAAACAAACAAACAAACAAACAAACAAACAAACAAACAAACAAACAAACATACAAACATACGGAACCCTTTACATAACCCTACCGATTTCATCGGCGTGGGTAAAAAAGCATCAAGTGAAATTGATGATAATGATACAACTTTGAGTGTGTCTATATGGCACATAAGACTATCTGTGGGAATCAGGAACATTGTGTGTCCCAAATCTGACAGGGATTCTCCAGCCTCACCCCCCCCCCCCTCATAAATTTCTGGATACACCACTGATAGTCTGCTTCACCACAATGACCTTTATTATGTATATTATATCCTGCTACTTTGGCTCAAAACAACATCAACTTTGGCTGAAAATAGATATTCATAAAATTCAGTCTTGGCAACAGAAACTATAGTAGGTGTGAAAAAAGAAAGCATTTGACACTTCTGATTGCTAATAACTCGAAATTGATTTTTTTTCATAAAGTTTGGCAAGAGAAATAGTACATGTCAAGCCAAAAGATGACATTATATCCAACAAGCCGAGAAGTAGGCCATATCCTTGAGCCAATGGGCAATAGTTGGCATGTATTCTAGTGGTTTAGAGAGCTATTCCATCTCTCCTATACATTATTTTCAGGAGTATTGATCATGATTCACCTCAAAAGTACAACAGGGTGAAGTATGCATACAATACATGGAGTCTTCATGATAAAGTGCCAGTACATGGAGATTATGTTTCTTCTGACGTGTTGGATTAGATTACCCCAGGTATTAGCCCCAGTGTTGAAGTATTATGGAATAGTTTGCAAACATAGAGGCCTATGCCCAAGTCAGCAATAAGTGTCTATTGTAGGCATCAGCCTTCACATTATAGGCAGATTCTTTCTTCATCTATTCCAGTTTCATCTTTGAAATTGTCAGGGTATGCCCAAAACAGTGTACATGTATGACCCCTTTCACACTCACTTCGTTAGAGCAGTCTAACTAAGAACGGTTCCTCAGGAGCGGTTCTGAGGTGAGTGTGAATGCTAAAGTGGTCCAGGAAGCATTCTTCTGGAGTGCTCCAGAAGACCACCTCGGGAGGTGGTCTTGAGGAACGGTTCTTAGTTAGACGGCTCTAACGTGCAGTGTGAAAGCGAAAGCGATTCTAAAGCGTACTTCAACCGGAAGGGAGTGTGTATGTGTGTTGCGCGGGAAATGTGATTTTCCTTGATTTTCTTATAAGTGCAGGCCATCGCTGCATGATAGAATGATGAAAAGAAAGAAACATAAGAAAAGATAGAGGAATTTATAGAATGATAAAAACAAAAACAAAAGAAAACAAGGAAAGATATAAAGATAAATGCATCAGGCAGGCAGTATACAATTTGAATTCCGCACAAAAAAATTGACCCGCTGACCTGAGCTGCCATAGCAACAAGACCACTTTGACTCGTTGAGCAATTTGAGACATAAAAAATGTGCAGAGTGTGAAAGCAAAAACCATTCTTCAAGAACCGTTCCTCTAGAGCAATCTAACTTGGAGCGGTCTAACAGGGAGTGTGAAAGGGGTCTATGTCACTGGTTTGACCAAATTCTGAGGGTTACGCTCATGTCAGTTGGCAAATTCAGTGACAACATATCACAAATTACTCTAAAACCAGGCACTTTTGTGTGCATGAAACGTTTGTAAATTCACAAAGGGTTCAGATTCATGAAAATTTCTTGCTGCAAATTGATTAGATCACAAATGGAGTAACACCGAATATTTTTCAATTCGCGAAAATTTCCTTAACATGAAAATTGCTGTCACTTACAGTTTGCAAAAGTTTCTGGTTTACAGTATAGATCCTGAAAACAGATTTGTGATGGAAATTGAGAGAAATTTTTAAAAATTTGTAGTGGTAAAAATTCATAAATTGGCTAGTAGATTCTCAATCACATGACAGCCGCCAGAGGGTGCTTCTGTTAGCTCTATCATGATTGAGTGTATTAACTTGGACAAAATATAGCTGGCAAGTGCTTTCACATTCTTGTAGCATACTGCCAGTCTTTGACCAGTATTCTCAAAAGTGGCCGAAGTAAAGCCTGGCTTAACTTAGACCATTGATTTATGGAAGGCCATTCGTCAACCCCTAAGTCCCATATATATTTATGTAACAAAATAAAGAGACGAAATTATTTTCTGGCATGAAGTGAGCATCAGAAATCAATTCTATCATGTCGGTTTTTGTATTTGTATTATAGTCCCAGGACTATGGTGATTTTGTAGGATTAAAAGAGGGTGACATGTAGCTCTCCATAATTCGGTGGCCTGATTAAAGCTACACACTTAGGTGGGGGCTTAAGTTAGGCGCCTTGCAAGAATACGGGCCTTTGTCTCCAGCATTATTCATTTGACATACCTTTGATTGGACATCAAAGTTCATGGCACCCTTTACATCCTTACATCCGAGCTACTTCCTTAGCACAGTTCTAAAATTCACACTTTTGATGGAAGCTGTAGTTCATTACAATTGATTCTTGTTATTAAACCTGCTTTGGAATTGAATTTAGATGTTAAAGTATAATAATGGGGGGGGGGGGGAATAGGGATTTAATATTTGACTCCTGTTATGTTTGTGTAATGTCATGGAAGAAATAATTTCTTGTTACAAAAAATCATTCTGCATATTAACGTACAATCTAAATATTTAGCTTTGGGGTGTAAGAGAGTAAACCACGTGAATATTTTTCAGCTCTCATCTTTATTGTTAAAATGAGCCTGAATCGAAAGCTGCAGTTTACAACTTTACAATGTGGGTTCATTATCCTTGAATGAACTCAGAGAAGACCGTCCCGTGCCCGGAACTCATGCAACAAGAAAATTTTTATTTGATTTCACTTTTGAGTCTTTTATCTTTGAATCAACATTATTCACGAAGCTGAAATACAAGTATGGGTCTTTTCACACTGGAGAAATTTTTTTTGTAAAGATTGCTTGAAGAAATATTGAAACTATATCACACCAGTGGTGTACATACAATGGTATCAAGTAATGCTGTAATTGGAACTTGTTGGGAGAGAAATTTGCGGTCGGAGACAAT
This sequence comes from Heliocidaris tuberculata, assembly GCA_025618425.1. Lineage (NCBI taxonomy): Eukaryota > Metazoa > Echinodermata > Echinoidea > Camarodonta > Echinometridae > Heliocidaris > Heliocidaris tuberculata. Next base: position 24,561,461 of record CM046849.1, read on the forward strand.
GTTCATACAATAAGATTGTCACATGGTGAGTCCATCTTGATTTTGTAGTTGAGGTTTAGCACAAAGCAACTCCCATACCTCTGTTTTGCTACATGTATGTTGTGCAAAATGAGGCTCTTAAATACATCATTTCACTATATGACGTTCAGTGACATTTGCGTGACCAAAAGTTTGTAAGCGATAAAGTTAACATACAAAAAGATATTTCCCCTGAGATTTAAAAAAAAGGGGGGGTAGGATGCTTGAGAGAAAAATAACTGAGAAAGCTGGTGTACCATAGAGTTTGATTGCCTCATTCTTCCTGGCATAGATTTGATCATTTTTAGCTGAAAAAGAGGCAAGGCACATCTTTCAGGATTGCCATTTAGCCCTTTTCACCAGCAAATTACTCGAATTTGGCTGTCAAAGTGTTTTGTTTGGCCATCATAATTGCAGAAGCTGACGGCCGGATTATTTTGCTGACATTTGGCTGTAGACAATTTTGTTTTTCATAAGACGTCAAAAACAGAGAGTATGACCGACTTTTTGCCTTAGCAAGTAATTACAACAGCAAGCGGTGAAATTTCACCACTCGTGAGGTTATTTGTTGATTCAAAATCTTCAATATGAAATTGTAAGTTTATGTGAAGATATTTAGTTGGGACTGGATGAGAGCTTGGTCTTCGCAATTGACATAATTTATAAAATACTAAATGAAATGCACAAGACACATCATAGGCCCGCATGTACATGTACAGTGCGCATGTATAGCCTACGTGTACATGTAGTATCGGTTCGAAAAATGAATTATTAATACACAGATATGCCCACATGTACATGTATGTTGTGTGTCATTGTGGAAACATGTTTCTTTCCACTTGTAAACAGTAAACATGTTGAGACATGTATGCATACCCATATAGAATTTTGCTTGAAATGATATGGGACCGTGGAGACGAATATGTAATTGATACACTAGATATTGAATAAGAGGAAATTTGTATTGGTGTAGGGTTGTAGGAGGTCAGCAGAATCAGAAATTCGATTCATAATGCACTGTTCATTCAAGTTTATAATCAATCTGCAAGCGTGGGTGTGGGGGGGGGGGAGGCAGGGGACAGTACAAAAATAATAAAATTTCTTTGTTTGGGAGGAGGGGATGGTGGATTAGTAATAATCACTAATATAATAGAAATGAAAGAAACAAAAATTAATTTATTTGCTTATTGCATGGTTTCTTTTACTATCACTATAACTAGCACAAGACAATCATTTGTATCTATAGCTGTTAGGCTACATAATCTTTTAGGGGGGGTGGTTCTGAAGGATAGTGCTATATATATGCCCAATAGATTATTTTGTAAATTTTGAATATAGACCTACAGTATTATGTTGGTACATATCTGTACAAGAGCATAATTGTAAGTGTTAATATCGTGAGGGTATTTATGTGGATGTCATTAAATCTTAATACACTGGGAAAATTTTAAGCCTTCATTTGCCTTCTGTATACTCAGCCTAAATTGACTGTATACATTCAGACTGCAACTTGTTTGAGCATGTGTTCCACTGAGCATGTGTTTTGTAAGCTGTACATGTGCATGCCCTCCCTCACTTTGCAAATTACACAGGGAGTATCGGATTCGCCGAACAGTTACTAAATTCGTCCAAATGATGGGAGGCGAGTAAGTCGGCATCTCTCCTCTCTCGAGTCATGTTTCCTTGGTCCGAAAAAGTGCACATCGCACGCACGTCCCTACTGTCAGGACATATCCCAAGAACTCTTCACTTTCATGAGCAGCTCGAAATCTAATCTTCCCAGCATGCCCTTCAAGCCGCTCTTATAATTTGATTGCTTGTTGGCTTGGCAGGGGAAAGGCTACTATTAAAGGAAAGGGTGGTGGGAGGGAGGGGTGGGGTGTGGTAGGGTGGGGTGGTGTAGGTGCATGGAGGGCGTTTCATGTGATGTCATACTAGCCATACATGTATGTGCAAAGTAAAACCATCTGTGCACATGTGCAAGAGTACATCTTCAATGTCTTGTCCACGTTGCTTACAAATGATTATAATGATGAACTATTTTATTCTATTATATATGGCAGCCTATACGAGTCACAAGCAATTGGTCAAAGCACTTACAATTTATTGCTACCCCGGTCACTGGATTCAGTTATGATCCTTCAAAGATAATAAACTATTTTTAAATGTATAACAGCTTACGAGAAAAGCAACTGACCAAAGCGCTTTTAATACAGTGTTATTATTACCCTGGTCACAGGATTCAATTTCGGTTTATAATTATATAATTAAAGTACACACTCTCTGGTCTCTACTCCATTTGGGAGACTACTATCGTTGGAGCCTACTATCGTGTTGAATATTTGACTTGGAGCCTTGTCGGTAGGCCAGCACCTCGTGACATGACTTGCCGTGGCGTGACAAGCGAATGCCTGCATCATGCATGTACATGTAGTATGAACATGAAATGTAGTATAAGTGGCTTTGGGGTAGAGATGTGTTCCCGAGACAATTGCTCCAGCTTTGTTTTAGCGTTTTATCCTCAAAGATCTGGCGTTGGAAATTGAATTTGTGTTGAGGGTTAGGGTTAAGGTTACCTTTTAGGTTCAAGTCTGGAGCTGAAGTCAAGGTCCTCATGTACATGTATACATGTAAAATGCCAAGGACGGAAGAACTTGCCGAAACGTGTTCTTCCATTGGTATTCAGAATATGCATGTGTTTTGTGAATTTATGAGCTGAATTTAGGGCCAAGACGTGTTTTGATTATTATTTCTTCTGCACTTAAAAGGGGATTTGCAATTAACTAGTACAAAAAAATGTGTGACCATATATATATATATATATATATATATATATACATGTACATTTTCTTGGGATTCTTGCTAGTCTGAAATTCACACAGAAAATTAACATGTAGTAATACCATTTTAGGCCATGTTGTTCGTGAAATATTGCATTAGGCTGTTGCCGACTCGTGGCATTTCCAATACACTGCTGGACTTGTCTATATGGACAAGGAAATGAGTGCAATTATACATACATGTATTGCGAATAAAAAGGGGGAAAAGAAATATGCTTTCAGGTCTACATGTAACCATAGCCATTTTTTTTCCGGGGGGGGGGGGGGGGGGGGGATCTCTTGAAATATTTTCATTGACACTGAAGAACACTCAAATGTATTGAATAAGATACAGACAAAATGGAAACAAGGTGGTCATGAGGGAAGGGATCTTTGCCCCCCCCCCAGCCCCCCTCCACTCCATTTACTTCCATTATTTGCTGATGAATAGGAGGCTACATGCTCATGCATAGAGGTCATCGATCTCTACTTACGTGGATATCGCATCATACGCACCGCTCTATGCGAGCAGTTGATGCGGCTGCACAGCCAAAATTAGGAGCCCTACACTCAAACACAATACGTAGGACCGCATGGGACATCGTCTGCTGTGTACGATTCCAGTGTGCTCCTATTCAAAAGATACGTGATTTGATTTTTTTTTATTTTAAAAAAGACATGCTAATTGTCACATTAAATCGCCTCTAGAATTTGTAAGGGAACACTTGTTTTGCCAGATTTTGCGGTTAATTCGTGGAAAAGACTTCACAGTGCTGAATTTTTGAATTCTAAAAATGCATAAGATTGTATTGGAACAGTATAGCGGCGGTGTTTTTCTGCGAGCCCAAACATGGCGTGCTTTGGGCTCACGGTCACATCAAACCAAGAGGGGGTTGCTTTATCCACTGGTAGAGATCGATGAAAGGGGCCTACACATTTGGCCTTTTTCTGTGCTGAACGTACTAGTATTCTTTTATGTTTTAGTTTTAAAGTCATCTGAGCAGTTTTGTATGTGTATATTCCTCAAGACAGAGAGAAGCAGTTCATTGTCCTGCATTGTTTTTGTCTTTTGAGCGTGGTCATTTTTCTTCCAGAGTCCTAGTTTGTGAGCATGTATAATGCAAGTATGTAATAAATTTTGAATGAAGGAGGATCTTCTCACAATGAGGCTCAAAAGACAGCCCGAAACTGAGAGAATTTTCAATGAAAGGGATACGAACTAATACCCCTTTCAGATTGCTGAAGCGTTTTTCATTCCGCTATTCCGCTGTCGTTCCGCCTTCCTTGGAAGCGTTTCGCATCGCTTTGCTTTTATATCAAGAAAAAGATACCTCTATTTCATGGAAGTGGAATAGAGCGCAATTTCCTGAGCAGAAGTACGTCATCTATACAATGCAATTTTTTTTTTTGCCCTTTATTCCACTTAATTCGGTGCGACGGTTCACATAAAAAACCGAAGCATTATCAATTCCGCTTTTTGCTTGATAGCGCTTCCAAAACCACCTCTCGAGGTAGTCACAGACCTCCCACGTCGATGGCAGAATATCCGACTTACTACCCTTTCACATCGAAACATTATCTTGCCAAAGTGCTTTTGATTCCGCTGTATGGTCTTAATGTGAAAGGGGTAAGAGACAGCAGGGTGCAGGTTTCACTGAAGGCAGGTTTGTGTGGTCATGCATCTGGTGCAGAAACACTTGAATGTCACAATTTTTAAGGCTGATATCTGTCAAGAAATCTACAATGAAAGTGAGACTCATTACAGTATGTGAATTAACTGACTGGTGTTCATTTTATCCCAGAACTCAAAACTCCAAGGATTTCAGTAAAAATTTTGTGGCACAATATTCTTGGGAATAATTGTTAATGACGGCCGTTTTCATGACAAGTAATTTGTTGTGATTCGGTCATTTTTTCTGCATTTTTTTTTTACCACTGAGAAGAGCTTCTTGAGCGCAAATATTTGCGGTGTTGATGCCTTACTCATAGCTATGGCACTCTGGTACATGGTTTTGAACCAAGGACCTTCAGATTCAAAGACCACTAGTTTGTACTGAGCTGTTGATCTCAGTATATCCCTATTGATACGAACTCAAATAGATAATGTACTACTTGAAAGCAATTCATGCTGTTATTATGTTCTGATCGAAACAGACAATATTACAGTTTTGAATTTCATGAAAGCAGGAAGTCTAGAGACTAAGAGAATGAAGAAAATGAAATCCTGTTTTGATGTTGCATCAACCTTAGGCAAGATGAAGTGAGGAACTATGGAACTGTATGTACAATACAGGGGCCGCGGAGTGTTTTTGAAAGTGGGGGAGGGGGGCTGATTTGATTTCACTCATTAATGACAATTTTCAAACCTTTTTTCCGAGATTTTATGAAATGTGTCTACTCAAAAAAGTGGGGGGGGGGGGGGGGCTACAGCCCCCAGTTATAGAACCTGTGCAAATTCTGCAAAAGGGATGAAGTACCTTTAAGGTAAGGTACCTGTATAATGTTGGGTTCACTTCACTTGAATTCACTTCGTTTCGTTTTGTAGAACCACAATAATGGCTCAAAAATCTTCATGGTCACATACACTTCCGTGTTATGCAAGTAAGAAGACTGTGTCAAGTCAACACTTGGCAGAGAAAATTTAGGTGCATGGGACATGCTGTTTTTAGATTTTGCTGCTAAGTAATAGACCTGTTCACGAAGTTATTCAAATTTATGGATGTTTCTTTCCTGGGGACCTAGTAACGAGGTACACATGTATTCCATTAACCAGTTATTAAAGCTCATAGACAGTCTCGGTAGCAAAAATCATACTGGCAAGAAACTTAACTAACATAGTCACATACTATTCTCCCTTTATCATAAGGCACATGTACGAGATTATTTAACATTCCATTCACGATTTCGAACAAATTTTAGTGTAAATATCTGCAAGAAACGCTTGGTAACGGCTTTTCACTGCCTCACGCTGAGACCATATCCACCCGAAGGTTCCCCACACAGTAAACCCAGCGCTCCGCACTATGTGTAGCGTATTCTATAACACACAGCAATCCTCGTGTGAGTAATGTGTGTGGCCGTTGTTCGAATTTACATCCCCTCTTTTTGGGGCCAAGGATTTTTATTCTTTTCACCTCTAATTCGATAAATATTTCACTTGAGGAGGAAAAAACTTCACAGCATCTTAGTTATGTTAGTACCCTGCTATTTATTAAGTAAAATCAAAGAAATCTCACGAAAAGTTTTTGAGGGCTTCCCAAAACTATCTAATACCTTTAATGAATGAACTACAATCCTTGGAATCCAGTTTGCATACATTACTTGCTGCTATGTCTGACAAGCCTCTGACAAGCTTTCAGGTTGTCAAGAACAACCTTTGTTTTAAAAGTATATTGCATAAAATTTGAATATATGTGTGAACAGGTCTATTGTAAGTGATACCTGTTGAATGTGACTTGCTAGGAACTTACATGTATATGAAGGTCTGTCTTTCACAAATTGAAGTATTGGGCCATTCTTTGTAAAGTGAAACTTTTGGTCACACACGTGACCATCGAATTTTGCCTCATTGCCGGAAAATCAGACTACATTTTATTGATTTTTTATATTACCAGTTTCTTACATGGAAAGGATTTCCTTTTCCTTGACAAAAAAAAAGTCATTACCCAACCATAATGTTTTTATGGAGACATTTAAAAATGCCCTTTTTTGAGTGGTCACACACGTGACCGACCCAATTTTTACATCTAAAAGAAAAAAATGCTCACTAATTTATGGAAAATTGCTTTCAAACTGTTCAGAGCAATCCCACCATACAGTAATGAAAAGTGGAAACTTGCACTCTATTAAAGGGAAATACGAGAAAAGTAGGTTTGAATACCAACAAGTAAGACCCTTTTTCGTGCGAGGTCACACACGTGACCGACCTAATGTTGACCTCTGAAAGAAAATGATGTACTCTCATTTAAAATAATTACCCTCCATCTGTTGGGGGTAAGATTGTTATTCAAATATCCAAAATTAGAGACTTCTACTACACGACAAATACTGGAAAATTAGGTTTAAATGAACTATTTTTCAGGATTTTGGTCACACACGTGACTGAGAATGGCCGTATTCATCTCCCATTTCATTGTTGTTTCTAACAGAAATACAAGCAGCAGCTGAGAAAGCAAGGTAGTCGTCAGTCCTCTTCCAGTACACAGAGGGCTTCGCCGGTCCACGGGAACCACTCGACCGTCGCTAACCTTCCCTCGCCTGTCAGCGCAACCAGTTCGTCGTCGTCGTCGTCGTCGTCGACAATCTCGATCTCCAATTCCTCATCCACTGCCTCATCACAGACTTCCATCCCCACGCCACCACCACAATCGTCATCATCCTCCTCCACCACCACATCGGTTTCAACATCATTATCAACATCGTTTCAGGTAAGCAGAGGGGTGGGGAAATGCAATTTTATATTTGATGGCTGCATGTACTTTGATTTCAATTTCATGCTAATATTACTAATAAATATAATAATAATGATAATACCTGCATTTATATGGCGCCTTTCCAGTTAGTAACTGATCAAAGCGCTTTACAGTGTATTATTACCCCGGTCATTGGATCCAGTTACGATTCTGCACTTATAGTGCACATTCTCCACTCCACTAGGGAGCATTCCAGTCTCGCGGGCATTTCACAGGTGCACATATGCTATTCCAGTCACAATGACATTCGCATCCTACCGGGTACCCACTTAACACCTGGGTGGAGAGTGGCAAATATAGATTAATGCCTTGCCAAAGGACATTAGTGCCGCGGCAGGACTCATGTGATCCACGGTCCGGTGACCTATCCAGTAGACCACGACACCTCTACATACATTGTATGTACATGTATATATATCGATTGCAACCCTATTGCATCATTCATGTCATAGCACATGTAAGTTTTGATTTTGATGTGCAGTAAAATACCCAGCTGATATACCTACAAATGTGCAATTTGATGTTTTCTAAATTGCTTAATGGCAGTTGGGCCCCGTCTTGAGTTGCGATTGATTCAAATCGATCGCAACTTAAAATTAATCGCAACTGTGTACTTAGGAGATAGGCCTTAGGACTGATTTCAAGTTGCGATCGATTCAAATCAGTCGCAACTCTTTATAAGACGGGGCCCAGGCCTGCTTAATGCTGATACTCGTATTCTGTTTATGGTCAATGCAAGCACATATATGCTGAAGGAAGCATCTCACAAAATGAATTATTCATGAGTGCTTGGGTATGGACAAATCACATTCAAATGTCCCATCTACAAAGTGGCTGATATTTGGAGGGCTGGTCGGAGCATGTGAAGCATTGTGTACCTGGCTGTGTGGGTGGAATTCCCAACCCTGATGTACTGTACAAGGATTTGTTTTAATGATGAAGCTCTGTTGTATGGGTGAATATACAGTTAGATTTCGTTTGTAGTTCAATATGTTTTCTTTTATACTTGTAGACCGTCAACAGAAAGTCGGATATTACGTAATCTAGTACTTGGCTGTTTACTTCTTCACTTCTGGATGGCTAATTACACACTTTCATTTCCCACAGCAGGAATCCATACTAAGCATTGCGCATGGTTACAAATCTACAATTGTATTCAAAAGAAGTGCCCTTAGAGTTGGATATTCAATGATTATAGATTTGTTTATGACCGTATGCCTGCATTACAATACATCCATAATTTGGTTAGAATTTTAAACTATGATTTTTGCATTTTCAGGTGAACATTACTAGCAATTGATCATTCAAATTTTGGATCTTATTCACGTATTATAAATAAAATATTATATAAATCTTTTTCATCCTTTTAAATCAGTGAGCATTTGTCTTTTCCCTACCCAACAGGAACGTGATAATTTTTGGCAGTATAAATTTCCAATCTTGGGTGTATTTACAATCTATTTTTTTTTTTAAATGTTAAATATGTTGGATCATTTTGAATCAATGATCCTGTGTCTTTTGCCCCTCCAGCAGGTATCTGTATCGACGAGTCTGATTGGTCAAGCGCACACGCTTCCCCGCTCCACAGCCATTCCTGTCCCAAACCACCTCAGGGCACCCCCAGTGCCCAGGATAAGGGGTAGCGTCGAGGGACTCAACCAGGAAGTCGAGAAGCTCGTCCTCATCGGCAATGATGAGGAAGAGAGGGTGAGTATACCAATTTTACCTTGGTAAAGACAACATGGAATTTTTTTTTTGGGGGGGGGGGAGGGGTTGATTCTACAAATCTGATGGAATCATCTGAAAGATGAAAAAAGAAAGACATACTTTGTAAGCTGCTGTCTTCAAAAGGGTGTTATTTTCATGAATTTTTGAAATTGTTGTAGGGTTGCAATTTAATAACACATGAAAATGTACTGGCAGTGCAATGAATGCATATGCGAACATGTATAGAATTCAAGTAGCCCATTAAAATTATCTCAAAACCAACTACTTGTAAAAATGTCCGTGTCCCTGTCATCTGCAAAAGTATCTCTGTTTGAAAAATATCGACAAATACAGTAATCTTTAAATTCAAAAAATGCCGTCATGGCATCCAATATGGTTCTTAAAAAGCAAACTGTTTTAAAAAATACATAATATCTCTGGTGTTATAGAATCCAGGGAAACCTATGCTAAGCCCTACCGGAAAAGGAGCACCTGAGATGTTGTGTTGTTCACTCGCAGTTTCATCATTATTCACAGGTTACTACATTTCATCAAAGCTTTCAAAGAATATACAAGAGCATGAATGAATCAGTCGCTTTTTCTCTCTATAATAATAATAATAATAACGGTTGCTTATAAAGCGCTTTACAAGAATATACCAAAGCGCTTACATTATCATTATTATCTCTATCTCCTTAGCCAACGGTCGACCCACTACGGGAGGGTCACCGAGCCCCTATCCCTGGGGTGGCCAACATGCAGACTCAGACACCAGCCGAGAACCAGGAGCTCTCTGAAGGCAGTGATCAGGGCAGTCGCAACCATTCGGTGTCACCAACATTCGTCATGGACAACTCCCGCCCTTCCAGTCGCTCCTCCTCCACGGGCAACGGGGACACGAAAGTAGACAAAGGTTGGCATTCCATCCTGCTCACCCTCGCTTGTTTAATTTCCTCTATAAGAGCCTGATCAGTTTATGGACGCACATTTCACAAATTTTGAAAGTTTGAAGGCCTGTAGAAAATAAGTATTTGATTGAAGGGAGCAATTTTAAGTTGCATTGTGAAGGGCGTCACTAAAGGCGTTGAAATTTGGTAAAATTTGGTTGCCATGGTCGCCTACTAAAATTATAACCCATGAAATATTTAATGTCACGGACGGACGAAATGCCTACTCTTAACCAATCATGCTTATTACTCCCCTGTCACACCAATGAGACCGGTTACCGGACCAACAATAGACGGGGCAAAAAAAATACATGATCGACTTGCCAATAATCCGTAGGTTCAGAATCAATTTGGTGTCACTTTACCAGTGTAACTGAGGTATTATAAGCTACCTTAAAATTGCAAAAGGCCATTGATATCTCTTTACTTGGGTACTAGCATGACTAGGTTTACCTGTTATAAAGCTCCTCCGGGTTTCGATGAATTGAGGTTTTCCATATGTAATTGAAATACAATACATCAAGGTTCAGAGTCCATAGACTAACGCCCACCTCATAGTTCAGACTCTCCACATTGGAATAAGAAGAAATAAGGAAACTCTCGAATTCCCTTTTTTTTCCCCTTCAGCTCTAACCCCAATGCTCTGTCTTTAAAGATAAGTTGAGTTCTGGTTCTTTCGATTGCAAGGTTAAATAAACACACAGTTTAGAAACTTGGATTATGACATACATAAAAGTAATTATGTATTTTGTAGGTTTTAAATCATCAGAATTATAAACTAATGATCGACTAAATCTTGATAAAAATCACATGCAGTGAACAGCACTGCACAAAGAAATTTGTATGTGAGACTACAAATACATGTATCATTAAAGTTTGATCCAAACTTTTAAACTTTTTCTTGCCATATCTGAAATATCAGGGCATTTGAAGAGCAGTCCTTTTCCGGGGACATTTTTACTATGATACCCTTCCATTCTGAGATAAAAAGAATGAGAAAGCTTGTAAATTATTTTTCACCTTTATCAGAACTCGACCTTCTCTGTAACATCATTTGATTCCATTTTCATTGCATCTCGTTGATTGTTATTCTCGTCCAGGTGAGAGCTCTCCAGAGTACCATTTTGGAACCACCAAGTTCTCCTCCTCACCCAGTCACAACAAGTCATGGCAGCTGACCAGGGACCCGCCAGATGGATGTGAACGACCACAGAAGACCAGGGATGAAACGAGGTAGGTCACAAACCTTGGCTGATGCACAGTTATAGCTTCTCATAATCATCATCCATCGATCACGCATAGACAATATGAGCGCATATTGCTCTTCATTTTAGCTCCGGGAACTTTTGCCTTCTTAGCATAATAAAAAGTGGATAAAATGACATTGGTAATATGGACTGTCTCAATTTGGGGGTTGATACAAGACTTCTATTGCCCTTGGTAACACTATTGCCCTCATCTTCGACCCAAGAAATATGATTATACTTGGGTAACATACTAGTAAATTCAATATGATATATTTATTTGATAGTAATGGTGGTTTTATGTAAACTTCAGATTTTCACACCTTATTTAATCGTTCTTTAAACTTGAAGAAAACAAACTTATAGCTGTGTTTGTGCAGGATATTGTAAAAGTCCCTTAAAAGTCACTTAATTTGCATATAGTAAGACTTGTTAATCCTTGCTTTTTGCAGAAACCTGTTTGAGAATAATAAACATTAACTGTAAAAGAAAAAAAAATTAATTGATATTTTATTGTTTAAGTGGCCCAAACATATTGAGTGTGTGCAGTGCTTTGTAAACACAAGGAAAAGGTGCTATATCATATACCTTTTGGATTGGAAATAAACATCTTCAATATGATTTTCTTTCCACACATCTCTAGCGGAATCAAGATCCTGGATGAGTACAGCAGTCTACCCTACTGTCCAGACAGCAAGCTACCCTACAAGCTAGAACAGAGCGACAGCTCAGCCTTCTGCGCCATCCTCCCCAACTTCCCTCAGGGTAAATTCACCAAGGTCACCTCCAACAGCGCACACACCCAGACGACGGGTCCTCAGACCCAGGTACAGCAGGCCCAGACCCAGACGGCAGAGATCGGTGGACCCGAGACCAACGGACATGCAGAGTAAAATCCTTCTGTTTCAGATGGCCTCTTTTAGGACCAGGTACAGCTGGCCCAGTCCCAGTCCCAGACATGCAGAGTAATATCTTCCAGACCCAGACACCCTCTTCAAGGCCAGGTACAATGGGACCAGTACCAGACATGCATTGTAAAAACATCCTCCAGTCTCAAACCACCTCCTTTAAGACCAGGTGGAGCTCATCCAGTCCCCTACATGCAGAGGAACACCTTCTAGTTCCTGACAGCCTCTTTTAAGACCAAGTATAGCTTTCCCAGTTCCAGATTCAGACATGCAGAGTAACACCTTCCAGTCCCAGCCGGCTTCTTTAAGACCAGGTTCAGCGGGCCCAGTTCCAGACAGGGACCAGATACTATCAGGGGACATGGAGAAGGCTGGAGTTGTTTGCTACCTAAGGCATTAGGTGTGTGTTTGACGTACCCTGAGGCTATCATTTAATAATCATTTAATCAAAGCGATCCCATTTTTATATTTGGAAACGGGCACCAGCACTATAGTAGTGGTCCACTTTCCTAGTCAAATTATTGTTAACCACAATAGTCTACCATTTGGACAATTTGTATGAAAAGTAACTTCATCAAAAGTTTTGAGTAATTTCTGGCTTACCATGACTTCACATAAGCTTAAAAGTTATATTCATTAGCATTCAGTCCTAAATAAACTGTCACCACTTGCATGTCATGCGTATCGAAATCACTTTCAAAAAGCCAAACCAAGTGTTTCTTTCTTGTCGTGGGATTTTCCCCCTCTTCATGTTCCTCTTCTTCAATGTCCTCTATTACAAGATCTCTTTGTGAAGAACAATTTTAGCAAAAACCTCAAACTCGATCAAAGGTAGCCTAAGACCAGATATATTTCATAGCTTCAAGGTCACTGTGAATACACTATTACCTCAACCATCACCGATCCTTTGTTTAGCTTTGAAAGACAGATAATAGATGGTTGCCATCAGTTAATTAGACCTTTTCTCCAACATCCTGTCCCTTTGTTGATGACGAGATGAGATCTTTTGTCTGGGTTTAGGGATAGAAGGATAATCCCAGCTTAAGAAGTCTGGGTTGTGCGAAAGTTGCTGTTAAGCCAAAGAGGGTTGGGGGTAGTAATTGCAAGCTAGTAACAGATTACAATACTAACTTGTCCATAACCTTTTAATATCAAAGAAATCTTTCAAGTATACCTTACATGGACTTTTGTTCATATCAAAATAATAATTCAATTACATAATCATTATTGATGAACTTAGTTTTACTTGATTCATTCCCATTTCTATCTTTCTACTTGTAACTATCAATCTAACAGACATCTTTCTATTTATCAGTCAATCTATTTATGAACCTATTAATCTATGTGTCTATCAATTTATCTATATCTCTCTCTGTCTGTATATCTATCTCTCTATCTATCTACATGTATCTATTTGTCCATGATCATAAATATTTTAATATATTTATTTATCTGGTTTTCTTTCAATCTATAAATCTTTATCAAAGATGCACTTGGTTTGATTTTTTTTTACTCTCCCAACTCCTGCCAAATTAAAAAAAAAGAAAGATGGAATGAAGAAAGGTTAATCTGGTCAGATGTCATGTAGCATATTGTTATGGGCCTACAATGGGCCCACCTGGTTTTTTATGCTACTGTCACAATTCATCATCCAGTTACTGTGAACTCAAATACCTATTGTTATGCTTGCTTGCAAGGAATCAAAGACTGTGTACCAATTATCCATTGTGCAGCCATTTTGTTCCTCTTTAATTGCAAATAAAGTCAAACCTGCTTATAAAGGCTTTGCTGAGTAAAATGCAAAGGTCTTTTTTGTAAGTGGTCTTTCTCTACAGGTTCGGTTATATTTCTCTTTTCGCATCCATGTATATCAGTACCACAGCCCACAAGAACAAAGGACAGTTTGTCTATGAATATGTTCTTGTGGAACAGGATCTCGATCCTTCACAAGTGAGAACACTTGAATCTCTGAAATCACTGAGAGCACACGAATCACTCCGATATTTCATTTTGAATGATTCACCTGTCTTTGTGGCCTTTATACACAGGTTTTGGGGTTAGCAGCTATCTTTCTGGAGTTAAATTGCATTTTAACAACCACTGGTTGTGTTTATAGTCAGTGGCCTTTCTATATTAGGTGTACAGTACTCATTATCTATATGTCTCTATGAATGAATCTAATCTGGCCACTAGACGGGTAGAATTTTTCCCAGAGAAGGGAACATAGCAGGTTTGACTGTATCATAGAATCACCTCTCAGTTGGCTGTCGTGGGGCTCATGACGCAAGGCTGTACCTACGGTAATACTAGTATTTTCAAAGAAACTTACAAAATCAAATGTAAGAGAGGCTTGTTGTGAGGTATCGATCCACAGTTTACATGTGCAAGTTTCCGTTAACACTATGACTCTCTCTATGGACCAATCTTTCAGTATCCAATTTTTCTTTTCTTGTGCATAATTTGCTTTTTTCTTTTAATTCTTGTATTCATCTTTGATTCATAACTGTAGATTGAAATAGTGTAGTACTCCAAATTTTCCGTGAAGTGTCAAAAGAAAAAAAAAGTTTTAAAATGACTTCTTGCCAGGTGAACTTTGAATCTTGTTAAATCTAGTTTGGACTATTCGTATATGAAACATTATTTTACGTCTTCTACTTATCTCTGTGTATATATTGCAATGTTCGATTTATTTAGAGGCTGCAATATGTGTTTGCATATTTTACTTCTCCTCTCGCGCTTCGCCCTTTTTTTTTTGTGCAAAGCGTGTCGTTATAAATGATGTAGTGGTTAAAATTGAGCAAAGATTCATATACATGTATCAATCTTGAATAAGCCAGTTTGTAATTCATTTCATGGTACAAAGGACCCTGAAATTACCCCAGTTTGAACGCGCACGCTGATTTATTTTGGTGGACGCGCTACTTGTGTGATCTGTAAAATCATCATGAAAATCATACCGGTGCGCACGTCATGGTGCGTAAAAAAAATGATAGCGTATAAAAGTCAATTGTACCCGTTATAAATAACCTTTATCTGCACAAGCGCAAATTGTAATTACGAACTGGCTTGTTGCCTTTGATCAAATTAGTTGTTCACATTAAAAGAACATGTTAGAAAGCCTTATTAATATATCCCTCAAAAGTTTGTACATGTTTTTACAATGATCACATTTTATAGAAGGTATACATGCACGTGAACTGATCCTTTAATTCAACACAGATTTCAACTTACATGTACATGTACACGAAAAACGCCCCCGTGCATTCAGGGGTATTTTGTAATGTAATGGTTGAATTTGCTAGTTCATCACGAGATATGTGGGGTAGAAACATTCAAAAAATTTGATGTATTTTGTAAACGGTGTATAGCTCCCTGTAAGAAGCACACCTGTCAACTGTTTTGGATGTTGAATTCTTCATTTGGGTGTACAGTTAATGTAGTGTAGGGGAGGTTTTGGATTTCTTCTCATAGCAATATCATTCATTGATCGTGCGTAAATGTACTTGGCGATACACAGAATTCACTTTCGTATGATCTGCCCTTTTAATAAACAGAATAAGGGCTTCAGCACAAACTTGATATTATCACCAGGATGGATAATTATGTCACTTCTACGGTTTCCAAGAGTGACCTTTTCCAAAGGGCAAAGGCGAACATTTAGTAGACGTACTAGAAAGGAAAATGTGAACATGTGTTTGATTTTTTTGTGAACTTGCTTGGGATATATAAGATGCTTTGTGCAAAGTTCTTTTTTTTTTAGTGTAATGTGAAACATGGAGAAGTTTGAACTTAGGGTATTTAAATGCTAACTTAACTTTTACCACATGCTTTTGATGTTTATCCACTGATATTCAAATATGATGAAGTGACGTGAGGAAATGTAGCTTTAGTCAGAAATCCTGTGTTTTTTAAGTGTTGTATCGTTTATGAGACCCTGTATGTTATGTATTTGGTTCATGGACGTAAAAATGAAGAAAAACATGAAAATGCAGACTATTTACTATTTGATTTTGTACTTAAGTATTATGTTAAAGGACTCATCACTGAATTGTAAATGATTTTTGTTCAGGATTATGATAATATGCATTCTCTTCTGACTTATTTTTTTGTGTCATTTATGTGGTGCCAATTTGCAGATTGGACTTCTCCTATGAAGTGCTGTACGACGACTTTCCTTTTATAAAGTCGTTGGAGCACAGATTGACCATTTGTTTTTTGGTGGGAATAATTGTGAAAGTTATTTCAGTGTGTTCATTCGGAAATCGATGTGTAAATTTAATGTAGCATGTTGGTGATGAATTTTACTTCACATTTAAAAGAAAAGACAAAGAGTTGATGATTAAAAAAAAGATTATAAACTTGTAAGATATGTCTTTTATTTTGTGATAATATGATAGCATGGACTATATATAGTTGTCATGCACTAAATTGTAGTGCCTTAGACAGTGTCACTTTTTGGAAATTTGTAGATTGCACATAGTTCACTTTCAGGTTGAATTTGTCGACTGTTTTTTGACTACTTGCTTAGTATACATACACATGCAAGTAGGCCTTGTTAGTATGTCTGTTTGATATCAGAAATTTGGCAAATTGATAATGCATTGTTTCATTTGAAATAAATGAGTATGATAGTATAATGTATTTTTCCCCCTTATCTGCTCATCCAAACTTGAAAAGTTTTTTTCTGTACATATGATTAGTGTGAGCTCTTCAATTCCAGTGTGCAGGGCATTCGTTGTTTATTTTATGTACAGGTTACGTACAAACTTGCGATTCATTCATTTGAGCTGTACATAATTAAAATTGTATGTAAACTAGATGTACATATTGTAAACAAAAACCCATCTTTCTTTTTGAAAGCTGTTTTACGCCGTTGTTTAGAAACTGAAGATTTCGTGCCGTGTTAGAGAGTGAGAGGATGCAGTGGTATTAACAATGTTTCCCAATCTTATGTATCTTCCCCATTTCATTCAACCTCTAAAGAAGTAATGATGATGATCTTTTTATTATGCAAATTGGAATGCACCTGAGTTGAGCTTTTTTTTTTCTGTTGTGTACCAAAAAGCAAGAAAGAAATGGGTAATTTTTTGTGACACAATCATTTTTTTTTTTTTTTAATTCTCTCCATTTTATCTTTTCATGCTTCTGACTGTCATGTATATCTGTACAGAATTTCCAGTCGAGATTTTTCTCTATGCGTGTTGATCAATTTATCAGTATTTTTTTAGTGTGTAGTTTGTTTGTGTTGACAATATTTGGATGTTGATTTGTTTTTTGTAATAGTTCCTGTCAATTTATGTTTGATGTTATGGAAGACAAAATGCTCATTTATTCTTCTTAGACATGCTATGGACTTTGAAATAGACTATTTCAAACTGCTTGTGACTTGACAATGACTCTCAAATTGCCATACCCGCCTGGCGAAAATAGTATCGAGCATGTACTCGATGCTTCTTTAGAATTATGACTCCAGTTGTTCTTGTGACATATATGTAGTGTTATATTCAATAGACATGATATACTCGGTATATGGTTGATATGCTCTTGACCAACTAGTTTGCAGAGGTATATTCATGTTGCCGTAAAATCAAAATTTCAGTTTATAGTGAACAATTTCATTTCCATTATAGCTTGGTTCAAATCTTCATTGAGAAAGTTTACGGTACTCATTTTATTTTCACATCTTAGATGCTTATTTATGTCCCGTGATAGTCACTCAGTATTCTAAATGATTGATTTGTTTCCTGATTTTTCATGATTTTTGTTAATGATTCATTATTTATATTATTATGAATATTATTAAGATAAAAATTATTTCAATTTATTCTTATGTCTCTCCAAAATCTGTGCTTAGAAATTAAAAAAAAAAAAAGATTCATCATTAGGATTCAAACTGGTCTACTTTTCTATACAGAGTATTAAGATATGAATAAGAGTTATCCTACCAAGCAATTTCTTAATTATTGATGTTATTCTTGCTAAATTCTGACTATAGTTTACAAGAATACTACTGGTATTGAAGATTGCTACCACAAAAGATAGATAACCTCATGTTAGATATGCAAACATATACTTGTATCATTATTGAGTTCAGTCAACAATTTAGGTAATTTTGTTTATTGGTTATAAACAGTTAGTGCCCTATGTATCTATATGTTGTAAGTCTTTATAGTACTCTGTCTTACATTAATGCAGAGCCATGTTTTTGGATCTTCATAAGTAAACTGACTCTTCTCAATCACAAAAGAGATTTTTTTTTTTTTTTTTTTTTTTAACAGTAATTTGATTTTTATCTCCATAACAAGTACAATGATGTATACCTAATGGAGAGAGAAACAGTGTATGAAACAAAAATTTAAAAAATAAATTAAAAGTAGTTTAATTGAAACAGTTGATACATTACGGTACAGATTACTATTTTTTGCTTTAAATATACCTTTTTTTTTGTAAGTGATGTCAATTTCAAAATAGCTCAAAATATTTTCTTGTTTCTGGGTTAACTTTATTAGTGCCATCAATCAAACAAAAGCCATCAGTAGACTTCTGTCTAGAGATTCAAAATGCATGCCTACTTGTAAATTAAGTCATGCAGAGATATGTTTTACATCATCCCATATGCTTTCAAGAAATCCACTCTAGAACAATATTGATAACTTCCTGTTTTACCTATGAAGGTCATCTACTCATCATTTCAATAGGCATTATGCTGGTATATTGTTTTGTTTTGTTAAGATTCTCTGCAAATGTATTGCAATTGTGTTCTTATAATATATCTAGGAAGCTTTGTAATCATGCAAACTGCATATTGTCTGTTTAGAGACAGAAGGGCATTAAACCCTCTGGAAATGAGACTTAATGCCCTTCTGGCTCCAAGCGGACAGTATCTGCTCAAGTTATGTTCCTTATGGTGTGTTTGAGATGGTCACCACTGTTTCAGTTGTTTTTGTTGTTTTTTTTTTTTCTTTGTAATGCTACAGCATGGAAATGAGTTAACTAGACTAATGGTTTGCAAACAACTATACAAACTGTTTGTTAAATGGTTAAAATACGATGAATAACGGTTTGTAAAGAAATTATCATTTGCTTTTGAAACAAAAATTACTCTGTGATACATTTTCTAAGCAGTCGATTTTAATAAATAACAAAAAATTTCCATTAAATCTAAACAATGAGAGTACATGGAATTGAAACATATCCAGCTATTATTCTGGTTAAAGTGAAAATTTTATCTTTATTTCTTTTTTTTTCTGATGTTTGAAACATGATGTTTTTGATCTGAGAATATACACTGTTTAATTGCTAAAAATAAGTCTGCAAGTCGGGTTACTTTCAGTTTAAACCAATGAACTTTCTGGTTATGATACTGACATATTTATTTTCGTTGTGCAGGATGCTATACTGCACATGCTCTACAAACAAAATATCTTTCTCCAAAGTGAATAAATGCAGTGTTTGAAAAAGTGACAGTTGCTTTGTTTTTGTCTAATTTCTTTTTGTTTCCCCTGCCCAGTAAGTGGGTTTTTTATTTTATTTCCTCAAATTGTAGTATACATGTATTTGATAATGTAGATATTTTGTGCATTTCAAATCCAGTCTCCCATTCTGTTGTTTCCTAGATTGCTTTGGCAACTGGAAAAGGATACTTTGCAGATCTTTCAGCATTGGACAGAGTGAGACAACCATAGAGGGAAGGAGGGAGGGAGGGGGAGGGGAGGGGGGGGGGGGAGAAAGAGAAAGAGGCATCTGTCTTTAGTATAGCCTTTTAGTGATCAAAGTACAGTAACAAGTTGTAGATACTAGTTCAGAATTCAATATCCTGTGATCTGCTACTTTGTGCTAGCTGTAATTTTTTTTACAATTCTCTGCTATAAGTATGTGTAGAGTGTTCTACCTATTGTGGCCTCGGCAAACCAATAATTATCTACGGAGAGCCAGAGGGGCATTATTAACCCATATCCTTTAACCCTTTCAAGACAATTGACCACATTTTGTGATTTGGCTCAATAACTTTGGATTCAGAGCTCTAAAAAATATACTAGATGCATGAGTAGAAAGAGCAAAAATTTCTGCACATACTACGTCCATTTTTGTTGCATGACCATATGGCGTTTCATGCCAGAAATATAAAAAAGGAGAATAAGCTTTAAAATCCTTAAATTGGCAATACATTGAGAGTTTCAAAATCATTGTTTTTTATCAAAATTGGCCATTTTAAAAACTTTTCGACAAAATTCCTAACCATGTATATTGTTTTCAAAGACATTACACCTAATTAGAAGCATGTAGCACTATAAGAAAAATATTGTTGTTGCCAATTGAAGAACAAAATGTGATCAATTTAGCCCTAAAATAATTCCTGTCCTGAAAGGGTTAACGCCTTTATGTCTCTGAGCAGACGATTTATTGGACTTTTCTCTCCTGTGGCTTTTGGGGATGAGTAGTTTTGAAAGGGTGCAGGGCTGCTAAGAGATGGGCTCTGTGTGAGAAACTAAAAAAAAAAAAAAAATCAATACGTTTGAAGGAGAGTGCGGGCATGCTGAAAGCGAGTGGAGAACAATAATGGAAAGAGATGGAAA
This sequence comes from Heliocidaris tuberculata, assembly GCA_025618425.1. Lineage (NCBI taxonomy): Eukaryota > Metazoa > Echinodermata > Echinoidea > Camarodonta > Echinometridae > Heliocidaris > Heliocidaris tuberculata. The sequence continues at coordinate 24,582,152 of CM046849.1, forward strand.
GAATGAGTGAAACTGACAGGAGATATAGACGGAGACAGATATACTCATCGGTAACACACACACACACACACAAAAGTGAAAGTATACAAAATAATAGAAAAAGTGGAAAAAAGGATAAGAATGAATTTTGATATTAAGCTAAAGATGAAAGAAGTGAAGGTATTTCAGAGAGCGGAAAGAACGGTACAAAATGGCTCATATGGTAGCAGAATAGAATGATAAATTGAATGAAAATATATACAAAAGATAGGAAAGGGAGGGGGGCAGAGAGAAGGAGACTTTGATCAAGAAAGAAAGACAATTATACAGATACAGAGAAGAAAATATAGGGGGGAAACAGGGATAGGAACATACAGTGCAGAGAGAGTATACTACTGTAAGCTATATAACGAAGGAGTATAATTCCTTGCTATAACACTCGATATATAAGGGAACTGCATATAACTACAAACATGATATATAATTTGCAGGCAAAATAAATAGAGCATGGGATATTGTTTTATAATTAGTCATAACATTACATGCAATAAGTTTCCACGCTCTCCGAGCACCCATACACACGTGTGCTGGAAACTACTCCCATACAGCGAAATGAATGGCGAATGCATAGTGTATTCGAGACCATAGCGCAGCAGAGCCATCTAGCGACAGGTGCCGTAACCAACGCTCCCATATAAGGAGAAAATAGGCGGAGTTTCTCCACGAAGCCGTAATATGTAAATCTTGGGAAACGCATTCTGCGTATATCATTGGTCCAAAGATCTTTCACGTAATTTGCATAACAAATAGAGCGATGGAGTTTTCCCCCACGTACGTATTGTACACATGTGTTTCATTTCGGCATGTGTGTGTGGGTACGGAAGAATACACACAATAAACACGACTCGAAAAAGCGACTGCAAATTGTTGCCGAAGCTTTCTGTCGGGTTGTCCCATTGCGAAGCTTCTATATAGTTCTGGAGTGGATTATTGCATTGGAAAGGTTCGTTGGACGCAGAGTTCTGATATAAAAACATTTAAATTCAGCGACTTCATATCTTTCGGTATTCTAAGAGGAAAGATGTCTTCCAGGTCTCGATTTAGCTTCGATTTCGGTGACAATTCCAGGAGGCCGCGTCAGAAACTCACTCGCCAGCACTCCATGAACGCTTTGACGGAGACTGTCCCGTGCAAGGCCGTCATGGTCGGGGACTCGAAGGCGGGCAAAAGTGCTTTGGTCAACACGTTTTTGGAGAAAGATCGTCTGATTGAGGTAGGTAAAAAAAAAAAAACAGCAACAAAAAGAGGAGAAAAAAGAATATGAAGGATAGTGCCAAGAGTATGTACATGTACCATATATATATATGTGTATAGACTATATATCAGAAATTTTTAATCCAAATTGAGTTGATACAAGGGAAATAAAGTAAAAATATCCATATTTCTTTGTTTTTTGTTTTTTGTTGTTTTGTTTCATTTTATTTTTTGTTATTTTATTTTTTGCTTTTTTCATTTAAAAAGAAGGAGTGCACTCACACTTATGCAAGGTTATTGGAGATAACCTCGCACTCTGTACCTTCATACCATGAGCAATTGCCTCCCATAGCAAGTGTGTGATATCTTGCACATATGTGTGCGGCAGAGGAGCAAGATCACAGACCAAAAACAGCCTGAAAAATTCACTTGATGAAGATGATAAAGATCCTATGAAAGGATCTGGCATGAAATTAGATATTCTATCATTCTAAAATGTAGAAGGAAGTATTTTCTCAAAATTTTGCCGATTATATTGGTGTTTTTACCTCTTCAACTTAGAGGTCGTGACAGGCTGAAATTTACACGTCAGCTCCATATAGTGATAGTCCCGTGAGTGGAAGGAGTGGTGCCTATTTTCTGAGCTTTTCAATATTTATATATTTATTTTATTATTATTTTATTTATTTTTTAGCGAGATGGCTAGCACTTCCCTTACCATTTCGGGAAGTACTTATATGCAACATGAAACCTATTTATATCCTACTTATAAATTTCATTTTGGGGGAGAAATTTCACTCAACATTTTCTCTTGGTCATCTCCAAATCTACCATGTCTGCCAAATTGACAATATTAAGATAGTAGTTGTAAAAACATGTTAATGATGATTTTAAAATATTTTATTTTTTCAGTATGGGAAATGGTAGCACTGAAAGCAGTCAAATCTAAACTTATTTTAAGTTGTTTTTGTTCATTTTTTTTCACTTGCAGAAAGATGCTTTCAAAAAGCAATCTGAAATACAATTTGGAACAATAAAAACTACATGTATTGCAAAAAAATATGGAAATCACATTCTGCAATGTGGTCAAGATTAGATTAGATTTCCTTATCTTTTTAAAATCAACTTCAATACATTTTCTACGAAGACGATTCACCAGATATCATTCTTGTTTGTCGTCTAGCTCATACTCATTTTTATAAAGCCATATCAATATGAATAAAGGTGCACTGATCGATACCAACATCATATCATTCGAACTCTTCTTTTTCAGATCTACAAACCCACAACTTTTGATCGATATACAACAATCCTGGATTTTGACAAGCACCACATAGAGCTCAATTTGTGGGACACCGGAGGTAAGAAATTGGATTATCATAAATAGCGCAAAACATGTTCAGCTATTGAAAGAATTGAATTTATAGGGAATCTCTGTTCATCACAAAACATTGTGAGACTCCATGCTGATTGTATAGAACTTGCATGGAATGTGCAATTGAAATTTTCTGGCAATTATTTAAAATCCACTTCCGACTTCTTATTGCCATTCTAATTACTTAGCGAAGGGTAGCAGTAAAATTTTCACGCAAAAATTGTTGCCGTCTTATCACTTGCTTAACAAGCAAGAAATGAAGTTTTATGACGCGACTTTACACTGCTGTGATTTTGTATCCAGGAACACAAAACAAGGGCAGAACCAGGATTCTCTTTCAGGAGGGGGAGATAGGGGTATAAAAAAAAAATCTCTGGCAGGGATAAAAGAGGGGGTGCAGGCTTGTCTCATATTTTAAAGAGCTTTTTTTTTATTACAACAATATCTGGCAAGCAAAAGAAAAAAGGGATTATTATGATTTCAGGTGCCTTTGGAGTATGGGGGGGGGGGCATGGGTTGGTTATGTCCCCATCCCCTTGCACTTTCTAATTAGAGTGTGCAGCCACCCCTTTTTATTCCTGTGCACCCCCCATTCCCTGCTCACTTTCCCACACCACGGTAGCAAGCTCAAACGATCAGCGGCAGGGAAAACCTGTTGTCGACATCCTTTGTGCTACCATCTTACCCCAGGAGCAAGGCTTTTAAGGTCTTTGTGTTAGCTCATGCAGGAAGCATTGTGCCTGGGATGCTAAGAAGAAAAGGCCAGTCTCATATTCTGACAGAAAAGTGCAGTGGGGAAATTCGAGAGCAACAGAGATGACTCACGAAGCATGAAAACACATTTCACTTCTCCAGGCTACTGGGTCTTTCTGAAATTTTCGAGTTTATATGCAGGCCCAGAACCTTGCATATGGTATTGTCATGGAAATGAACTCTATGGAATCAGATACTCTCTTTGCAAACTTTCATTCAATTTAGCTTAATTGCTTAATTTTATCTCCAAATACTGAAAATGGATGATAACAGTATTAATATCATGAAACTAAAGAGATTAATATTGATGTAACAAAGGGACATCTCCCATCTTTGTCTCATGCTCTACAGATTTAGGAGTTATTTGATCGCTGTGCAGTTACTAATAATTGTGAGTTACTGAGAAATATAAGACTGGGTTCTGGTGGTGTGATTATATTATGAAAAAAAAATATTAGAAATTATTTAGAAAAGTTGATTATGTATTACATCACAATGACTGTGTGCATTGTGAGGTTCCGGAATTGCAAAAATGACTTATACTGATGAGGCTACCCTTGGTAAACAATACATATTATTATTATTACTATTGATATTATTATGATGATGATGATAATGATGATGATGATGATTATTATTATTGTTATTATTATTATTATTTTATTATTATCATTATTATTATTATTATTATTATTGTTATTATTATTATTATTATTATTATTATTAATCATTATTATTATTAATAATATTATTATTAATATTAATCTAGCTGAGAATCACATACATATAGGCCTGCAGTGAATAGCACTGCACACAGATATGGTTAATTGGAACTTGCATGTGGCATTCAAATTTGTCCAAAGTTGTAACATTTTTCTTGTCATATTTGGAATATGAACTCATTTCAAAAGCAACTGTTTCCATGTGACATTGCTAGTCCTGTGATATTCTTTCACATGCATGTAAGAATAAAAACAAAGAGAAAGCATGCATATTTTATCACCATTACTGGAACTTGACTTTCTCTGCAAGGTTTTCATGGATGCTGATATAAGGTTCTATTCATATTCTATGGAAGTGCATATTCTGAATGAAAGATAGTTACAGACTGAGGCTATTTTATTGACAGATTCATGATCAATCCATTATTGTGTGTACTTACTGGTACTTGCAATGAAATGAAATCATTAGAATAAGGACCAGACATTTTTAACATTGGACAGCTGCTCGTCATCTGTCAAAATATTATATCAGCAGATTAATCATGCTTTCACCCTCCAAATTTGTAATATTCTATTCCATTTACTCAGCTACATTAATTTACAAAGCAGGCCAGTAAGTCACACACAATCCTGTCAGGGGTATGCCCACATTTTATAAGAATAAATTGATCAATAATATTAACTAATTAGGTCAATTAATCATTCACTCGGTATAACAAGGAGATATATGTTAATTATATGGGTTAATCAAACAGGCTTCAAGCATCCTGTCAACAGACCATTTTTTGTAATGCAGTCAAATTTATACACACTTGCCTAGTAGCAAAATATTATGTTCACCTGTTGCAAAGTATACAGGTATATATATGAATTTTATCTATTTCATTGAATGTAAACAGAATTTCAGTTCATCTTTTAGCTGTGATGATATTTCTATTGAATAAAACATTTCAAATCAAATCAAATATTTATTGACGCTCACTAAGTTTTCCTTCTACAAATTCCCATTTTTGTCAAGGTTAGGTTTGATTAACCTTTTAATTATCTCATCAAACATCTTTGGCCTTCCAATCTTATTTCAGTCATCCACATCTTCATGCTCAGTCATGCATTCGTCTACGCAATAAGCTGTGTAGTATGCTGGCTATGTTCATATCAGAAGTTAAGACGTTTCTACATCAAATTAATATTTATTGGGAAAAACAGGAAAATTCCATGTTAGTAGTGAAACTGAATACCATTCAGACCTACAAGTTTCTCTCAGAAACTCAAGGAAGGATTACATTTACCATCGTCAAGAAATCTAAGTGCATGAAACACTGTATGGTTTTATCTGAAAAGGACTAATAAATTTGATATACATAGTTTGAGGCCAGGATGTATATCATGATAATTGAATGTGTTCTTTAGTACCTATTTATTTTGGTGCATCTATTGATAAGTAATTTTCTTCTTTGTAAAATCAGTGAAAGGCTGAAAATATTTTAGTCTGAATTGTACTAGAAATGACATGAAATTACCGTAGTCATCTGCCGATAGTTATGATCGGTTATCTTATCTTTTACTTGCAATGCTTTACTCTTTTGGCTCTCATTGCTGAACTTGAGTACTGGTCATGTGATTGCATTGTGAAAGAAACTGTATTGAAGTTATTGGGAAAGGTTTAAATATGATTGCATCTTTCACAATGCAATCACATGACAAGTACTCAACAGCACTAAGAGGCTCCACAAGGGCAAAATGTTGCAGTAAAAGATAAAAGAGTGTATTTTGAGGTTTTGGAATTTAAAAAAAAAAATAAAAAGTTTATTGAAAATCATTTACATTGAAAAGCACTGCACAGAGACATGGGGACATGTAGGGCAAGTTGGGCAACACATTTATAAAATTTGTTCTAAAGTTATTTTGAGCCAATTGGAATATAATGGCATTTTATGTGCAATTCCTTTTATTTGACGTTGCCATTAATATATTCTTTCATTCATGAAGTAAACGAATGAGAAAGTTCAGAATTTTTTTTTTTTTTACCTTCTCCAGAACTCAGCCTTCTCCTTAAAATGAAGAATGGTGGATTCAAATTTTGATTGGCTGGATTGAAAAATATTTTTAAAATGTACATGTACCTAGGCAACACTACGTCACCCTGAAAAACATACCCCTCAGAACTGAACCCGGCATTTTACAGTCCAGTAGTTCCCGGATATTTTCATGCATCACCGCACTCTATAACCCCATTTTATTCCCCCGGAAAAGACCATTCATGTGTTATGTGAATCTGCTTATTTCACATGAAGGGGCAGGAGATACATAGGGAAAGTGGAGCGGTGCAGAGCCTGTACATGTACTTAACCTCATTCACACTCTAGAAATGAGTAGTTCATGTAAGATTCACTCTTGTAGTAAGAGATGTACAAACCAAGTGAATGACCCACACTCACACTCTCTCTCTCTCTCTCTCACACACACACACACACACACACATGTGAGTGCCTTTGAAGGCCCAGTTGCAAGGAAGTGACCCCTCCCCTCGCCCCCCCAGAAAAAAAAAAATTAATAAAAAATAAAAATAAAAAACAGTGGCTGTACGCCAACAATTTTTACTTGGAATTCAGATGGAAACTTTAGGGGTTCAATTGCATTAGCTCCTTGTTTAAATATTTGACATTTTGGGGGTCAGAAAGGATTTTTTTTTTTTAGCCCTAGTGTACTGGACCTCTGCTAGTGTAGAGCCTTTCCAAATTCTGGGAATACCCTATCGTAAGACTCTAAAAGCACTTATTTGGTTGTTATAAAGATGGAAATGCTCAGAAGTCCAAATTGTCTCAATCTTTTTAATCATTCATGATGTGAGCATGTTTATTTTGGAATGTGAATGGGGGTGAAAAATAAAGAGGCATCCCTCAGAGGGAGCATCTGAGATGGATGATGAAAGGAAAGCAAGAACATAGATTTAGCTCTGGTTCTCTGGTTCACAATAAATGTCATTTCTATTTATTGAAGGGATTGCGCAAACCGATCACAAGATTTCAGTGTGTTCAGAGAAGTGGTAGATTTGCTTTTGCCGAATTCCCAAGGTTGTGTAACACCTGTCATGCACATATATCTTCCTTTCTTTTTAGAATTAATTCCCAGTTCATATCCAGTTTTTTTAAGGATTCTGATTGTATGTTAGAAAGATAACTTCACATGGATCTTTGAAGATTAGATCACTATTCTACATGTAGATTTAGTCCGGACTCTGGAGTCAACCTTCTGTGGCAGTGAATCTCAAAGGAGTACCTTATATTTGTAAATTCCGCCCCCCCCCCCCCCTTTATTGCACTTTTCTTGTACCGCCAAGGAAAATTGATTACCAGATTCTTTTCCAGATTTTTTGAAAATGAGGAAAGGGATTTTCCTATACTTAAAAATAGCAAATAGCCAACAACAAAAAAAGGGTTATGAAGCATGGGAAGAAAGGAACAGGACACTAGCAAGTAATTCTGTTTGGTCTAAGGGCTTACTTCGAACCAACGGATCACGTTCACGTCACGTCGTCATGTTACACGAATTTCGTGAATACTAAGCCCTAAATTCATGAAGGGTTGGGTGTAACGTTTATGACATACCCCCCTCTTATTGAGTATTCATAGATTTGCAGTACTTTTTTATAAAGTGTCGGGTAAACCGGACCCGATACTTCACCAACGAGAGGGGGTATTTTACAAATGTTGCACTCTACCCTTCGTGAATTTAGGCTTAGTATTCAGGAAAGGTTGTGTAACGTGACGATGTGACATGAACGTGATCACATGATGGTTTGAAGTAAGCCTGTATAAGTGTAAAAATCACTAACTGTTCCCACTGGTCTGTACTGTAAAATTGTTTGTAATGTACTAAAAACTATAAACACAACAATACAAATTTGTAATTGGATCTGTTTACAATGTCAGAAGAACTTGATGTAAATAAAATGGCCTCTTGACCTTGGGTACACCATCTGATGACCTGAGGTGACCCTGAGTCAGGTCACAGACAGATGACATTCCAGTGTGTGTAGGTCTTGGTCTTCGGAAATATTTTACTCTTTTTCCGCCCAACTTATCAGTTGATCTGGATACATAGTCTGCTAACACAGACTCATTTAGACAAAATTATATGATGGCTTGAGCCTAATCATGTAATCTCCCTTTGCCTGTCTCTAGATGTGTCTATGCTTTTACAGCACCTACATGTATGAGGTGCATGTAGAGTCTTTAGAAAGACACTTCAGACCTGTGTTCTGTGACTGACAAGGCTTCATGCCTGCAAACTACATTATAGCCTATATGTTTCCAAAGCATGGTTGTATTGGGCACTGACAGCTAGTGGAAAAGAAAGCACTGAAGTGAAAGACTGTCATACGGCTGTTATCCAGAAATATTGGTTATTTTCCTCTAAAGCCTAAAGCATTATCAGTGGGGAAGCCTATAGCTTTCAGATGATCTTTTAAAGCCTGTGAGGCCCCAAATTAATTTGTCTATTTAAGAATAGCTAGATACTAAACAAAACAAACACACAACAGACCTTGCAAAAGATATGATACTGAGAGGTGAAATAGCTGTTATACCTGGCTAGTGGCTAAAATGCAAGTGTTTTCCATTATGTTTGTTACTCTTGTTAAATGCTGAAACAATAGATTTCTGGTCAATTCCATTTTCCTTCTCTTTTTTTAAGCTACAAGATTTCTTTTTATTATGTTTCATTGCGACACTGGACTTTACTGTTCATGGCCTTTAAAGTAAAAGGTGAATTTTAGGGGAACAGGAATCGTAATTTTGAATCATGCTGTGAGTCAGAGTCAGCTGTTGAGGTCATGTGACCTGTGTCTTGTGCATCCTATTGTGATCAAGATTCCGAAACACCTGTACAATTCAAGGACTACCACCCTCCCCCCTCTTGAAACAAAAAATCTAAACAATCCCTCACAAAGCTTGTTTGATCACTGATTTGTATTAATTTACAATTTGTCTTATGCCGTCATAAAAAGTGTGGGGTCATTATCTGCCAACGATTCCTTGTTTCTTTCCTTTATTTTCATCATATAACACCAAGGAGTTATCATAACTCCTTGATAACACATACCATTGGCCCTGTTGTTATTGAATTACATAGCTGTTGAAGATCAAATTGAGTTCTGGTCATGCAATTAAATTGTGAAAGAAACTATCTCAAAGCAATTGGCAAAGGTTGAACATGTCTACATAAGAATTGTTTTATACTGTGTTGTTTTGGAATCATCATAATAGGTAAGAAATTGACCCAATCTCACTGAAAAGCACATGTACTGCACACAGAAATGGGTATATGGGACTACACACACAAGTGGCACAAATGTTCGACTCAAACAGTTCAGCAATTTCTAGTCATTTTTTAAATATGAGGGCATTTGAAGAGCAATCCTTCTCATGGGATTTTTGTTTCTACTATGATGTTCTTCCAAACTGACATAGAGAAATGAGAAAGCTTACAAATTATTTTTCACCTTTCACCGAACTCCACTTTCCCTTTAAACCTGTATTGTTGCATGGTTATACTCTCCAGTAGTATATCCATGACTGTTGAAATGAACTGCTGTGGCTATAGTGACTCTTCAATTTAGAATTCTCATTTAACCCTGTTGCAGGATTACAAAATGGCATACATGTAATTTCACTTTTATTGCAGAATGGCCTATTAATGAGCAGATAAATTGCAGATCCAAGAGGACCCTTAGTCAAACTAAATCTGCCATACTTCAAGTACACACCTGAGTACTGTAAACATGCACTATTAACACCCCCCCCCCCCCCAACACACACACACACTACATTGTCCCCACTGGTCGACGAATCATTCATCAGTCATAAAATTATTTTCATAATCCATCAAAAAGTGGATTTACTCTAAAAGCATATGAATTACAATCAAACCCCTGGCCCCCAAACCAATCTGAGCGATGAGTGTATTAGAGTGTCCATGATGCCATGCTTTTCAATGGTAAATGATTAGCTCTAATCATCCATATATGTAACCCTTTTTCGCTATCACGACATGAAGCTCTAGTGTTTGTCCATACTAGAATGCAGAACTCTCTGTTTATCGGCCCATCTTTCTGTCTGTCTTAATGACCCTGTTCACACTGTAAGGGTGGATATTGGACCACGCTGTCATACTGTAAAACCAGATACTTTTGCAACAGAATTTTTGTGAATCGTTAATGACTGCCAATTTTGCAGCAAGATACTTTCTCGTATTGCATTAATTTCCTGTTGTCTCAATTGTGATTTTATTAATTCACGGCATGAAACTTCCACTTCAGCAAAATCATGGACCTACTAATAGGTCCATGGTCTGATAGTGCGGTCCATGTTTTGTGTAGCACTCCCATTTTCAGTTGTCCTGTTGCATCAGCAGTGCACATGCTTTTCTGGCTCCCTGTAGTTTGTTATTGGATGCACCAATGCCATGCCCTACACATGTAGTCACACCCAACAATTCATACCTCAGAATTGTACTTATATTTAGCAGTGAGAAAAGGCTCTTCCATGATGGACCTACAAGGTCCATGATCTCATCCAGTGTTGATAAGCTCATCCAGAGCTGTTAATGGGATATCCCTCTCACCAAAACTTACTGGTAGCTGCATGGGTCATTGTCAAGGGTTTCCTTCTCATAAGAGCTTGTTATGGGTCAGCGTGGTGACAAGCTGGTAATTTCTTATTCTTTATGGGATATTTCTCATGCTTTCACTGGTCTGTTTCTGCCATCTTTTCTGCTTTTGTCAAAATCAACTTACTTGTTACCATTTATCAGAATGCACTTCTTCTTTAGAGTCTCTCTAGCAGTGAGAACAGGCTTTTCCTCTTTCTTTCGCTCTCTGTCTTTCACTTTCTCTCTCTTTATCTCTTTATCTCTCTATCTTTCTCCATCTCTCTCCCCTCTCTCTCTCTCTTTCTCTCTCTTTCTCTTTCTCTCTCTCTCTCTCTCTCTCTCTCTCTCTCTCTCTTCTCTTCTCTTTCTTGGTGTACAGATTATAGGCACATCTAGAGCTGTTAATGAGTTATCCCTCACAGCCAAAACATATATGTAGTTGGTTCATTGTCAAGAGCTTTTTTTCTGAAAAGAGCTTGTAGTGGGTCAACATGGTGGCAGGCTTATTGGATATGTTAGCATCATCATTGCTACTAATGGACTCCAGCTGATCAATGGAAAATGAAAGAATGGATCTGTGGTATAGTTTGAACAGATTCCACGGGGAAATCTCATTATGCCATTTAGCCGATTAGGGTTGGGTCCCTCTGCCAATTATCACATTTATCCATTTATTGTGTGTGATGAAAACATGTTGTATAGTAACATAATTTACATTCATAGTGTGGGCCTTGCTTCAGATGCTAAACATGTTTTCCAATACAGCCAGTGGTGTATAAGGGTACAGGGGGCTGGGGCACATACCCCTCCTTAAACAAATGACAAAATTTAGGGGTAAAACAAAGAGAAAATGAGAGAAAAATGTAGGAAGATGGTGATGGCAACATGAAAAGAGGATGAGATGACACCCTCTCTTCATTACATGTCGGTGGCCTTATTCTCTTGCATTTAATTCACTGAGTAAGGACCCCACCCCCATTCCATGACAATAGTGCCCCTTTAGTGGTTGGACCCATGGGCGCAAATCCAGGGGGACAGGGGGACATGATTGTTCCCCCCCCCCACCTTTTTGAAAATAAGCGAATGTCCCCCCCCCCCCCACCTTTTTGAATAACCTTCTTTTTTTTTTTGCTTGTCAGAGAATTTTGGAGGCGAATGTCCCCCCCCCCCCCCCAATTTCAAAATGGATTTGCGCCACTGGTTGGACCTACATTAGGCCATTGAATACTGCCTACTACTATGGTACTATTATTGTAATGAAAAACAGTGCTTTGTGTTATGACCCTCTTTTCTCGGTGCATGTGTGGTAAGTGTTTGTATATATTTTTTTGTTTTTTAAACTTATCAAATTATTCTTTTTGGTGCCTGCCCCGTATCTTGTTCTGAAAGAAATACTGCAAGATACATTCACCATTTATACCCATGACATTGTTTTTACAATAATATTGCTTATTATGTAATTAGGCAGTTCATTCCAAAACATCAATAACTCACTAAATATTTCCCACATTGTGTACATGTAGTTTGAAGTTCAAAATGAAAGTTGATTGTCTAATAGACTGGTCTCCCATTTAACTGACAACAACAACCAATGGTTTTATTTGCTCCCAAATCGATCTGAAGTTTATGTAAAAAAGGTACCTGCTTGTGCCTTCTCATAGTTAAAGCTAATATGAGCCTTCAGCACTTATTTTCTCAGATCAGTGGCATATCTACTAGCTTTTCCATATTAATTCAGGAGACCGATTTGAGAACAGTTTGCAAGTTAGGCCTAAAGTTACCATTATCATCGTTATCACTATTCTTATTGTTATTAGTGAAAGTCAACTGGCCCTTAAACCCTTATTTTGGGACTTAACATACCAAGCTATAGTAGTAGCTGTGAAGAATTTCTAAGAATGTGTCATAGGTCTCTCACTGCCTCTTAGGAGATCAGTAATTCTAGAACATCATCAGCAAATGACCGCGTTCCTATTGACTGGAAAATCAATTAGCAGACCCATTGTGTCTGACCTGTAATAGATAACTATGATTGTTTCATCATCACTGACTATGAGTCAGGGGTGTTTCTAGGGGATGGTCTACACAAAAATCTCTGGCAAGTCCCCCCCCCCCCCCCCCCCCGGAAAAAAAATAGTCATGAATTAAAAACAGGTTCTCAGATTTTTCAGGTGCCTATTCATTGTGAGCAGAAAGTTAAAAAAGAGATGGGGGCAAAATTGTTTTATTTTGTGTACTTGACATATCCCGCTTTGATTTTTAAAGAATGGCACAGTTTGGTTGTACCCCTCCCCCCCCCCCCCCCCCCCCCCCCCCACTTCTTCAAGTTTGCCATCAGATGAGTAACCAATGCACAATATTGAGACAGGAATTCATTTTGTCATGGAGTTGAGGTCGCAAGGGACTCTGGTTTTCTCGGATGAGCTGGTACCCATTGTTGCCATAGTTACAGTATCCTGGTTGGGATTTGGACTTGTCTTCTACATGAACACTATCAGGTACCAGTGGTGTATACAGGATGCTCTGATAGAGAAGGGGGGCACAGAAAATAAAAAGTTTCTCATACATTTCCACGTTTTCAAAAAATGCTGACATGCAAGCAAAAAGGAAATGCCCTAAATTTAGCCAGGAGTGCATGCCCCCAGTGCCCCCCCCCCCCCACCCTCCCCTCCCTTGGATCCCTCCCTGAGCATGTTTTGTGGTGAATGGAGAAATGGGTTTGTTGCTTTTAGAGGAAAAAAAATGAATGAAATTCGTTTTACTAATGTTACATCCTCAGAAAACAAGTTAGCATGCAATATGTAACTTGTTCGATTCTTGGATCTTGCACCAAGTAGGCCTATATACAGCCTTCTGAACTTGTTATAAATCCTTTAATTTTTGTTTTTAGGAGGGAGAGCACTCAGAAAAGGTCTGAATAGTTATCACTATAATTGTATATATAGCTGGGAAAAAGAAAATGTAAACTACGATTTGACAAGAACACTAATCTCTCATTTATTTATTTACATGATTCTCTTCACAACATTCAGAAATAGGTTACGAAAAGTTCATGATCTAAACTCCTAATTGATATATGTCTGGAATCTAATTTGGGATGTCATGACTCAGAGACTAGTCTGTGAATGTGTCAGTCTATATTTCCCCTAGGTGCATGCAGTGTCACATAGAGCAGTCCTTACCTGGTAATTTGTATGGTTCAAGTCTAGAATTATCTGTCACAGATTAATTAATATTCTGAAAAGAATTAGCACTCTTTTACCCCACTGTTATGCAATCAAAGTGTTTTTTTTTAAATCATGTACAGTACCAAATGCATTTATCATTGAGTGATGCGACAAAGAATTACAAGCTCAAAAAGTGTCACACTTCCCTCAGTCTTCCCTACTCTTCAAAAAACGTAGAGTGATCACAGACATTATCTTCCAGGAGAGTGAAAAGAGAGTGAAAATACACTCTTTCCTTTTTAGAAGACTCTAAAATGAATCGACATTCACTCCTAAACAAGTGATCACTGAAGTGACTCCCAGAGAGTGAAAATAGAGTGAAAATTCAGTCTTTTTTTTCAGAGAATTTGTATATTGTTGGCATTCTGTATTCAGTTTTTCTCCCATGGCACAATTTGATAATTATCTCTTGGAGGGCTACATGCATACATAGATGTACATCTTTAAGTGAAACTGATATGTTCACAGCTTTATGCATTGCAATGCAATGACATCATTTCTATTTTTATGCTTTCTACTTCTACATGTATGTTGATTCTTGGTAGACCATCTGGTATCTTGCTAAGTATATTTGTAACATCATAATTTTAATGATCTCCAGAACTGAAAGTTAACTCAAGTTATAACTTTTTATTACAGGTGATTCATTATTTGAACAATTGGGCAATAGATCTTGCAACATTTCCTATCGACACAACAATGAAACTTCATGTGAATCCCTGTTAATTACCTTTTTAAGTACCCTTTAAAGGTACTTTTTCAAAGGTGCCTTTTCACTTTTGAAGTATGTTGGAAAATTTGTACGAAAGGGTATGGGGAGGAAGGTTAAACATGTACGAGTAATGAATTTGGTATGAAATTTCTTTGAAATTAATTCTCTAATTATGATTATATCTATGATTTTAAGGTTATACATGCAGCAGTAGAAATAATGTAACATTACTTTTATCTCTAATAAACAGGGATTCATTTTCTTAATGGTTCATGTGTACTTTTCAACATTTGAGAAAATACATGTACATCATCAAAATCAATAATATAGGTTATGGGAAGCAAAATTACATTGTCCATCAAATGAATGGTGACATTGTTAAGGAATTTGTAAGGAATTCCTCTGAATAATATGTTTGGACTGCCTTACAAATACATGTATGATACGTTTTGTTTTTTATTTAATAGCGATATTGATTTCTACCCATATTGAACATTCGATAATTTTCATGAATTTGTATGAATTTTTTTTTTCTTACATTCCAAGACAAATTTATGGGTATTTCAACGACTATTATTTTCACGACCATGTCAAAATGATAAGTATTCATAAGCTACTTAGCTTTAATCTGCAACAAGGAGACCTTTTTACTCATCTAAAGTGTAAATTAAGGAAATTGCTCGGCTACCAGTTCCAATATATACACCAATGCAGTATACACAAGGTCCATGGACATAGTTCATTAACAACTTGTTTACACATCACCCCCCGTGTGTTGCTTCGATCTTTCTTTAGGAAAACACCGTTCCTTGTCTGGGCGACTCATTAAGTTGATGGAAGAAGACTGAGCATGCATCATGTTGGGAGAAGTCGAATTGTTAAACAGAGAAGACAAGATGACGTAGGGATGGGCTGTTTTCTAAAGATCACCTCTAACATTACCTTGAGTGCATGGCTTTTGGGTGGGTGTGAGGTGGTGGAAGGGTGTGTGTGGGGGGGGGGGTGGTCAAGCTTCTGAAAACATACTTTGAACATAATTATCTTGGGTCCTGGTGTAAGGAGGGTGGAGATTGGAGGCGTAAGAGAAGTTTCCGTCTTGAGAAAATACTTAAAGCGTGTCTTGGGCTTATTTTCATATTCATACAACCATTGTTGTACATGATGAAACAGTTTCATTTTCTGTACAAAATATAATGACTCTGGTTTAGTTTTTCTTCACTTTAAGAATGAAATTTTATATTCAGAAAATTTACAAACTTGCATTTCTATGGAAAAAAAACCTTTAGTTCATACTTTGAAATTGAAAAAAAAAAACTGATTTCACTCTCACATTAATGCCTTTGTTATGATATCACTGAGAATATCTGTTGTTCTTTTTCAGTTATATGACATTAATTTTTTTTTTTTACTGAATATTTTTTATTATACTATTTGATGCAATAAAACATTAATTATGAGAAAAACTGTTGATTGGAGAAGACTGAACATGCTTGTCATGTTGGGAGAATTTTTTAAACAGAGAAGACAAGATGACATAGAGGTGGATTGTTTTCTAAAGATCACCTCTAAGCATAAAAAAATTGTGCAAAACAAACAAAACAAAAGATATTTTAACTGTATTGTTTCAAGCAAAAGAACATTAATAGTAATTAAAGGTGATGGAAGAAGACTGGGTGTGCTCGCATGTTAATAGAACTCTACAAGACTCTATCAAATCAAAAATAGATACATGATAACAATCCACAGTGATTTAAAAAAAGCATTCTCTCAAAATAAAGCTTCATACTTCCAGTATACTCAAAATTTGCTTTAAAACTGCCTACAGCACTTTGAGGGTTAATTTTGATGGAATACAGCATTTCTAATCACCCTCTCTGGTTTGTTTGATCACGCTGTAGGCCGTTGAGTGATGGAAAAAGGGTTTGATTGCCATTAGACCGTATCCATCCGCCTATCACATTAATCCTGTCATGCTTGTTAGCATGTACCCCTAGCTGAAATAATGAGAGAGAATGGTAGGATTTAAAGGTGATCTTGAGCTGTGTACGTATCAACAAAAAACCGTTATAGTTTCTCACATAATAGAACGAAGTTGGCATTTAATATTTATAAACTATAATACCACTGCTCCGTTTTGTGTATGTAGCACGTATGGTCTGCTTGGAGCCAAAAGGGCATTAGCTCATATCATTTAACACAGAGTTAATGCCCTTTTGGCTCTTAACAGACAATATCACATAATGGTATGCGCTTCCAAAGAAATATGGAAATCATTACCTCTGCTGTAACACTGGCATCCATTTTCAGTGCACAGTGCCTGAAAGGAATACAATAGCCAACAATTGACAGTAGGATTAGACCAGCGAGTTATAAAAGCTTCATCGTACATGTATGACCCATTTTGTGGTCTTAAGAAAACTTGCAACATAGCATTTACTGCAGGAAATTTAAGAATACTAGGGTAAAAATAGTGGTTGAAACTGTTCATGCAGAAAACCAATATGGCATGTGAAAAGTTAAAGAAACATGTACATGTAGTCTATTGCCATCTTTATCCATTATATTTTTGTTTGTATATTCCTACACCTTGCAGGAAAAAAAACTGTTCTAACACTTGATACTTGTCTCGCTACTTCTATTTGATAGGAAAACCAGAGTACGACTTCCTCCGTCCTCTAGCCTATCAGGATACCGATGTAGCTATCATATGCTTTGACATCTCAGAACCAACCTCACTGGAACGCATCTCACAGAAGGTAAGTTGACATGACAATGATGATGGTGATGGTGGTGGTGATGATGATGACAATGATGATGGTGATGATGATTGTGATGGTGATGATGATGATGATGATGCTAATAATTGCTGATGAAGTTGAAAATGGGATAAAGGCAGTCATGTTTTAGTATTATGAATTAATGATGGTTATATGAGATAAGGGTATGATTATCTGGAGCACATTTCACAGAGGAAAAGTTGTAATGATGATGATGACGATGATGATATTGACTGCAATATTGATGGTAATAATACCTAGTGAAGGCGAGAGCGGGATTCAGGAATTTAAATCTTTATATCAGATAACAGATCAGGTTAGGAGGTTATAATCTGATATTTGACAGATTCTTTGTTTTCCGTGAAGGTTGGTATGGGTTGTCATGGTAACTTAAGGATGCTGACACAATCACCAAAATGTTTGTTATCATAGCTAATCATTTTAGAGTAGTTGGCTTTATTGTTTAGATATAGGTCTTGTGACATTAATCTTCTGACTTTATCCATGTGATGTATTGCTCATAAATCAAAATGAAATGGAATGATATGAAATATGAAAATGCATAAAAGAATATGATGGGAAAAGATCAATTCAGTGGTTGAATATCATGCAAATGCTTAACTGCATGTGTTATCAATATATCAAAGTTTGGAAGAAATTTGATCTGTATTGTAGCCAACTGCTCATTTTTCTAAAGTGAGCACTGATTGTCTACCCAATAATCCATATTTGATCATCCATGAGGCACTGTCTACATACACACCTCAAATCGCTCATGTTTCAGAATTTTCCCAGATTTCATGTCGTTGCCATGGATACCTGCCTCTATTTGTGCATTCCACAGTGCAGACTGATAAATTGAATTGAGCTGTTGGATAGGTGTTTTTTTGCCTGTGGGGGATCTGCTGGGGTAATATTTGCATGATGGGACTACAGACATGCAATGTCACTTTCAATTCCAAATCTTATGTCAAATTTCATGAGCCAATGATGAGGAGAGGTCTGCATTGGGGAGTCGGATTTTTCTCTGAAAGTCATTGGATTACAGAAGAGCATGTGACAGTGAGAGAGTGGGGGGAGCCGGGAGGGATGAGAGAGAGCGGGGCAGGGAAGGGAGAGGGGGAGAAAGTGATGAAGGGGAAGAGATAGAGAAAGAGAGAGGGAAGGAGGAGATGAAGGGAGAGAGGGAGGGAGAGAGAGAATGGTGAGAGGGGGAGAGAGGGGTGAGTCATTTCTCCCATCATCTTTGTTTTTGAGTTGATACTATCAATTTCTTCCTACTCCTGCCAAAAGGCTATTGAAATTCGTGTCTCTCTATCTTTCTCTTATACACGTTAAAAAGTTAATGATTCAAGAATGAAAAGTGTTTCTGTCATCGTATATCTCTCCTCCACTTGGGTACCATGACCTGGCTTTTTTACTGTTAGTTTACTCTTTTACTCTTAAGCTTTAAAGGTATTGGTCTTGTTTTATTTAATTTTTTCTCATGTCTTTAGGAAAGGTACACTGTAGATTTCTTCCTATTTCTATTACAGTCCTTTAGTTTGATATTTTACTTTACTCTTTGAACTGAAAACTGGCTCACCTTGGCTTCCTTATTTTTGCTTGTTCTCTTTAAAGTTTTACAAATAAATGGTCCCCCTCCCCCCCCCCCCACCCACCCTCTCTCTCTCTCTCTCTCTCTCTCTCTCTCTCCTCTCTCTCTCTCTCTCTCTCTCTCTCTCTCTCTCTATTCCCCCTTCTCCTTCTGCATTTGCCTCGCTCTTTATCTCTTCCTCTCAATATTTCTTTTAAAACTTTGAAATGCCACAGAAAAGGGCTCTATAATGGAGAGCATTTAGTCCTGGAAAGCTCAAAAAGAGTTCCTGCAAAAAAATGTTACCACATGTAGGCTATAACAATATGTTATTTTTTGTGTGTTTGTTCAAATATAACTTTTAAAGATCTCAACAATTGCAATTAAGAGGGGAAGTAAATGGCTCATTGCCTGTTCACCAAAAAGGAAAATAAGCAAATCTGAAAAAGGCATTCCTTGATGAATAGAGTTGATTTGGATGACAAAATCATTACTTATTTTACTGATATAATTTATAGACCAGCCAAATGCTTGGTCATCCAAATTCTACAAGTCTTCTTGATGTGATAAAATAAAGACCAGTATGGTCTAGATCCCAACCATAACTAATCACCCTTCATCAGTGGACATTAATCTTCTATCGTGTTTCCTGGTTCATTAAGTAGTCCATTATTCTCTTTTTTTTTTCTTGAATTCGTTGTTTTTCTCTGGGTCTGATCTATCAAAACAATTGCCAAATGATGTTTTGTTGTTTTGAAAGATCAGTATTTGGATTGTCTTTCAAAACTTGTGAAGTACTTTTCATCATGGTATCTCTCCTTACTATTCCTTCTTTCTTCATCTTCTACTGATTAATTTTCCTTCACTACTTTTTGAAGGTTGACATTATTGAGGAATGATTAAGAGTGTTTTGCCAACAGGGAAGTTTTTATTTGAATATTTGAAACATTTTCAAGTGTGTGTGAGAAGACTGAGTACATGTAGGCAGCTAGGGTCAAGATTTTTTAGTGAGGGGGGGGGGGGGGGAAGGGACACAGTGTGTTATGCCACCAGGGAACTTTTTGTTTGAAAATTTGAAACATTTTCAAATGTGTGTGGGAAGATTATTACATGTAAGTAAGTAATTCTTCTTCGTGCAATACAATGGAGTATATTCATTGTTACTAAGAATTACATTATCATATTTTATATTTTTGCACTTTACAACAGATTTTGTCAGGGCACCTTGTGGCAGAAGAATTTGTTGGGGGCATGAGCCCCTAATCCATTGGCTCTAGATATACTGCCCTTAGCTACATGTACCCCTCTGATGTGACCCCCCCCCCCCCCACCCACCCACCCACACACAAAAAAGAATCAGACACAGCTAGAGAAGAAGAAACAGAGAGAGTTGATTATAGAGGGTAATCTTAAAGACTGCAGAAAGGATTTAGAGTGAAAGAGAGAAGAGTGAGTAAGAAAAGTATGTACATGTAAGCGACCGATAGTTTGGAAATGGAGAGTGTGAAGGAGAGAAAAAGAAAGAGAGATGAGATAGGAAGAAGGGAGAGAAGAAGAAAAGAAAGTGAGAGTAAAACATGAGAGTTTGACTTTGTGACATATCATAGCCAACTTGTTCATTGTGTACATGTTTGATGCATAATTATATAGTCGATAGATAAGAAATTCACTGCAAGTTACATGTTCCTACTACAGAAAATTATGTTTTCTCTTTGCCAATAGCAATATCACAAGTTCACTTGCATGGCTCAATATTTTCTCTCTAAATATTTTTTGCAAAGTACCAGGAACATGCATGGTTCATCTCCACTCACACATTTCCCATGGTAAACAATGGAAATAGAACTTGTCCTAGAGTGTTAAGTGTGTATGAAAGTGAAAGTCCTGCCGTTAAGTAGTACCCAAAACCATAAATTCTATTGAAAGAGTGATTTTTTGTTTTAATTACTTCGGATATGCGTGCATAATTTTAAAAAGGTTTTGTCTTTTGTTTGTCCTGTGTAATGTGCCACACAGTCATAGGCAACAGAGTAATATTTTTCATTGATTCAGCAATGAAATGTTGCCCTGGCCCCTTCCTCCTCTTCAACTGCATGGGGTTTTTGCCTCCCCCCTTTGTGACTGGCCCATCTAACTTTAACATCTTTTCGCCCATTCCCACCATCCCATGAAAAGTCAATGTCACTACCAATGTCATCAATCTATACGTTCATGTTACATCAGAAGTGGTCTCATGTAAGGTCTGAGTTACAATATTTGATAATTTCTGTATTCTATGATATTTATCTTTCAGTGGTTTCCAGAGATCCGAAAACATTGTCTTAAATGTCATGTGATCATAGCGGGGGAAATAAGTTTGCTTTACAAAATAATATATACCTCATTCATAGATAAAGATGCAGGTCTATTCTGAAAGTTTTTACCATTGTTTTATTCTGGATTATTCTATGATTTTTATCTTTCAGTGGTTTTCAGAGATCCGAAAACATTGTCGTAAATGTCATGTGATCTTATCTTAGGGGGGGGGGGGGGGGGGGGAGGGGGAAACAAGTTTGATTTAGAAAATAATATTTGCCTCATTCAGAGATAAATGGGGGTCTATTCTGAAATTTTCTATCATTGTTTTAGTTTATTCTAGATTATAATGATCTTTAATGTTTATCTTTCAGTGGTTTCCAGAGATCCGTAAACACTGTCCTAAATGTCATGTGATCGTGGCGGGATGCAAATCCGATCTACGAAACGACATCCACGTCATGACCAGACTTACGGAGATGAAGATGATCCCAGTGTCACATGACAAGGTTTGTTACATCATCTCCATCATACATTGTAGTCTGTGCTGAATCATTCGAGTAGGTCATATGAGAAGCTTTGACCTTTAGAAAGTGAATCTAAAAAAATTGCAATATCATCACTGGCATATTATGCAAGGGTGTTTGAAGAAACAGTAGTGTCAAATTTGGAAATGCTGTTTGTCGTAAAATAATTACAAATGATGCCATCGCCATACCCAGTGGTTGAATGTATGGGTTTGTTGCATTACATCCATCATACATTGTAGTCCGTGCTAAATCATTTGCAATGGGTCATATGAGAAGCTTTGACCTATAGAGACTGAATCTAAAAAAATTGCAATATCATCACTGGCATATCAAAGCAAAGGTGTTAGAAGAAAAAGTACAATGTCAAATTTGGAAGTGCATTTGTCGTAAAATGATTACGAATGATGCCATTGCCATACCCAGTGGCGTAAGTACAGGTTCGACCATTGACGGGGTGCTGGTATCATTGGGGGACACCAGATTTTCGGGGGGTGGGGGGGGGGGTGAAATGTGTAAGAATTAGGGACCATCGAGTGGGAGGAGGGTGGAAGGGGCTGGCATCATCTTCTTTTTATGTTTCCTTCCCCCATTTGATTTCTTTCTCATTTGTATAAACAAAATTTTGCCATTCATTTGGAGAGACATGTTGCCTTGGTGCCCCTCGGTTGCTATGCTTCTGTGTATATATCCTCTCAGAAATTGATTATTCTTGCATGTGCCCTTTGACGACTTGAAAGTCCAAAAGACAATTTACATTACAAGCTACATGTCTCTTTCAAAATCTAACCTTCACAATGGTCCATAACAGTAGTCTATTGTAAGTATGCTGAATAATTCAAAGCCATATTGCTCTTAAGTTGATTGAATATCCCATCAACATGATGTCAACTACATTGGCTAATTCTAGGTTGGATCAGGGCATGATCGGAATGGATGTTTATGTAGCCATTTCATAAAGAGCCAAAGGCTATGATATGTGCATTGTAAGAAACATATCTCCATTGTGATCAAAACATGCACATTTTGTCCATGACTGTAATCTATTGTCAGTGGGCAGAATATTCCCAAATCATACATGTAAAGACAACACTGATGTAGAATAGAACGTTTGATGTATTAGCTCTTACAAAAACTGATTGAATATCCTTTCAAACTAGTAGTGACTTGTGCCGAGTATAGGCTAATACATTTTTTATTCTTCATTGTTGTGAATGGCTGTCAACTTGTTTTGGGAGAGATATACATCATTACTCTTGTAATATATCAAAGGAATCATACACTACATGAATCCAAGAAAAAGGTGTTTTTGTAGGGATTTTTTTTCAATGTTGGTGTAAAATTCAGGGGAAGTTTTATTTCCCTGTAAAAACAGAATGCTGTTGCCATAGTACTGGGGTCCTAGGGGCCAAGGGTGTTGAATTCAGTAAGGTCAAAACCAGTGGGTGAAAAGGAGCTAGGATGGGAAAAAATTGAAGGAATTCCGCTTAGTTGGAAGATGGCTTGATTTGTTTTGAGTGACATTACTGAATTTTTGTTTTTTCCCATTGCAATCTTCATGCTTGTTGTGATGTCAGACACATGTGGTGTTTTGTCAACTGTCTGAAGAAAAAGCATACTGGAATATGTTTTGCATTGAGTGTAGTGTTATTTATTTGCAATGGTTTGAGTCTATTTGCCGTTTGATTTGAAATATGTTTTGAAGTATACCTCACATATAGGGCTGTGTTCTGTACTCATAGGAGTTCCGAAATTTAGAAAATTAGAGAAATACATTTTTTACCCACTCATCATGAACTTCTACCAACACTGGGCATAAGCACTTCTTGTATGTTCCTTCCAAATATACAGTAACACTCCCAGACAAACTATTTTCATAGGGGTTTATGTATATGGTGGTGATTGGTGACCTTTGAGATGGAATGAGACTTTGAGGGTTCTTGGAAAGAGCAAGTGTCAGGGTGAATATGATTTTAAATGAAATGTACCAAAAATGGATTTTGAAATGTTTCTGTTTTGAAATCCCATTGTCTGTGATGTGAAAATACATAAATCAGACTCAAGAAATAATACTCTGCTCAGAGTCATGATGAGTTTCTAATTTTTGAACTTTTAATTCAGATCATCTTCAGGAACTAAAACATAAGTGAGCATGAACTGTTTATATATATATAGTCTGAAAGTTTGACATCAAGTGAACTCAGTCAGATAAGAAAAGGAATGAGATTGAAAGTAACAAAAGGAGAGTGATTTAGAAGTATACCAACAAATGGAATGTTGAATTGGATAAACAAATTGATTAAAGTAAGAAATAATTGTATAATTACAAAGGGAAAGTAAAAGACAAACTAATTGTAAAGGGTATACTAGTGAAAAAGAGGTTTCAGGAGTTCAAGTAATTGAAAAAGTAATTAATTCTCTTGTTATGACTCCCTCATTCAGTTACATTCTACATATGTTGTCCTCCCTTAATTACTTTTTCAATTACTTGAAGATGTTCTGAAATAGTAGAATATAAGAAGCTCATCCTGACTC
Organism: Heliocidaris tuberculata; assembly: GCA_025618425.1. Taxonomy (NCBI): domain Eukaryota; kingdom Metazoa; phylum Echinodermata; class Echinoidea; order Camarodonta; family Echinometridae; genus Heliocidaris; species Heliocidaris tuberculata. The sequence goes on from CM046849.1 coordinate 24,606,535, forward strand.
TGATCGGAGTATCATTTCTAGCACTATACATTCATATCTTCTGTGGTAATAATGGATTCAGACTCAAGAAGACTATAAAAATATCAAATGAGACTAAACTTATCCTGTATGCTTATTGTATGCAAGAAAACTTGTTTTTCATCTTGTATTACAAACCTTAACTTTTTTTTCTCTCTCTCTCTCTTTTGCTCTTGCTAAATTCAGGGTAGCACATTAGCATCTCAGATTGGAGCTGTAGCTTACGTAGAGAGCTCGGCGAGGACCAACACATCAGGAGTAAGGGAAGTCTTCGAGATGGCCGCTTTAGCATCAATCGGCAAACTCAATCTACAGAAATCCTACGTGGACTTACCCAACGAAAGCAAAAGACTTTCCATAACGGAGTCGCTGCGATTCAGGAAAAGAGCAGAGGTGGTGACGCCGAAAGTGAGAGTGAAATCGATGGTGATAGATAAAGACCGAAAGTCGTGCTTGATCATGTGATTGGATTGATCCACAGCTTCTATGATTTGAAATCAGAAATACATGAGAAAAGTATGACTTTTAAACTTAAAGATGGATTAGAAGCTTCATTCTGTGGTGCAAGATAGGACTTGTACACCAAGACCAGGACCTTCAGAGTTAGACCTGGACTGTCATGAATTCAGATTTGAATTTGTCATTTAAAGATGGACTCAAACCCTCATCTTGTAATGCAGGATAGAACTTTTGCTTATTAGAGCAGGAACTTCGGAGTTAGACCTGAAATTGTTCGCACTTATGAAATTATGACTGGGATTTAGAAGTCTTGGCAGGACCAAGACCACAAAGACTTGTCTTGAGGAGTCTCAAGTACGTCATTCTTATCCAGTAGATGTATTTTGATTGTGAAGCATTGGGGATCAGAAATTGTCACTTTCAGAACTGACTGAATTCGCAAAAGAGGCTGAAGATCCAAATGTTCTATTGATCGAGTCAACAGGATTGTTACCATTTTCCTCAACTGTTAATTGATTGTATATTTCACCCAAGTGTTCAGAGAGAAAGTCTGTGCTCATAGGTGCTCAAAGGTACTGACAGCTTTAAGTCCTATCCTAAGGACCTTGATAATGATGCAGGCCATAAATATATATTTGTCTATTGAAATACAGGCAAACCTGCTTTTGCGACCACCTGTATAGAAGACCACTTTTTTTGTTTCCCTTGAAATGTGTATTACAGTAACCTGTACATAAAGACCACCTGCTCTTAAAGACTATTTTTCTTGTCTCCCTTGAGAGGTCTTTATATACAGGTTTCACTGTACATGTATAACATATTGGAAGAAAATACTGTTCAGGAGCTTCCCTCAGAATATAGGGAATCGAAAACAGCTTCCTGTTCAAGTGTATCGGGTCTAGTTGCTCTGGCAAGACTTACTCTGGGGTCCGTCTCCTACACAAATTGAATTCCTACCTTTAAAGAGAATGTTGAGTTCTGGTCATGCGATTACATTGTGAAAGAAAATGTCTCAAAGCATTTGGGAAAGGTTGATCATGTCTTCTAGGGAATAGGTGTATACTGTGAGGTTTTAGAATCACCAAAATAAGAAATTGACGCAATCCTGCTGAGAGTCACATGCACTGCACACAGAAATGTGTCTATGGGACTATACACACACACACATGTGGCATGAAAGTTTGGCCCAAACATTGAAGGTGTTTCTTGTCATATTTCAAATATTAGGGCATTTGACAAGCAATTCTTTTCAGGGGATATTCTTCCAAACTGACATAAAAAGGATGAGAATCTTCACAAAATTATTTTCACCTTTCCCAGAACTCGACCTTCTCTTTAACCCTAGGCCAAACTGTACCTAACCCAAAACCAGATTTCAAACCTAACCCTAACCCTTTACCTTTGACAAAATAAGACCCTGTTTCATGAAACTTGTTGTCAATAACAAGTTGCAATAACTGTTATAAGCTACTGAAATGCTTGTATCTGATTCGCCGAGAGCAAATTTGTCATAGAAATGTGGCCGTTGTTACTGATAACAAGTTTTATGAAATGGAGCCCTGAAGTAATTGTTGCCAGAGCTCATGTCCATGCACCCCGAAAGGAATTGAAAGATAAAGTTGAGTTCTAGTCATGTGATTGAATTGTGAAAGAGACTGTCCCAAAGCAATTGGGAAAGGTTGATTTTATAGCTCCCCGAAAGGAATTGAAAGATAAAGTTGAGTTCTAGTCATGTGATTGAATTGTGAAAGAAACTGTCCCAAAGCAATTGGGAAAGGTTGATTATATATAGCACATAAGAATTGGTGTATGCTGTAAGACTTTGGAATCACCAAAATTATAAGAAATTGACTCAATTCTGCTGAGAGTCACATGCACTGCACACAGAAATGTGTATATGGGACTACACACAATGTTCGGCCCGAACATTTCAGCTGTTTCTTGTCATATTTTGAATGTGAGGGCATTTGAAGAGCAATTCTTTTCAGGGGACATTTTCTACTATGATAATCTTCCAAACTTACATAAAAAGAATGAGAAACCTCCAAAAAATTATCTTCACCCTTCCCAGAACTCAACCTTCCCTTTAAGCCTGGGTCACATTAATTTTGACCGATAACGATATCAAGATTTTCAAATAAAGGTACACCCTACTAAATGTGTGTGTACATGTGAGTATGTATCTGTTAATAGTAGGGCAGCTCTAGGGTGCATCTTTAAAGAAAAATCTTGTTTTAATGTTTGGAAAGGGAGAAAGGCTGCACATAAATGATGTCATGTGTTTTAAATAGAAAGGGAAGTTCTTATCATTTTTGAAATATGTGGTAAGAATGTATGTATGCAAGGATGTGAATGGCTTTGTTCTTTTATTGTATATGGTAAAGAAAGCATTCATGGTTTTACTTCCTTATGAGGTATGAGAGAGTGAAACCATAGCATAATGCCTGTAATTAGCCAACAGCAAGAGAGTACATGTATTTCATGTTGGAAAATTCCAAGTAGAATTTTAGACTTCACTGTGCAATTCACTCATAAATTATATTTTGTTATTGTTTGGTCATAAGGTAAATTTTACCAACACTTTTATACTTCTACTTCAAGGTGACATTCAGCATTCAGAATTACATGTGTATGATCCAATCCTGAAAAAATAGCACTGAATGGACTTTTTTCTCTAAATGAAATTACTTGATTATTACAGCAGGATTTACAAATGTTATCTGTGTTTTGGGGGTGGGGGTCCACTTTTTTCTTCTTACCTCTTCAAATTTTGATTTAGCAAGATAAATCAGTTTTCACTGAATATTGGGTGTTAAACAATGATATTTACAACAATTTTAATTGGGGTCATGCACTTAAAGAATAAGAAACAATTGCTGTATCTTATAAGTGATTTACATTGTAAGAAACAAAGATTTTGGCAATAAAGGTAAAAATCTAGGGAAAGTGTAAATTTGGGGTCTTAATGTTTTTGCATACATGATTTCAAATGAATGTTACACCAATGTCACAGGCCAAACTGTGACCTGAATTCCTCTTTGTTTACAGATTCAGTGTACATTTCACAGGACTTCAACTGATATCTTCTAGTTAATTTCACCATGTTTGAATGTAAGTTTCACTATTTGATTGACAAGTAGAAAGTGGAATTAAGACATTGCTTGTTGATTTCCTGTTGATTTCATGCCCTCACATTCATTGCTAGTACTTTACATCCTGAGTTTCAAAGTTGCTTGTAAATTTCAGTATTTCTTGAAGGGTATTAGCTATAACCTTCTACAAGGCTCATTAGACATCTTAGTAATGACAAACTTTACCTTGTTTATGAATAAATAGATAAGTAGATAATCATTAATTTTAGAAAAAAGAATAGATGCCTTCTGTTCACAGCAGTTGTGTAGGAGATTATTAAAATCTTTGTCATTTAAGATATCACACCACATCAAACATCTGAAAATGAAAAGAAATATAGCCTCATGTATTGAGAAGTATGATTAAATGTACTTTAACAATTACCCCCAAGAAAACTAGAAAGTTAATCAAAAATATTACATAATAATTTTTATCACTACATGTTATAAGCATATTATTATGTAAGACTTGTAAAAATTATTGTTCTATAGACTACTATTGGGGTTTTTTGAACAGCAAATGTAAAAGAAAATGATAACTGATGAAAACCCACATCCTGAAAAGTGCCAACGCAGACATATACAAACTACATGTAGGTATATTATGTATTGTACTGTCTCACTCCCTGCATATTACCCATATCCTGTTTCATATCCAAAAATTTATATCAGGGGCGTATCCAGGGGGCCGAATCAGCCGCCCCCCTTGAAATCCAACTGGCATACCTTACCTACACAATTTAAAAAAATTGCCTCCTTAATGGTGTACTTTTCCAGCTCCAGCCCCCTCTGTTACAAAATCCTGGATCCGCCCCTGTATATGCACAGGGGCAGAGGCGGAATATAAATGAACTGTTTAATGTAGGCTCACAAACTGATTTTCTTTTTCTTCAGGGCTCAACATGACATAGGCTCTGTCTTGATTCATCTCATGTCAGTTGAATCAATCACATATGTACAAACTTCTATCTCATTAGTACAGAGTTGTGATCAGCTGTGGGGGGGGGGGGGGGGCTCTGACAACTTTTCCCCATTTTTTTTTTTTTTTTTTTTTTTGGGGGGGAGGAATAATGGAGGAAAACTCTACCCCTGAAAATCTGAGGTCCCCCCCCCCCCCCCCCCCCCCACTGAGAGAGTTTTGCAGGGCTGGCAAGAAGACAAAAATATGGATCTCCCTTTTAGAGCCCTTTTAAGCCCTTTTTTTTTTTGCTTGTCCTTGTCAGAGAATTATGGAGGAAAACATCTGATAACCACCTCCCCCCCCCCCCCCCCCCCACTGAGTGACTTTTCTGAGGGCTGGCGGGGGAAAAAAATTGTCACATCCCCCCCACTGAACGAGTTTTGGAGGGCTGGCGAGAAGAAAAAAATACGGGCCTCCAAGCAGAATTTGACAATTGACAAAATCTGCCCCCCTTGTAAAAAAAAAATCCTGGTTACACCACTGGTTGTGATTGACATCAAGTTGCAATCGATTTGAATTAATAGTGGCTGTATATATGTCGGGGCTCATGCCTCCCAGAAATGTTCCTCATAATCGTAATATCCTCTCCGTCACGACCGATCTTTATTTTTCTAGAGACATTTGTGAACCTGATTTATGAAGAAAAGCCGGAATTGTTTATGCCAACAGTCAGAAATGATGATCCTCTCTTGCATTAGAGGACTATTAGGATTTACAGGACTTATTTATGCGTATATCTGTAGTAAAAGGGAGTAGGAGTCGTATGGAAGCATTGCCAGTGCTCATTATTATTTATCTTTTGGTAATTCCATGTACATCCTCTCTCCCCCACTGGTATGGAGCTGTATCATTTAAACACGGTCATTTATCATTTTGCTTTCAATCATTTACATAAGATAAGGTACATGCATATCTATATTAATCATGTGTGGGTTATGCCAGGCCTATATATTTTGCTAGTACATGTAGTGTAGACATTTGCTTTTCCTATGACTCTGTAGGGGGTAATCTCGCTAGTCATAAGGACCGCTGTTCATAAGGACCACTTATAAGGACCACTATCCATAACGCGTGACTAAATGAATTGCGGTTTTATAAGAATAGCAGTCCTTCTAAATAGCAAGCAAACCATGGACAAATTACCTCGCTATTCATAAGGACTTCCATTCATAAGGACCATTATTCATAACTATTCATAACGCATGTTAAATGAATAGCGGTTTTTCTATGAATAGCGGTCCTTATGAATAGCGAGCGGACCCCTTCTGTAGCACGTATGGATCTGTATTATTTTCAAATGGGCATTATTCATTTTCCTTCAAATCAGGTGTGCAGCCCAAGGCATTTTTATGTTATTTGAATCCCTCATTGTTAACCATCAGGATGTTGAATGAAATTACCATCTTTAAGTCATTATCGTTCATCATTTTTCAACTCTAATTTTTTTTTTTTCTAAGTGCAACCAAGCAGTGTCAAAACTTAATAGCTCGTTGTCTTGCCAAATTATCATTATTATGCATGGTATTATAATATATGATGTACCAGGAACTGTGCGTTACAATGTAAAATACAAGATTGAAGATGCATGTGTAACATGTATGCTGGAAACAGCTTATTTGAACTGTTTGAAAACTCAAAAGTATTGAGGGATGTATGATGTGGGAATGGTTGAATGAGAAAAAAAATAAAGGAAGTAACTTTTTTTTTTTAAAGATAAAACATGGACAAAGAAATACAGATTCATGGCATAGGACAAATGAAAGAGAGTGTATTTTTATAGAGGGAGAGACCCCGCTCAAATTAAGAAAATTGTAATAGGAATATTTCCAAATTTTGAGAGGTCTGTGAGATCAAGATGAAAGTTGAGGAAAGGAAAGAGAGATAGACGGATGGATGATAATTTTCTTTTATTTTTTTCTCATATCATTTACAATCAATGTATCTATACTATGCATCGTCTTATACCTGTACATTATTTGCAATATAGCAAACAGGATTGCCAAGATGTTGGTATTATTCGACTCCTGAATTTTCTCATTTCCCTATTCTTACTATTGGAACCATCGTTTTTCAATAGCCAGCGGGTTAAGAAATCAACCACAGAGCAAATATAATAGCTTTCTGCATCACCTATTGAAATGTGAAAACCCCCAGACACACCGCCAAATCGGTTACATGTCGTGTTTCCGAAGGTCCATGATTCCGATAGGTCGTTTTTCGAAGGTTCGTATTTCCGAAGGTTACCGACGTTGTAATTCGAAATGAAATAGGGTGAATTCCGAAAATAAAAAGGGTTCATATTTCCGAAGGTTCGTAATTCCGAAAAGTTAAGTAGGGCTCTGTTGCATTTTCGGGATTACGAACCTTCGGAATTACGAACCCTTTTTCGTTTGCGGAATGACGAACCCTATTTCATTTTCGGAATTATGAACTTTCGGAGTAATGCATCAAATGTTCGAAATTATGAACCTATTTCATTTTCGGAATTATGACCCCCTGCTATGGAAAATTTGTGTTTCAGAATTAAACCTTCGGAATCATGAACCTTCGTAAAAGGAGTACCCCCCCCCCCCCCCCTTATAGAACTGTCTTTATATGGGTAGAAGTCAGGGAAAGGATGGACAAAATATAATACCTCAGTCACAATGCCAAGTTGACCGACAGTGTTCAAAATCATGGTCATTCGGGGGTAATGTAAATTTTTGTTCGATCTACTGTCGGTCCGGTGTCGGTCTCTTTGGTGTGACTGGGTGAAAAAGGCAGAAATTGTTCGAATTCTGTGGTCTTGAATCAAATTTCTCGCTGGACCCCGAAAGTCCGTCGATATCGATGCTCCCGTGACTGGTAAACAGGGGCGGATCTAGTTTTTTCACAAGGGGGGGGAGGGTTTGAGGGGCTGAGCTGGGTATGCCAGGGAGCGTAGCAGGACCGAGCACGAGCCAGGGGGGTTTTTCATTTTTGGGTTGCCAGCTTGCGATTTTAGGCATATTGCATTCTCTATTTTTTCTCTTTTTTTGTTTTCCTATGCACATTATAATGTTTACTTGGGTAGCCCAAGGTTGGGGGGGGGGGGTCCGGGGGGTTAAACCCCTAACCCCAGTCCCCCGTAGATCTGCCACTGGTATAAGCTGTGGTAGAATCTCCTTTCATGATCTTGGATGCGTGTGTGAGAGACCATGACCTGTGTATTGGGTTCGGAGAGAGGGTAGGTGGGTGAGAGAGAGACACACGCACAGATAGAAGAGAGAGAGAGAGAGAGAAAGAAAGAAAGAGGTGAGAGAGGGTAAGAAATCTGGGGAAGATGGGAAAGTAGAAGAGAGGAAGAGATTTAGACAGAGAAAATGCTTAAGAGTTATGAAAGCAACAAACTATTGCAACGATCATATTTAGTCATTTGTTTTTAGTCATCATTTGATTGTTCAGTAATTACTGCTTTGAATATCTTCAAATAGCAGGGCGGTTGAATTATCTGTTTCAAGGCGAGGGAAGGACTCTCTTAAAGTGACTAATGCCAAATTAATCGCAATTTATTCGTTGGATAACCGTTACAAATTTTGCAACTAGAAATATTTCCACCTTGGATGTGATGGTTATTATTGTGTTTCTTGCACTGATATAAGAATTATGTATTTTGTATGCATGAAAATGATAGAGATGAAGATAATTATGTACGTGAAATGAATGTATTTTTTTTGTGAAAGATGATTGCATAGTACAATAACCATAAAGAGGGGTATGGGTACAAGGGGATACGATATTTTGGTTACATGTCGTTTTTCAGAAGGTTCATAATTCCGAAGTTTCGTTTTTCCGAGGTTCGTTACTCCGACGGTTCTTAATTTCGAAAATGAAAAGGGTTCATATTTGCGAAGGTTCGTAATTCCGAAAAGTTATGTAGGGATTTATTGCATTTTCAAAATTACGAACATACGGAATCACGAACCTTAGTTATTTCATTTTCGGAATTATGAACCCTCTGTTATGGGAAATTTGTGTTTCGGAATTACAAAACCTTCAGAATTATGAATCTTCGGAAAAACAAAACTTTCGAAAAACGAGTACCCCAATATATTTCCAGTTACTCCAAACTCTCCCACACTGGATGGATTAAATGGGCTGAAATGCGTAGCATGAAACTTGCCAAATATGTTGTTGAAATATGTGACAGACGTATTGAATTCCAGTGTTCTTCCAGGCAGCGATTCTCATGATTATTGTTATGTGACCCTTTTACTTTTGGACACAGAGGCTCTTGCCGCCAATTTAGCTCAGGAGTCGCCTAAAATAAGAATTCTAAAGGTTTTGTTATGAACTGGGTTTTTTTTCTGTCAGCATTTAGTGTCTGTTCTAAATAAATATACTTGAAGAATATCAGTGTATGTTTTACTTCCTCAGTTTCTCTAGTAAGGTCCATGCATGGTTTACAGTAATAGTTTTTTGTTTGTTTGTTTGTTGTTTTGTGTGAGTGCGTGTGTGTTTGTGTGTGTATGTGATGATGTTGAGTTGTTTTTTTTTTCTTTCCATTTTTATTTCTTTCCCTTTTCACATAATCACATACAAATTATATCATACACTGAAAGTAGTCACATAATCCATACAAATTATCATACATTAAATAATTATTATATCATGCAATGAACGCAAAGTATACAGGTAAATCATGTAAATGGGCTTAAAAGTCTCAAAGGTAAGATGTGCTTCATCAAAATTGAGGGGGGGGGAGACAAAAGCAGGGATAGCCACCTAATCACACAAATTATATCATACATTAAACAAAATGTACGCATGTACATCATTCAATTGGATTTAAAAGTCCGTTATCATGGTTATTATCCTGTGTCGAACCCCTCTCCACAACCCACACACAACCCACACACTCCTATCCCTGACATGCTCCCCTTCTCTCTCTCTCTCTCTCTCTCCCTCTCTCCCTCCCGCTGTCTCTCTCCCACTCTTTCTTTCTCTTACGTTTTTCGTTCATTCCTACTCTCACTTTTATCCCTTCTGCCCACTCTCATATCTGCCCCTATCTCTTTATAGTGTGTGTGTGTGGGGGGGGGGGGGGGGTATGTCAAAAATATCCACACACAAAAAAGAAAAAAGTGATGACGACAATCTCTATCACAAACGGAAAAGAAAAATGGTCTACAGAATTGACCGGGCTGCACGCCTACAGGAAAGTGTACAATTTTATATCAGATTTGCCACCATTCCCCCCCCCCCCCCCCCCCCAGTATTAATCCGCCACGGGTGTGCACCTTCCTGGCCTCTTTTTTACGTACATATTCCAATCTCTTCAAGTCTCTCGAGGAGAGTTGTTTACACCTAAGCCAGCCACCTTAAACATTGTGTTAAAAAGGGCGAGTTGGATACAGTCTCATTCCCTGTTTTTCTCACTAGTGTTCTCTCCTTGGGGAATCTATTTGGGATACGTTCCCACTGCCCACATCACTACCACCTTGTGCTTCCACGTGCCGAATAATATTCGCCTTTACAGCTTCGAAGAATGTTCAGACAGACGGGGTAACCTCGCTAGTCATAAGGACCGCTATTCATAAGGACCACTTATTCATAAGGACTGCTATCCATAACGCGTGACTAAATGAATAGCGGTTTTGTACAAACAGCGGTCCTTCTGAATAGCGAGCAAAACATAGACAAATTTCCTCGCTATTCATAAGGACATTCATTCATAAGGACCACTATTCATAACTACTCATAAGGACCGCTTTTCATAGCGCGTGTTTAATGAATAGCGGTTATCTATGAATAGCGGTTCCTATGAATAGCGAGCGGACCAGAGACAGACTGCACCACTCAAAATCAGCAGTGAGGACGTGCTCATGTTCATTACTTTTGCTGCATGAGGGCTCCAGTCTCTCCCGTCACCTTCCAAATAGTTGAAAACGCAGGTGTACGGCGCCTCCTAAACTGTATCACCTACACAAGGAAGGCAGACAGTGTCAAGGGGGACAAGGGGCCACCTCCCCCTCCCCCACCCCCTCCCCCCCCCCCCCCCCCCAAGAGAGAAAATGAACGGCGTGGGGAAGAGACAGAGACAAAGAGGAAATATGGGCAAGGACAGGGGAGGGGGAAGAAATGTGAAAAAGGGCCCTCCTGCATCCTCTCCCTCATCATCATTGATGGCCTTGTAGATTCGTATTTTATTCACCTAGCAAGACCGTGCCCCCCCCCCCCCGCCCTACCCGCCCTACCCGCCCTACCCGCCCTTCCCCTAGTACACGGTCAATGGCTGGGCACAAGCTATCTACTGCCCAAGCTCCATTATTTTTTGTATTTCTCTCTCTTCATCTCTCTCTCTCTCTCTCTCTCTCTCTCTCCAGTTTCTAACTCTCTCATATCATAGTATAGAATACATGTATATAAGAAAAAAAGTCATCTAGAATGAAGTACTTCCAATATCGACATAAGTATATACGTTTACTTAAGTACAATAAACACGAATCTGTGAAAAGTACATATATACATGTAGATTGACATAAACTGACATTGAGAAATCGAATCCGTGCGTCCAGAAAAGCCAACTGGGTTGATAAATTAGGAATGTAAAACCGACTAAAAGGCTGGTCACATTAAATTTGTCCGATAATGATAACGAGATTTTCAATCAAAGGTTTACCGTAGTATATAGTGGGTGAATTCAAGTTCGGTGTTGAAAGCTGGTGTTGGTGATGGGGCAAAACTAGCACCAGCCACAACACCGAACCTGAAATGAAGCTGGTGCTGGGATTGACTTCACTAGGTGTTGAGCTATCAATAATGTGTTTGGTATTATTTTTTATAAACCCGAATTCGGTGTTGGGGCTAGAATCAGCAGCCCAATTCACGCTCTCAACACCAACACCAACACCAACACCAAACTTGAAATCACCCAGTGTGTAGGCTACGTGTGAGTATGCTCGTGTCTGTTAATAGAAGGGGAGCTCCAGGGTTTACCTTTAACGAAAAATTTCGTTATCGTTATCGTTATCGTTATCGGACAAATGTGACCAGCCCTTTAGTTTACCATGTTTACTTCTAAGAATATATCGTTCTAACAATTTCAAACACCGGGGGGGGGGGGGGGCACTCAGTATATAGTATGCGGTGGGAATTTCTTCTTAAAGGGGACGTACACCCTCATATCAAGTTTGTTGGATTTTTTTTTGTTTTTGTTTTTTTGTTTTTTGTTTTTTAAAGAAGCATATCATACAAAGAAACAGATTGATGAAAGTTCGAGCAAAATCCGATAAGAAATATGAAAATTATGAATTTTTGAATTTGAAATCAATCAACACAAAATAATTGGCAACTCCGTGACGTATCCTGCGAGGTCCTCTCCCATTTCCCCTGAATAAAAAAAAAAAAACATGAATTTCCATTTTCTCTAAAGAAAATGTTTGATCATACATGCACCCTAGATATAATCAATGAACATGTTTTTACACAAAACCTGTGAAAAAAATATAGCCCTTCGTCAACAACAAAGAAAAAGAAATTCTTGAAATTTTCTATATGGAGCAAATTAATGGGAGAGGCCCTCTCAAGGTACGTCACGTTTGAAAAATTGTTTTGATGGAGTTGGGCAATTTTTCCTCTCATGCAGTGGCATAATGAGCCAAAATTTTTGAGGGGACTGGGCATAGGCATACGGGCCCAATTACTGAATAATTGGAAGCAAGCGAAGCTAGGGAGCAAAAATTCGACATTGTTAAAATGAAAATGTAATTTTTGTCATATATCCATTAGGTATTTTAATTTTTTTTCATTTCCTCTTTTCTTTTTTTTTTTCTTTCTTTTTTTTGTGTGGAACTGTTGGGGGTCTGCCTCAAGTTTAGGCCTTTCAATGCTTCTTGAGATAACATGGGTACACATACAAAATTAGAACTGTAAATGTCTTTTTTGATAGTTTGTGAACTCTTGAAAAATCTGACGGCAATTTTAGTTGTATATAAAAGGCATAATATATTACCTGTGTTAACTTAAGTATGTAATTTCAGAATGATATCGTAACTTTGTTATTTTGGTGGTCAAACTAACAACCAAACAATATACCATCGAGGACTCTTATGTTTACTACATACAAGTACATTACAGTAAAGGACCAACTTTGCTTTTGCTATTTGTTGGCTCCATATTTTACCGAATACAGGTATATACAAAATTCTCATGCCTTTATAATTTTACATAACTTTGAATATTTGGATATTTAATAAATAAATCCATTAAAATACAAAATACAATACTTCGAAACAGTGTCTTTTAAAATGCACCCTCTCTTCCTGCCACCTTTAAACATGGACTGTATACGGGGGTATACTCGCTATTCATAAGGACGACCTATTCACAAGGACCGCTATCCATAATGCGTGACTAAATGAATAGCGGTTTTGTAAGAATAGCGGTCCTTCGACATAGCGAGCAATCCATAGACAAAATACCTCGCTATTCATAAGGACTTCCGTTCATAAGGACCACTATTCATAACTATTCATAAGGACCGCTATGTATAACGCGTGTTAAAGGGATTCGGTAACTTTGTGGAGGCTTGATTTAATAAATTGTTGAATTTTAATATCTGTCTTGTATAATGATGTTCAGAAGGATAAATCTAGTGTTCTCTCCTCGGGGAATTTCCTTGGGATACGTTCCAACTGCCCACATCACTACCACCTTGTGCTTCCACCGAACAATATTCGCCTTTATAGCTTCGAAGAATGTCCAGACAGACAGAGGTATGTGATTTTATCGAGCCTCTATAAAGTTACCAAATCACTTTGAATGAATAGCGGTTTTCTATGAATAGCGGGCCTTATGAATAGCGAACGGACCCCGCGTATACGGGGTGTTCCAAAACAAATTAAACAAATTAATGTTTGCAAATCAAAATTCCGTCGCTTTTCATGTATTTTCTTCTCTTTGGGGGGATGGGCAGGGAGATCACGAAGCGGGGGGTAGAGGGAGCTGTAACCCCCCCCCCCCCCCCCCCCCGAATTGAAAAAAAAATCAATATTCGGGCAACTGCAACCGCATATTCGGGGACCCACATCTTATATTCGGACAACAAAGTTGTATTTTGTATATTTTGCCGACAAACTTTCACTGTCCCGATGCTCATTGTAGTATCTTACTGCTACCATATATAATCACGCAATATAATGATTCATTCTACAGCTGAGGTACAGTGTTTTGCCATTCGAGCTGGCTTTATTATCATGTAGCATAATCAGTGGTATACCATTTTTCCTCGTTACTAGGCTCACTCTACTTCCACGCAGAGGGCAGCATACCAATACATGATACAGAGTCATCTCTTACAGTATATATATATATATATATATACGGTATATATGGCATATATCACATTACTACACTCAAGTGTCAAAATTATTGCTCGCTCGCTTCAGTCACTCGCAAAATTGAGGCACTGGAAAGCAATATTCGGGAAACAGCGCCGTGACGACACTGGTATAATTATATGGAAAAAAAGTGAACGAAACAAAACAGATTCGGAAAGGAGAGAATAATTCTTATTCTATATAATTATATAGCCTCTAAATGTAAAGGAGTCAATTTGCCACTCGACATTAAGAGTGAAGGAACTTTCACTCCAACTTGAGCGGTAAGGCACCCCCTTTTGAGTGAGCATGCCGATATTCCTTCATCAGCTGTCTTACCATGCTTACTGACAGAGCGAGCCTGTGTTCCGCTCAATATCGTGTGCAGACTGAAATATCTTCACTCGTGAGCAACGAGTGACGCAAGGTAACCAAGGACAAGCCGCTTAAACTTCAGTGTCAGTGTCATTTCTTTGTTGCGAACAAAACTACAGGTACCACTCTTGAAAAAGAGTGGTGCCGAGCTAAATATTCTATAAGTGACAGCACATCGGTTACAACGTGCAAACCAATAGAGATTACAACGTATCGGTACTGGTTGGGCTTCAGGCAGGAAAATTCGCATATTTAAATGATATAGGGGTTTTGTAGTGACTCATTTTGATAGATGATTATTTTCTTGATAAAGTTGTCTTGCCGATAATCAGTGGTTACATTTGATAATTCAGTAGGGATTATGTTGTTTTCATGAAAGTGTTAGTTTACTAACGGTTACGTCAATGATTTGTTATATGGATAGATAGTACATCCCTAAGTGATAGGACTGTGTGCTTCAGATTAGCCATCACACGGTATCCCCCCTATCATGACCTGATGGATCTCACCGAGGTTTCATCTGATCTGGCATATACTCTGCAGCCTATGGTCTATTCATGGTAATCGATTGCCATCGACAGATGAGTGATTGCTGGTAGGACTGGTGGTGTGCAGTAACTGACGGTTGGTGCAGGGAAGTGATTGTCGAGTGCCAGTAACTCCAGCCATCAGCAGCGGTCATACATTTTGACCAGACGGACGAGGAGCTCGGCCAGGCTCGGGGGCATCCTGACAAGATAGCCGTGTCAGCCGGCGTGGCTAACCGTGCCTGTCACAATACTCTTGAGACCGAGTTTAATGATTTCACTCAGAAAGGAGTGAATTATCTCCACTCTTTCCACGGGAGTGATACATATTTCATTCTTTAAAGGATTGGTGTTTCACTCTTTCCTGAGTGAAATAGTGACCACTCTTATTTTCAAAAGGGTTGTCCCCCATTTAACTCCTTGTAAGAGCAGAATTTCACTCTCTTTTGAGTGCTTTTTCACTCTTTTACATTTAGAGAGTATATGTATGTATATATATATATATATATATATATATATATATATATATATACATATATATATATATATATATATAAACACACACACACACTCTTAATCTAATCTTAATCTCAATCTTAATTGTATAGTCTTATATACACAGTAAAAACGCTATTTGAAAGGTTGTTTAAAATTTATACCAGGGAGGTCTCTCTTCCACCTCCCTGCTTATACAACCTGTTTAATATATGAACTGTACAACGGGTTGTTCAATTCATATTGTAAACAACTGTTTGAATTTTTAAACAGCGTTTTCTCTGTGTAGTCTTAATCTTAAATCTTATAGACTAAATAATAAAATCTTCTTCTTAATCCAGGCCATGATGAAACCATAAATTTCACTTGCTGGTTTTCATCTTTTCTTCCTTCTTCTTAAGCGGTCTTATCTTCATTTCTGCTTCTCTCACCTGAAGTTTATCCATCCTAGAGGATAGCCAAATGGATTGATACCCAGAACAACCTCTTGCCATACAGCCGTTCAGTTGAAAAGTGACATCACACCGGTCCGCGAACCACCAGCCGTGGTAGCCGATGATGTTGAAACGCTTGCCAGAATGATAACAATGTGGAAGATTCATTACATCGGCTGTGGTTCCATTGAAAGATGTGAAGTTTGCTTCGTATCTGTACACATCAGAAATGTGGTGAATTCACAAAAAGAAAGAAAAAAATAATTTCTGTATTTTTTTAAATCGAAAACTAGTCACAAAATATCACAGGTCCGTTAAGCGGCTTTGACACATCCAAGGATCACAACACGGATCAATACGGATCGTCGCTCCAGGTTGTTCTGCGTTATTTCCTATATGGCGTGACGTTGGTGCAACGGCATTGCTATTGTGAAGACGATCCGGGGGGGGGGGGGAGAATTAAACATGCGCAATTTTCCACTCCGGATTACAAACACGGATGGAAATCATCGGTATTACTCCTGGTAGGTACCGTGTACCTCCACGTAGCCCCCGAACACCTCTGGGAATCTCCATGTAGCCGCCGAGAGAGTCGAGTTCCATGTTGGGACGAACATTTCGTATACATGGTATAGGTAGACGGCCAATTCACGGAGAATACACGGTTTAAAGAGTCACTATGCTTCGTCAACACTCCGGGAGTAACCCACTGTAGTTTTAAAAAAACAAAAACAAACAAACAAAAAAAACACACGTGTAGCGCCCTGAAGCGGTCCTACTAAAAGCAGCCAACAGCAGCCAAAAGCCGCCAACAGCAGACAACAGCAGCCAACAGCAGCCAACAGCAGCCAACAGCAGCCAGCAGCTAACAACCGCCAACAGCGGTGTTGAAAACAAGCCGGAAACAAATCTCGGAGCAGCCAAGAGACAACCAAACGGCTCCTTAAATTACTGCTTCGGCTATTCTATATATTTTGGTACAAAATCAACAAAAATAAGGTATTTTAGGGCCTAAAATCAGCAAAAGAACAAAATGATAACAAATCGATGATCAATATGGTTGTTGGCGGCTTTTAGTAGATCGGACTCTTGGCGGCTCTTGGCGGCTTTTGGTAAATCGATTACCGTGTCTTGGTATCCTCTTGGCTGCTGTTGGCTGCTTTTAGTAGGACCCTAATGAAGGCACCCTGAAAATGACTGGCAGATTACGACCGGCGGGTTCACTCCGGGGGTTTCTCCGGCAACGCCCGTGGTTCTGCCTTGCTCATCAGTACTCATCCGACCTCGTACTTCTCCGCATTTGTACCCTGTTCGGAACGTATACAGACGCCGGCACTATGACGAAAAACACGGTGTCGCGCGCCATCTGGAACGTCACGGATCAAGATCTGTGTTGATCCGTGTTGTGATCCTTGGATGTGCGAAAGCCGCTGATTTTGCTATATTCTACACACTTAACATAAGACATTGACGGAGTTGAAGTTGCAACTGCTAGACATGAAGTGCTTGCAAGGTAATCTCATAATACTATAAATTTATCCCTATAATTCTAAATGTGCCTTTTGAAGATTCTGTAGTTTTACTTTTGCTCCATTTTGTTCCATTATCAGAATATCAACATGATCAAGTGTACCTTTCGTCAGAGTTGGTCTCGGGGCATTCGGTCTCGTGGGCTGTCGGTCTACTGAGATAACCCCCAACAGAACTCGGCGTAACAACTTTTCGTTCATCTATGAAAATGCTGATATTATTTCCATGACAAGACTTGCTTAATGCTTACCCATGACGGGCATCTGCCAAAACGAAGTCGTACAAAGCAAAGACGTGGAAAATTTCTGACACCCAGTTAAACGAGACCATCAAGTCCATTCTCATTCTGACAGGAAAGGGTCCCAACTCCAGGATTCTCTCTAGGCCTAACCAATGATCTCCTGTCGGGTGAAGGAAACCACTGTGGTAGTTGTCTTCGGTAGGCCAGAAAGCTTCGAAGGCACCAGCGCCTGAGTTATGCTTCATAAGAAGTGATTTGATTTACTTTTATTAAGTATCAAGTAAAAAAAAACAAAAACAATACAAACAGGAAATGTATAACATTGAAATGACAGAAGAAAAATCTCGTTAGGATCAAGGATAACTCATTAAAATCTCATAACAAGCTTATGTCCAATGGGATCCTAAGAATGTATTTGGATATTGATAAATCAATTCAATTCCATTCATTGAATCATTAAAAATCAAAATAAAAAATAAAATGTATCGTTCATGTACAATAATATAACGATAAAGGAAAGGAATCTAACTTAAAAGTAGAGCCTGTAATTGGTGCAGCTCCCTAACTTAGATATGTGCGGACATAATGTACAAAAAAGACAATATAGTTATAACACACTGCAATAGATATTCTTTTCAATTTATATAATCATAAGGCAACTAAAACTATTGTTCAAAAACGATGAGGGAAAAGGAACATAAGGAAAACATTTCCACTTAAACACCCCCACACGGGTGGATACGTGATTGCCTGAAAGGGGTCAACCCCCCCCCCCCCCCCCCCCACCAATTTTGTTCCCAGAAATATGATTTCGAGAATCCAGCCGGCCCTTTTGACGTCCCAAATGGGTAAGCAGCGGGGTGTTGTTACCCTTTGAAAAAGCCCTTTTTCACTCTAAACAGGAGAGCTGCGGTCTCTTCGCCCCCCCCCCCCCCCCCCCCCATTCGTCTCCACAATGCTGACGTAATACTATTGACTTCCTCACGGTTTCAAACTCTGGAAAAACTGTCAGAATAAAGCAAATCATTTGTAATGGAAAATAATTATGTTCAATCTGTCGGTAAATGTGGGCCATTGATTTTTGTGCAGTAATGTCAGAATATTCGCTCCCCCCTCCTCCTCCTAGTTTTCAGGCACAAACGCGTACCAGTCGTAACGCGTAAAGAGCGTTTTTGAAGGGGGGGGGGGCTGATCTGATGTCACTCATTAATGAAAATTTTCGAGCCTTTTTTCCGATATTTTTTTTAACGTGTCTACTAAAAAAAATGGGGGGGGGCTGCGGCCTCCCCCCCCCCCCGGTTCCGCGGCCCATGGAACTGTAAGACGATGTAGAGGGCACAGCAGCTGCTTACCCGTAGGACACAGCCAGGGCAAAATAGGGTCGGTCCAAAATCATGTGGTATTTTGTTCGATTGTCAAAATAAAGATTGTGCCTGCAGACTAACCCCTGCCCCTTGTCCCTTTCTTTAATATGACAAAGCTGGCTGCGCTGATGTTCCACAGGGCAGTGTTTTCAGGAAACTTGATTGTCCAATAAAAGAATCCCCTTCTCTATTATACTATTGTATATTGAATATTCTACTTGTGAAATCTTACAGACAAAAGTCTTCAGTTGGGGTCATCTTATTCATTATATTTTTGTATAATCTCCCATAGTGCTTGAATTAAGTGCTAGGTTGTATCTTTGTTTTTGTCTTCAGGGGGAGGCATAATGTATCTGGGCAGTCACTCGCGCCATACAACCATTGCAAGTGGTATTCATTTTTCATGGATTTTTAAATAGAGGTGTACGCCGCCTTCACACCTGTGCTGAAAACGCCTCTTTGTGTGTGTGGGGGGGGGGGGGGGGAGGGGTAGAGGAGGGGGAATATACCTGAATGACTGTCCAGCCTCCTCCATCTGTTTCCATGTCGCACTTGACTTTGAAGAGTTCACCGTCTCCTGGTTGAATGTGGTAGGTGCCAGTTTCATTGTAGCCATCATCATAGATAGCTTTGCAGGATGTCGCCCATTCGCACAGAGCTCCACTGAAACCGGTGCTGCAGGCACACGTGAGTTTGCACTGATCAAATGGATGCACCAAGCGGGAGCCGTGCTTACATGGATTACTGACACATGCATCTTCACCTAGATTGACATGAAAGATAACATTTAAAAACAGGGGCCGCGGGGCGTTTTTGAAAGTGGGGGGGGGGGGCTGATTTGATTGCATTCTTTAATGACAATTTTCAAGGTTTTATGAAACGCGTCTACCCAAAATGTGTGTGTGTGGGGGGGGGGGGGCTGGGGCTGGGGGCTGTGGTTCTGTGGCCCATGAAAAGGCCTCTTGCGATGGCAAGGAAGGAAATAATGCAAAGCCCTTCTCACACGAGGAGTCATTTCGATTGCGTCACTTCCTGCGCTTGTCGAGCCTGTGACGACGATCAACCCATACTCCAGTTATTAAAAGTATTATTTGCACTGTTCATTTTGCAGTCACTATCTGAACGATATCATTTTTTTTTAATGACATCAGTGGAGGTCCTAACATCAGCGCATGTCAAACGCCTCAAGCCCGGCTACACGAGGCGTTATTTCAGTGTATTGCTCAATTTAGTAAACTCTATGGACATTCTCCGACAACAGAGTTTAAGCGTAGCAATATACACAAACCGATGAATCGTACAGAATCACTAGCGTACCCAGGAGGGGAAGGGGGGGGGGGCAGGGGTCAGATTGCCCCCTGACAACATTTGACCCCCCCCAAAAAAAAAAAAGGATATCGGGGAGCGGCGGCGGGGGGGGGGGGGGGGGGGCAAACCCGGCGAAAAAAACCTCTCTTTTTTGTTGCCAGAGAATTATGAAGGAAAACATCTGATAACCCCCCCCCCCCCCCTCCCACTGAGCGACTTTTTGAGTTCTGGGGGGAAAATTGTCGCCGGGGGGGGGGGAGGGGGGTGTCTGTCCTGAGATATGGGGTTGGAATGAGAGCTCACCTGAGATATAGGGGGTACATTGAGCAGTGTTCCGTATATTTAGCGGGTCTCCAAGGCTGGAAAAGCCCGCGAAAAGCCCGCGAATAGGGGGTTCAGAAATTTTGGCCGACCTGAGATAGGGGGGTGCTTTCGAAGGGAGGGAACGAGCATACGCGTACCCTAAATAATACTGAGTGTGGGGGGGGGGGCGGGCCTGGGCCCTGTTTCATAAAACGTGTCATCATGACAAGTCGCAATAAATGTTATAAGCTACCGAAATCCTTGCATCCGATTGGCTGAGAGCAAATTTGTCGGTAAAAATTACTGTCAAGACACTTGATGAAATGCTCCCCTGGCTCACACGAGGCGTCTTTAATTTGCAGATGGTAGGATAGTGACTTATATACGGTATTTTTGCTCGCCATGAAACAGTAATATCATTTAAAAAGTGATTAGTGCAAAATGAACATTGCAGACAATTTTTTTTTTAAACTGGCGTAACTATGAGTTTATTACCTTCACTGGATCAATTAGCGCAGGTACTGACGCAATTGAAATGACGCCTCGTGTTTGCCGGGCTTTAGGAAAATCGGTAAGAGGTAGAAAGATGACAGAACTTTGAAAAGTAACAGGAGAACGTTAAAGGGAAGCTTGAGTTCTGGGAAAGGTAAAAAATAATTTGTGAGCTTTCTCATTCTTATTATGTTAGTTTTGGAAGATTATCATAGTAGATTTGTCCACTGAAAAGGATTGCTCTTCAAATGCCCTCACATTCAAAATAAGATAAGAAACAGCTGAAATGTTCGGGCAGAACATTTGTGTGTAGTTCCATATACAAATTTATGTGTGCAGTGCATGTGAATATCAGCAGGATTCAGTCAATTTCTTATAATTTATTTAATTACAAAACCTTACAGCATACACCAATTCTTATGTGATGTATAATCAACCTTTCCCAATTGCTTTGACAGTTTCTTTCACAATGCAATACCATGACCAGAACTCAACTTTATCTTTAAAACCGAGACGTATTTCACCACGTGTCACAGCCACAAGTTATATTGGCTTACCACACACAACGCTGGCAATACTTCGCTCGTAGGAATCGACCATTTTCATCCGACATCCAGTGACATTGGCCTCATTTCCCTCGCAGTTAAGCTGTATCATCAAAATTGGCGGCGATTTCCCCGCCATAGAAGTGTCTGCTCCAACGTTGCTGTGGGAGGTAACTACGGCGGTAAACCCAAGAGAACGACAGACGACGGTAGCACCGTAAATGTCCAAATATCGTCCGCTAACCGGGCGCCAAACACCTTTGTAAAGGATCTCCACGCGGCTTTCTCGCAAGGAGAGTTCATCAGATAGACGCACATCTTCGGGTCGTTCTTCTCCATTAGGGTCGGCAGTGGCTGGTATTTAGAAGGGGAAAGATTCGAATATTCCGGAGTATCAGCAAAGACATTGTTCAAAGAGGAATACACGTTTCTTCGAAGGTTCATAATAAGGGATTAATAATCCTGAAAATGAAATAGGGTTCATAATTCCGATCATTTGTTGCATGTCTCCTATGAGGTTCATTTTTCGAAAGGTTCATTTTTCGAATGTTCTTTTAGTTCATAATTCTGGTTCATAATTCTGATGATGAAGTATTATTCCGAAAGTTTATAATTACGAAAATGAAAAAGGGTTCGTAATTCAGAAAAGTGGTATAGAGTTATACTGCATTTTCCGAATTATGAACCTTTGGAAAACGACACTGTAACCTATTCAAAGTACATAAAAATCTTACAATGACACATGAGTGTACCCTGTACCCTGCCAGGCCTGCCTGGTGCTTTTTTATTGCGCAATGTCTTAGACAGGACTCTATACGTAAGACCCATAATGCTCTTGTACAATGCAAAAGATAGATAAGTAATTATATGAAAATTATGTCTAGCAAGTGACAACAAACTCCACTTTCTTTAAGGAAAAGGGTAACTTTCTTTTGAGAAAAACCGCCCATGCAGGTGCTAGTTGATTCTGGTGTAATCATCCATTGTAATTCTAAGGCCAATTCATCGTGAATAAATGAATATTCCTTTATCATAATGTCTAATTGCATGTCCGTTTTTATTTCACTTTTTTAAATTAGGTTGCTGGAAGGTTAAATGGACAGGGATGAAAATAGAAAAGATTGGTCGCAAGATAACCCCTTCCTTTTATATTTCTGTCCTTACCTACAATGCAGGAATAACCAGTCTTTGTTTCCATACACTTCTCAGAGGGTTTGCATGGAAACACAAAGCATTCTACAGGTGATACAGAGAAATAATTGAAAAGAGTTACGATGGTATATTTTTGAAAATCTTATGAATTTTCAAGACCTTTTATGATAATAATATATTATACAACAAATATTTTATTGCACTTTTCAAATCATAATCAATAAACTTCTTTAAGAGACGGACAACTCTCAAACCATGCATACCTGGGGAATTATACAAAGAATAACCCAGAACATCGGAAAGACAATCTAAAATCAAAGTGTGTCAAAAGTGGTAGAAGCATGGCCAGTCACCAGTGTAATCCCTCAAGAAGTCTCTTGGGCCCTCTTGGGACCACTCCTTTTTGTCAAATAAATATATCTCTCAAGAGGGCAGCATAAAAAAGCCTCAAGACATGCCTTCCACCGCGTAAGTTATACAACAACGCTGGAAATAGTTTTCATCCACTGACAGTTATACACATAATTCGTTACAGTTCTCACGAAGTGACGGATGAGCGCGCAACTAAAAGAAGTTAGTTTTGAATAAATCGCTTTCAAAGTTTTAAAGCATAATCTCAACCTCTTTAATGTATGAAGGGTGAATAAATTTTATATCCTGGGATAGATCATATTTCAGTGTTTAGTTCTATGTTTAATCATTTGCCTATTTGTTTATGTTTGGGGGGAAATGAGCTGTAAACATAACCGTCATTTCGTGAAAACACAAAATTCCAAGGACGCGGAGTGACAGATTTTCACGAAGTGACAGATCTCAGCCGGGCGCGTGTAAAACATATGGGACTTGATCACCGCGCTTTTAACCGTCATTTCGTGAAAACACAGAGTCAATTCGAGGACTCGCTCTTCTTTGCTTTCACCATGGACCTACTACGAAGTAGTAGTAGGTCCATGTTTTCACGAAGTGACGGATCTCAGCCGCACACGTAAAACATACGGGACGGTTGTAAGCCGTCACTTAATGAAAACAGAAAATACTTTTCCTAGGTATTTTCTTGTTGACGTTATCACCATAGTTACATAATTATACATTATTATGATTTGAAACTTTGTGAGTTTCAAGATGTTAGCGAATGATGTCCAAAAATGCAAAAAACTCAAAATTGAAAAAAAAATGTGCTTTTTTCCTCATTACCGTCACTTCGTGAAAACAGGGACGAATTATATACAAATAATAAACGATAAACATGTCAACAAAATTGTACGTAGAGCCTCGGAGAGCCATAATACTGTGCAATATACTAAAGCCGTCCTGTTGAAATAAAACGAAATTAATGAATGAATAAATAAATTAATAAGAGAAGTAAAGACATCAAATGAAAGTAGCAGTAAGGTAACAAGCAAAAAAAAATAAGGTCGGCTTGCTTTTTTTTATTTTTTTTAAAAATCTTATTATACAATTTAATTTTGCTTAGCTGATGAATTCCTAAGGCGACCAACCACGAAAGCTTCATATGTATGGGCAAGTCGAATGTATTTTGCCCTATACGTTAGCGACCACATCAGAGATTTGAGTATATCTGGGCCCTGTTTCATAAACCTTGTTATTAATAACAAGTTGCAATAACTGTTATAAGCTACTGAAATACTTGCATCTGACTGGCTGAGAGCAAATTTGTCATAAAAATGTTGCAGTTGTGACTGATAACAAGTCTGATGAAACGGGGCCCTGATCATTGTATAAAGTTAAAAGATTTACTAGAGCTTAGATCAGACCAAATATCAAGGATAATGACACATCTTGATTCAGTCTATGTTCAGAACTTCATAATACTTGCTATTAACGTATCTGACACCAAATGACCAAATAGCTTTGACTTCCCTATATAATTATATATGAAAAGATATTATTAATAATAATATTTTGTTTTCCTGATGACGCATCAAATCTGAAAATATGAAACAACGATATTTTTTGTTTCTTTTATTCTGTCAGGTGTGTGTGTGTGTGTGTGTGTGCGCGTGTGTGCGGATGCGCGGGTGTGAGTGTACTCCTTGTGTTTTGTTCTTTGAACTTTCTTGTGTGAAATTTTTATACACTTTATCACTTTACGGAGAATAATCTCACAGAGAAATTCTCATTGCTTTATGCCCTGCACTCAAAAAAAGAAGATTGACTTCAATTAATCGAAGCCTTATATGGTTGGCATGGCAACGATACAGAGACTGTGGACAGGCGAGACGAAAAGCCTCAATATACTTTGAAGACAAGAAAAAACCTTGAAATATTAATGACTGATTAGTTGCATATCTAGACCTTGGCTTCAGAGGAGGGGGGGGGGGATGCAATGGTGACCCACCAAAAAAATCACCTTTGTAATTTCGTTAGCAACATCTCAATGAATTTATAGCAATTCGCGAGCGAGCAAACCGTTTGAAAGTTATTTCGGGGGAGGGGGTGGGTAATTTTCCCCCTTGCCCCCTTCAGATACGCTAGTGATGACCATAAAAAGGTTTTGATGGGTTCCCCATATTTTTTTATTATTAATTGAAAGGTTAATGCATGGTTGAGAGCTTTCACGGTAACTTTCAAATATGACTTCTTTCAAGATCAATTTCAAAACCAATTTTAAACAACTTTAGCCCGGATTATGCACACAAGGCGTCATAAATTATACTGACGTTACGTGACCACGTCGGTGACTGGTTCGGTCTTCTGTGCGTCATGAAAGAGTAAGAATAACAGTGTAAACGATACTCTTAATAACTGGCGCATGGGTTAATTCCCTTTACTTATTAGCCCAGGGTCCTCTTGCATAAAAAGTTGCGATTAAAAAAAATAAACGCAAGTCCAAAATACACGATCCTGATTGGTTGAAAATCAAGTTGCGTTTAATTTTTTAAGTTGCGTTTAATCGCAACTATTTATGCAAGAGGGCCCAGGTGATGACACCTCGTGTGAGCGGGGCTTTACACGAAAAGTCTCAAAGAGCACAGTGGGTGATTTCAAGTTCGGTGTTGGTGTTGGTGTTGAGAGTGTGAATTGGGCTGCTGATTCTAGCCCCAACACCGAATTCGGGTTTATGAAAATAATACCAATCACATTATTGATAGCTCAACACCTAGTGAAGTCAATCCCAGCACCAGCTTCATTTCAGGTTCGGTGTTGTGGCTGGTGCTAGTTTTGCCCCAACACCAACACCAGCTTTCAACACCGAACTTGAATTCACCCAGTGTCACCTTCCCTGACGATTGTTTTACCGGTGCAATGAGAGCTACAAGCTAATGAATCACATCACACATTCATTTCTTCATGGAAATGTTTGCAGAGAATTTTCTTATATTAGATGAAAAACAATGCACAAATTTAACAAGTGCATGCCTATTCACTAAAATTGAATGCCCTAATTTTCCAGTGCTGTCTGTCCGGCATGAATTCTAAACATTTTTTTTTTAAACCTACACGGAATTGAAAAACTCGTTAGACACCTTTTTTCTATGACATAAGTATGAAATCGCATACTCTAAAAAATAAATTGAAGAGAGAAACTAAATGAATTCATGGCACCTCGTACTTTAAAAGGCTTGAAATAATATCTTTACAATCTATACACCTTGTAATCTAAATGAATCTGAATGAAATAATGTCTTATTTTCTTCTCTATCCCCCCCCCCCCCCATCTATTGTATTTTCTTTCATACCTTCAGTCTCCTTAGGTAGATGCAGAGAAACATATTCACATAATGATGTTCCTATACACTAATTTGTCTTTCATCAGTTCTGGGCGATCCCAGCACAAGCTTTATTTTTCGGGTTTTCGCTTCCTTCCATTGTCTAAAATATATACTGTGTCCATTATTATGTTTTCCACATTGCTCCGGTCATGTCTTTTGAGAAGGAACTTAATGTGAATTTCGATTTCAATATGGATGCTCAATTTTTACGAAGTTGTGCTTACCTGGATTCTTACACACAAGCTTCTTGGCAAAGCCGTGACCTGGAAATACCCGTGAGGTGTCGTCAAGATATTTAGGCATTAGAAGAGAAGGATCTCCAAAGTCACCACCACACGAATGCATGCTTGACACGGATGCATGGTCTGCGGCCCCGTAGACGACATGATAATCTAAAGAGCGCAAATTGTAGATGAAAATCACTGTTTAAATATGATTCATACTTAGATTAGACCCAGTGGCGGCACCAGGATTTTTAAAGTGGGGGGCAAATGGGGGGCAAAAGAAAAGGTTGGGGGGGGGGGCAAGGGCGGACAAAAAAAAATTGACACTTTTTGTAGTGAAAATGTACAGAATATTCGGCTATAAACCTACCCAGATATGAGGACATTTTGAGCATCTAGCTGAACTGCCCGATTATAAAGAGGTGTTAGATATATACTGCGAGCGAGCGAAGCGAGCGAGCAAAAATTTTTATATTTTTCGTAGTAAAAATGTACAGAAATTACATATTCGGCTATAAAACTACCCCAATATGAGGACATTTGATCATCTCGCGGCCTGATTATGTGGTGGGAGTTATAGGCCTGTATTGCGAGCGAGCGAAGCGAGCGAGCAAAAATTTTGACACTATTATAATGGAAATGTACAGAAATTATTCGGCTATAAAACTACCCAAATATGAGGATATTTACACGAGCTGAGCAAACAAATTTGCCCCATGCCCCCCCCCCCCACCTTGATGCCGCCACTGCTTTCCAAGTTTCCATTTTTTTCTTTTTCCTTCTTTTCTCCATTCCTTTTTCACTTTTTTCTTTCCTTTTCTTTTCTTTTTCATTTTCCACCCCTTTATTTTTTTTCACTCAGAAAATTATTGGGGGGGGGGCAACTGGGGGGGCAAAGCTTCTGACTGGGGGGGGGGAATGCCCCCCCCCTTGGTGCCGCCACTGATTAGACCTACATTATATAGGATCTTCTTCTCTCTCTCTCTCCTCTCTCTCTCTCTCTCTCTCTCTCTCTCTCTCTCTCTTATATATTAAAAGGATAGCACATGGCATTAATGACCCGACAATAAGCAAAACAAAAAAGTAAAACCTATAAAAGTAATAATAATTTGTAAAAAGCACTGAGAAATCTCTGTTGATTGATAGATTTGCTTATTCATCAAAGAGAGGAATGGTCTGTAAAAATAACGTCCATTCATTCATTTCATTGATGTTATGAATTGATGGAAAATAATCAACTGTTCAAAAGAATCAGTATGTTCCGTGCTATGTTCCTTTACTACAAAGTACATGATCCTTTGAAACTGAAACTGAAATGAAACTTGCTAATAGTGCTCAAGTTAGCAAGTATCTTTCTTTTTTTCTTTTCATTTATAGACTGTAACTATTTTTGTTTCAAACATGGGTCTACGAAATACAAGGTATGCATACTTAAATAGACTCCTCCACTTATGTTTTCCTTTACAATAACAATGTTTACATTATATACTAATTATCGCTTTATAAAGCATAACCAAGCCCAATGAATTTTCTGTGTATTAATTCATACAATTGTTATGTTCCTATTCTTAATTTCTATATGTACACTATAAAAAATAACTGTTAAACTACAGGTTTTTTGGCCCTTGAAATTACAAGTTATTGCCGTTATTTCAATTTTACAGTCTTTTTCCTGTAAAAAAAAAAAACAGCAAGTTTGTTGGTTTACCGGAAATCAGCAATATATTTACAATCGCTCAACAAACTTGCTGTTGTTTTACAGGAAAAAGACTGTAATTTTATGTCTGGCTATTGTAAATAAATGCTGATTTCAGGTTAAAAAAAAAAAAAAAAAAAAAAAAAAAAACTGTGGAAAAACGGGCATTCCCGGCATCCTGACTGCCAGGAAATTTCCCGTGAAACACGGCAATTTTTTTTGACAGTGTACTGTTTAAAAAAAGATTTAAAAGATATATGCATGTTTGTGGAAATCAATAAATTTTAAAACGTTTGAAACTTGGAAATATAATTATGGGAACTTCAACTGTAAGTCTGGAGAGGAAGAGTGGCAACGCAAAGCAATGAGGATCTCGGGTTTTTTCAAGTGATATAAGGGCAGAGATCAGAAACTGCAGCTCACTGATTTACTTTCAACCATGAAGATGACTTTTGAATTTTGGGAAAGCCAATTTTGTCGGATAGACAGCATAATTGCCTCATTTCTCGATCATTTTATTTTGTTTTATTGTTATTAATGTAATAAGGTAGTATCCATGTAAAAGTTACATACTGTATAAGTATCCAAAACAGTCCAGCAGAATTGGAGAATTCCAAACTATAAAGAAATAATGATATTACTTGAAGTATTTTATCAATCGCATTTCTTTTCAGTTGTTTTTTATGATACAAAATAAAACGACATATTCAGCTGCTGCTATAAACCCCTACTTTTTTGAAGTTTTTAAACACATCGTAATATATCTCATGTTTTTTTTTGTTTTTAAGAAGAAAAATTACCGGCATTTTTTTTACAGAGAATTAATAAGTTTAATAAGAAAAACATTTTCTTGTTTTACATTTACATTTACATTTTACATTTTCTCGTCGAAATAATCCTTTAACCTCCATCGAGAGGAAATATCCTCGACATACAAAATGTTTCAAGGTAACGATAAGCTAATGCCGGGGTAATAACAGTCAGCGAATTGTATCATAAGCGAAAAACACTTTATATATTCATTTTTCAAACACTACTTTACTGATCAAAATTGCACAAAAAGGAGACATAGATGTTCCTTGAAGGGATGCATGGTATAAAAAAAGACATCTTGAACAAAAAATAAAGCATGACAAACGTAATGTTTCACAAAAAAATCATATGGAAACAGTTAAGGGAATATATATATATTATATATATATATATATATATAATATATCTTCAGGTCATTTAAATGTAAAAAACAATCCCCTGGACAATTATATTACTATAACTAACATATGAAATAAAACCATTTTGTACTTACCATTATGCTTCACCGTTCTTTCAGTCCTTTGTCAAAGTACACCATGCATAAACTAGCGTTAAAAAATCTACCTCTCTCTAAAATGCTAGTATAAAGGGTTTTTTTAATGCTATTAGAAAAAAATGGCGAATTTTGTTGATTATTATTATCTACGCGGCTGTTTTTACACGTCTATACTTTGGCATATTACACGAAAGTGGGTGATAATTTTTCTGACTATATAAATATATATTGTCTTTAGGAAACCCACTAAAAGCGTTCAATATAACTTTATAGGTGCCTCCTCGATCTTCCGAAAAATCTTAATGGATCTTAAAGTGGTGTATGATAATGGGCGATGGCGGAGCTACAGGAAGCCCCAGGGGCACGTGCCACTATAGAATGAAATGAGAAGAAGAAGAAAAAAGAGAGAGAGAGAGAGCAAGAGAAAGAAAGTGAGATGGGGAGAGAAAATAAGGTGATACGACGCTTCCCCACCCCTCCCCTCACTCTATGGCCTTGTTCTCTCGCATTTCTATAATCAAATATTTTAGCCCCCATCCCCTCTCCTACGCCAGTACCCCCCCCCCCCACCCCCTCAATGCCTGGGCCGACGCTACCCCACTGATTACCGACATTATTATACTGTGAGCACGCATCTGTTTATATATTTCTTTTTAAACAAATAACGATGAAAAAGTGAGATTGCTCTCTCTATTCTCCCCCCCCCCCTCTCTCTCTCTCACTCTTATATATCCTTCTCTTTCATTTATACTCTAAATATCCCGTTCTGTCAAAACCCTCCTTTTAATGCCCCCCCCCCCTCTCTGTTATTCTCTCGTATACACTCTAACAACAGACACATAATCTCCCCCTTCCCCCCTCTCTCTCTCTCTCTCTCTCTCTCTCTCTCTCTCTCTCTCTCTGAAATAATCATACAGTATTATTATGCGGTGTACAGTACACTTTTCCTCTTCCCTCTCACCCCTTCCCTCAGGCCATTTTGTGCGATAGATGTCCAGTCATAAAATCAACTTTTATATTTTTTACTCCATTTATACTTTTCTCACTCTCTGTTGAGGCGTGTCATGTACTGGAAATAAAATCGACTCCACATGCCATATAATCAAATTGCAAACACAAATAAATCGAATTTTCTTGATCAAGTTTGCTAGATTTACTGATAGAAAAAAATTGCTTAATCAAATAGTTATACATCGTGAGTTTAAAGGAATGTTGATGCCACTGGAAGTTTCATTATTATTTTCTTAGATATATTTTCAATCACAATCAGTTGTTCAAATCACAGTACTCTTTTATGAATTATGCATCCATTTACTTTATATAACTGAAGAACGCGGATTTTCAATATTTTTTGTCATTACTTGACAAAAGCTCATGATGATAGCCGAAAGTGTGTACATTTTTCCAGTAACTTCGCTTGGCCGAACTTACTTGTATAAATTGATGG
This sequence comes from Heliocidaris tuberculata, assembly GCA_025618425.1. NCBI lineage: Eukaryota > Metazoa > Echinodermata > Echinoidea > Camarodonta > Echinometridae > Heliocidaris > Heliocidaris tuberculata. The sequence goes on from CM046849.1 coordinate 24,637,618, forward strand.
GACATTATAAGAAAAACAAAACAATTATAAGTCAACGCATCATCAAAATATTCTCGAAAATATATAAATTATCAAAACATACAAAGAAAAAGGTGTGTGATCATATTTACACACGGGATAAGCACCACGTAAATATTATTCGACAAAATTTCAAATATGTACTGTGATGTCATAGCTCTGATATACCTAGCTCCAAGTACTGTCAGATTCAGATTCAGATTTTATTGACTGTTTTCAGTCATACATGTCAAAAAAGAACAATCCATAGTAAAATAAATAAAGCACTCTCTCACTTTCTGTTAAAAGGTGATAAATACAACTTTAAAATATTGGATGTTGCACACTACGTATTAGCTACTCAATTATGAAAAATCAGATGGCATTATTTTCTGACTAAAATAAAAAATGACCAATCATAATTTTGTCACTTGCAACAACGAGCTCAAAACTAATGTTTCCTAGTTAAAAAGAAATAACATACGACTAGTCCATTTTGACAGTAAAGATGACGTTGAAAAATCAAGCTTTCTTCTGAAATGGACCGATGTTGAGTGGACAAAAATTAATAAAACTTTCTAATGGAAGAGACTAATGATGAAGTTTAAAGTTCAAATGTAAACTTTAAGCCAGAACCTGCCATCTTCTCTCGATATAAGTCATCAAATATTTCATTCTGAGCCACGGTAAAATGGTTCTTCCAGTCCCCAACTTCTCCTAAATGAGGGGAAAGAGAGAAGAGTAAAGAAGATGCATTATTGCAAATTATATTAAGATATGCCATTCATGGCGATTTTATAATGAAACAAGGCATAACAAACATAAATAGTGAGATTTTTAGGCTTCTATTTGTCTTTCTATCTTTCTGTTATGTAGTATATTTTGTAATGAAAAATTGAGAACGTTTGGGGCAGAATTCTCCCCAGACATGGTGCGGGTGGGAAGGGGAAGGGAGGAGGGGGCGACTCTCGCAATCCTCATGCCAGCCCCGCTTGCTGTAACATTATTACTAATATACATAGTTGTATATCAGGGAAATATAAGTTACATTTTCCTGGTTGTATGGTATTTTTGCATGACCCTGGGGGGGGGGGGGGCGTACGTGGGATTCACAAAATGCTAAGTACGCCGCTGTTGCCGACCGCTCGTCGGCAAATATTTTAGCCGATATTGGAATTTACCTTTTCTCAGGAAAGATCGCTTCTGTTTGACAGCTTCTTTGAAGACCGGCATCGAGTCTGGATTCGACTTCGGATCCTTCTTCATCGCATCGAACGTCGAGTTCTTGGTGATGACGTCAATGATGTCGTCAGAAAGATCTTTGCCAAGGAAATCACAGACTCGAACGACGGAGCCGCGGAGATCCTGTGTATATAAAGAATAATTGGCGAGTGGTGAAAATGGTAATTTTGAAAGTAGTCCAGCATTTATTAAGAAAGAGGTTCCAAAACGGTCTTAAAGACTTTCAAGGAATCAACTCAAGTGCCATTCCAATACTAATATATATATATATATATATATATATATATATATATAATATATATATATATATATATATATATATATATATTATATTATATATATATATATATATATATATATATATATATATATATATATATATATATATATATTGCATTGTCTTGAGAAATCATGTTCGGATTATGTAATGTGCCCTTGTATATGGTTCAAACGTTTCAATACATGATGCACTAAATCTACGCGATTGCTCTTTATTGGTTATTGGTTGATTTTTCGAAACTCTTTTCAGTCGAAGAGATAACGAGTAAGAATGAGACAGTCCTTCAAAAAGTATGGTCTACTTATAAACCGAATTGTTGACAAATTAACTTGTACATTAAAGTCCAACAGAAAGAAAAAAAATCATTAATGGAGGTTCCTACTTATCGATGATAACCCAAAGTCACTGCCTTTGGTCGGACATAAATCTCATGATCATAGACATATTGGGAAACGAATTGGAAATTTTCGAGCAAAATGCTGTGTGTTGGAAGACATTCTTGCCTATATACTACATTTAAGACACCAATGAATAAACTTAAAATTGGAGAATTTTTAACAAGTGCACTTCAACACTCGTAGAAACAAACGTTTGGGACTACAATACTACAAGCCATCCACCATGAAGGCAGTATAGCATGCCCAAGATACTGTAAAGTGTGTGGGAGGCACATTCAAGTAAAAAAAAAAAATTCTGATAAGAAAAAAAAGGGGTTCTTAAATATTTTTGAGGGGGTACAAGAACCTTTATTGAGGGGCCCATTTCTGTGTGTACGTAAGGTATGACGCATGGGTCATAAAAAGGGGCGCATTTCCCCTTTTCCCCCTGGATCCGCCACTGATGAAGGTAAGACTGGTTTACACTCACTTGTTTCATCTCTTCGTATGTGATGAAAAGAACGTTGGGTTCATTTCTCTTCCTCCACCAATAGAGGACGTTATCAAACCAAGATCCTCTGGGAACTGAGAGAGAGTAAGAGAGAGAGAGAGAGAGTAAGAGAGAGAGAGAGAGAGAGAGGTGGAAAAGAGCAAGAGAGAGAGAGAGGGAGAGGGGGGGGTGGGATAAAGAGGGGGGAGAGAGAACGGGAGAGAGAGATGGGGAGGACAATGAAAATGAAATATTGATTTAAGATAGGCCTACGTAATTATAATAGTAATGATAAAACAAAGGAGAACATAGTCCTTGTGACAGTGCTTGCTCGTTTTTGGAGGACCGCCACTAGCGTATAGCTGGGGGGGGGGGGGTGGGGGAGCAGAGTGCCCCCTGACAACTTTTCCCCAATTTTTGTTTGTTTGTTTGTTTTGTTGAGAATTATGGAGGAAAACTGAACCCCTTAAAATCTGAGTACCCCCCCCCCCCACTGAGTGACTTTTGGATGGCTGGCAAAAAAAAAAAAATAAATAAATTTAGCCTATCCCCACCCCCCCCCCCCCCCCCCCCCCCCCATTTAGCGAGTTTGGGAGGGCTGGCGAGAAGAAAAAAATATGGATCTCCCTTTTAGAGCTGATAACCTTTTTTTTTTTTTTTTTTTTTTTTTTTTGCTTGTCAGAGAATAGGGGTGGCGAAAAAAAAAAATTGTCGCCAGCCCTACGCCACTGTAAATAAGGAAACAAAATCAAATGAAACTTACTAGAGTCGTTGCAGAAATCTGTGAAAAAGTCGCTCCAGTCTCTGTACTGTGGCAGGTTGGGGGATACGTTACAGAAGTGAAAGTATGATACAGCGGCATCTTTGGGGTTCCTCGCTACGTATACGATCTGTAGTGTAATGTATTGATAAGAATTGTTACTTTGTTTTGAAAATGCTTGTTTAGCAGAGTCTACACGTTGTCTGAAAAAAATACCACTAATGTCTTGCATGATTTATATTTCAAACAGAAAACTGAATATGACTAAATAATTATGATATACCTTTGGTTTCTTCTCATGGATCTGAGTGGGAAGGAATGGGGGTGGTAGCTGTGTTTTCAGAAGACGGGGACAGGGCATCTTGTTGGCGATCTCGTACATGCCACTGTCACTTTCAGCCTGTTGGGAGGAAAGGAAAATACATGTTCAGAAACTCTGTTGCCGTTATCAATGGCGTAGCGATAGGGGACACGGAGGGGCACGTGCCCCCAATCGAATTGCTTTGAAAAGAGAAGAAAAAGGTGTAAAAGAGAAACGCAGAGAAAGGGGATTGAGTTGGAAGAAAGGAACGTGAAAAGAAAATGATAGGACGTTCTCCCATACAAATCCCTCTTCGGGGTTCTTGTTAATTCACAATTCATCAAACTGTTAAGACCGGAAGGCCCACCCCCTTAATTGATGGGCCACGCCACTGATTGTAATATAATAGACCTTCCTCAACTCAAAAATGATGCATCCAAACCTTTCCATATAAAGGCTATTTAAGGGAAATAATAATTAAAAAACATAATACCTGTTGTCGGCAAAATAGTTTATATTAGGACCATAATAGGGATAAGAGGCAGAAATGTCGTTTGTGGCTACAGCCCCCCCCCCCCCCCCCCCATGAATTTTGAAGGTACCGATATTCGGGCAAAATTACATTTTCACAGTCAAAATGTTTGCTTGCTCTCTTCGGTTGCTCGCAAAGATATAAAACTTGAAACTTGACATTCTGTCGGTCGGTCCCATATGTAAATAATCATATTTGACTGATTCACGTCTGTAAAACCCTATTACACACACACACACACACACACACACACACGCACACACGCACAGTCGGGCAAGGGACGTCAGCCCTTGCGAAATTGTGACGGTATGTCCATCCTTGTCAGCAACTTTTGGAATGTGAGGGTCTTATTTGTCAATATTTGTTATTCTTTCAAAAATCTGGTCCACCCCCTTCCGTTTATATACAGCATTTCTTCCTACCCCACCCCACCCCTCACGTATATCACCCCTTCTACCGTTTTTACGTCAAATCCTTGGGGCATCTCCAGGAAAGGGACCCTTTTGAAGAGATGTTTCTCCCTGACTGCCTCCATATCTCCGTTAGCGAAGATCAGCGTAAGGATGTTCTGCATCCAAGTGGTTCCTGTATAATGGAAAACATTATAGAATAGTATAGTTATAGTAAACAAATATACCATGCACTGAGAGGCTCTAGTTGAAATTGTGGATTCCGAGGTGACAGAAATAGCACTATTTTCTGTCGGGGCGTATCATAGCAATGTTATGTTTGGTCACATGATGGTATGTAGACCAATCACTAAACAGGATTTCATTAATGAGGGATATATGAATAGCATAGTATAGATATAGTATAGAATAGAATAGTCTAGTATAATATAATAAAGTAGAGTACAGGATAGTAATCATGGTAAAGTGGTATAGTATAGTATAGTATAGTATAGTATAGTGTTGTAACGTAGAGTAGAATAGTATAGTCTTATTGTCTCTATCGGAAAGTCTTCTTCCACTGGTTGCGGAAGAATAAATAAAAAAACAAATCTATTTCTTCATTTTCTCCTTCTAAATTCCTATATCACATTGGCAGATCCAGGGGGTATCTGGACGAGAGCCCCCCCCCCCCCCCCCCCCCCGGTAAAACCAAATCTGGCATCCGTTAAGTACTTGAGTACACAATCATAATGTGACCCCTGGTTGTGCCTCCAAGGCAATATTCGATCCAAAAAGGCAAACCTGAAAATTCGCGACCCCCCCCCCTTCCCCTGCCACTGGTTCATACACATATTTACTTGGAGAGAGAGAAACACTATACACGTACATAAAGAAAAGACAAAAGTGAGGGTCATTGAGGTAATAATAGGGGTATTTAAGAAAACACACCCCTTCCGGATGATTTAATTGTTTAGTAACAGCAGGGAAAAACGAACTTGCAGGCATAGGCGCCGGAAGCGGGGGGGGGCAGGGGGGCAGTCGCCCCCCCCCCCAAACGAAAAAGTGGGGGGGCAAAATGCATTTTCGCCCCCCCCCCCAAAAAAGCCCCCCCCCAAAAAAAAAAAAAAAAAAGGGAGAGGAAGAAGAAGAAGAAGAAAAAGAAGAAGAGTTGGAATGAAAATATTGTATATAACTTAGAAAAGTGGTTATTTTCGCTCGCTCGCAAAATAAAAGATTATATGTGTGATTTACGCCAGTGCTCGTAACCAGCTCTGTTGCTTCGCTATCTCGCTTTCGAGTTTCTTCGAAAATTTTTACGCGTCTTGTCCCCCCCACCTCTGGTCACCTCCGAAAATTTTTGACATGAGCCCCCTCCCCCTCCAAAATAGTGAGCCCCCTGGGTTGTTTGCCCCCCCCAATCCAGAATTGCTTCCGGCGCGCCTGCTTGCAGGCACGAACAAAATCCTATATTTCGAGACATAGAGGTACCCATCATGTCTATCATAGACTATTCCCCCCCCCCCCCCCCTCGCCCCTTCCTTCTCGAAACCTTCTTTTTTGACAAGATGGCATTCTGTCTTTTAAGTTATTTTGTTTTGGTTTGGGGGTTAGAAATTGCCTAAATCGTATATGGTTGTCAAAAAATAAATAATAACGCCCCTCGGATAGTCTGAGCATAGTACATGACTATTCTGATGGACACTGGCGTACTGGTGGGGGGGGGGGCTTTGGGGCTGCAGCCCCCCCCCCAAAAAAAAAAAGTTCCACTCAAAATAAAAAAGGGGGAAGGGCGAAAAAGGAAAAACATAGGAAAAATTTGAAATTACCTACCGGATATAGGTCTAGATCTGTGATAAAATTACAATTTCATTATAAAAGGTTGATTTTTTTTTTTTGCTCGCTCGCTCGCAAGTATTCAGAAATTTTGCCGCGTATGCCTATGTTCAGCCCCCTCAAATTTTTTAGCTCATTACGCCAGTGCGGATGGATGAAAGTCACACTCCTAAAACTAAGTTCTAATGGAGCGTATGATTTCTATTGAGATCTCTTCTGAGCACCCCCGCCCTAAAAATTTATTTTAAAAAAATAATTTAAAAAAATTAAAAATAAAAAGAGTGAAATCGAGTTTTAAAAATCGCATGTCAAGAAATTCAAAGAAGCGCGAAGTCGAAATACATAAATATAATGTATTACATACCTGATTTTGGCCACGTGACGAGGTACGTGTCATCACCTTTGACCTCAAAGTTCTTGAGGTCATCCAGAAACCGCTTGGGCATGAGCTTGGGCATGATCCAGCCATCGACCTCGTAGCAGTAGTCCTTGGCGAACTCTGGAAGGGCATCGAATTTTGAAGATTCTGATTGGAAAGGTAAGAAAAAAAAAATCAATCAATTATCTTCATTATTGTTCTCATTTTTACAGAAAAAGCAGTAATAAAGAATAAAAAGGAAAATTGAAGTTTAAACCTTCTTTTTTTTTTTGGGGGGGGGGGGTTCGACCTGCAAGTATACTATTTGGATGTACAGACTTAAAACGATGCTTTCCGAATATTGACTCGAACGTTTTGACGCCAAACAATTCAATCAAAACTGTGGAGGGGGGGGGGGGAACAACTCATTCAAGTATTAATTGGACCCAAATTCAGTCATTATTCTATTCCATGCATGGGCTTTGATTCATTTGACACAAACACAGGTTGACCTTTCGAAAAACGGTCACCATATCAATAAAAATCGGGTTCAAGTTTATGTAATCTGAATATCATTTTAAATTCATTCGTTTGATCCAAACACTGGGCTGAATTCATTTCTCAAAAACGGGACAAAAAATTAATCAATTCACCTTCCAACCAAAACGTTCAAGTCCTGAGTAATTCTCAGTGGTAAGTTCTGTCTGTTATAAATCATTGAAGAAAACAATAGTTACCCCCCCCCCCCACACACACACACACACGCACGCATACACGCAGAGCCCTTCCCTAAATAAAACGAATAAGCCTTACCTGACATATTGAAACTCTTTGTCGTCTTTAGGGGTCTGAAAAGAACCAAAAAAAATAAGATAAATATAAGATGAGCACTCCACAGAGTTGATGTGGCGCTATATAAGTTACATTTATCATTATTATTATTATTATTATTATTATTATTATTATTATTATTATTATTATTATTATTATTATTATAATAAGATCATGTCTTTACATTAACTATACTATACTAACATGCAATACATCACTATCAAGAAGTAGTTATCTAGGGGTGAACTATCAGAGGGGGAACAGCGTCTTTTCTCACATCGGATATTATTTTTTTCTGTAAATAGGCTGTGAAAAATTCCGGTGAGGCTTTTTTTCTTCCTCACCGCGGACAAAAACCCAATATATAGCACCCTAACCATGGAGGTATTCTGCAGGCTTGCCTACTACCTCCTTGATTATAGGGGTGCTATTGCCCTAACTCTGTTCCTGTACATATCTTTGACGAAATAGCCTTAAGCACGAGACATGTCGCCGTATAACAAAATGTTGGATCACCCTTGAATTACAAGAGCTCATATTACGCTTTAAAGTGTCATCAAAATTACATTCGCTCGTGAAAAACACTCATACCGTTATCAATATCATCTTAAATACTGTCAAAACAGACAAAGTTGTAAGTGAAACAAAATTGATGCATTATACTTACAGAAAGAAGTGTGAGAATGTGACGTCCGACTCAGCTGCAAAAATGTGAATGATCGATGAGACTTTATGCAGCCAAATGGAAAAAAATGCTGTCCAATATTCGATTTTTATAGTGATTGTAACATAATCTTGAATTAAATTTGATGGTACCGTTTACAAACGTTTCAACAAGAGCAGTCTACCTGTAGAAATGATCAACAGCTTAGTATTCATGTATAGCAATGGTGCCATTTACATGTACAATACGGTAATAACATGAATTAAAAATTTGTCTTCCTGTTTTACACTAATATGCTGGTATATATGACCACTTATGTATAGTTTGTCTTTATTCTATAAGAATGTGCATGTATTATCTGGGGGTTTTCCTGAAACAGTCATCCCATTAAGCCCATAAGATTTGCCCCAATTAAGTTACTTGGATCGTTAATGTACCTGATAAAAGTATGTAAGCCTAACCATAACCATATAATGACAAAAACATGTAACTTACGTATAGTGTCTCATTCTGATATGCCATTTTTGTCATGTTTTTTGCCTCTCATTATGTAACTTTATATGCTTTAGACCTTGATGATCTGGAATATTATGTTTGTCATATGTATCTGTTTAACTATTTGTATAAAAGAAATGATAAATATACTGTATATAATTATGATGACATTTATTTGAAAATAAAGAACCCTGTGGAAGGGGGGGGGGGAATATCATGACAAAAGTTCTATCCATAATATACAACGTGTTGCAAGAATTTTAAGTTTACTTGCCCTCTCGTTGAGAAACATTTCTTCAATCATAGGATATTCTGAGTACTTTGGGAGCATTCTCCATGCACAGTAACGGACAAACTGAATTGCCATAATGATTCCCAATTATACTCTTGATCTAGACTTTGAAAAATTCATAAATTTCTTATTCTTTGTCAGATTTCCCCAAAACTTTAATTAACCATGCTGATCTGTCTCTAATTTTTATACATACATCCAGTGGCGGATTTGGGGAGGGGGGGGGGGGGGAGTTCCGGCCTATGTTACTACCCCCCCCCCCCGCTTTTGAAACCAAGGTGTAACTTGTGCCCTCATTTAGACGTGATAACCTTTTTTTTTCCATTTATTTTTCTTGTTGTGCGTGTGGCTTGTCAGAGAATTCAGAAGGACAAAAAGAGACCCGAAAACTTGTGCTGACCTTTTTTTTTTGCTTGTCAGAAAATTTTCTGAGATTTGTGCCCCCTCTGTTACAAAATCCTGGATCCGCCCCTGCATACATCTACACAATATGAAGGCAAGGGTCAATTTCCCCCTAACAATTTGAACTTTTAACATAGCAGAATAGTTTCTTCATTGAACATTATACAGAACTAATAGTTAACTAATAACTAATAGTTATTATTTTCATATTTCTATTCTCCATTTCCCTCTCCCCTCTCTCAATTCCTTTTACTCTCTCTCTCTCTCTCTCTCTCTCTCTCTTTCTTGACTAGTGTTGTTGTTGTTGTAGTTGGTTTGGGCTTTTTTTAGGGGGGCCCCCTATATCAATATCGAGGGTCCTCTTGCAGGCTGGGGGGGGGGGGTTTGAAGCATGCGCGTACCGAGGGGGTGTTTTGGGTGTTCAAACACCCCCCTTTTCGGTGGCATTTGATGTTAAGACAACCCCCTTTAGAATTGCTGATAAACTTTTTTGCTTTGTTTTGTTTTGTTTTATTTAGTTTTAGAGTAAAAAGACACCCCAAAAATACTGATAACTTTTTTTTTTTTTTTTTTTTTTTTGCTTGTCGGGGAATTTTGGAGTAAAAAACACCCCCTTTTTTTTTAAATCCTGGGCCCCGTTGCATAAAACTTACCATTAATGGTAACTCTGCCATCAGTGGTAACTACCATAGTAACATTGCTCAACATCCAATCAAATTCAAGGTTTAAATGGAAGTTACCATTGATGGCAAAGTTACCATCAATGGTAAGTTCTAGGTAGCGGGGCCCTGGATACGTCACTGGGTGGAAGGGAAAATGTCTGACAGCCCCAAACGAAAAGTTTCCTCACATTTTTAGCCAGGTGTCTAATTATTATTATTATTTTTTTTTTTTTTTGCTTGGGAGGGGGGTTCCTCACGAACTCGTTTCTTTTTTTCTTTTTTTACTCAACATGCGAGACTGGATTTTGCTTGGGGCACGTACTAACATGCCCCTCCCACCGGATACGTCATTGCATGTGTGATAATTAGTTGGGTAAGATTAGCACATTGTATAAAAGTTTTTTTTTTTCACAAATTCGAATCACTTATTGTTTGTGGAGTTAATGTCTTCATCACAAAAGGTAGAAGACAATCTTTTGGTTACTCCAATGAAAAAGGTAGAAATTGAGAAAATTTCTTTTTACAAGTTGAGACACCGCACAATATTCAGAATTCTTTGGGTAATTCCTTACTCGTGATATTGGATGTTGAGCCTTCCATGACTTTAGAATAATTATTAATTTTTCATGTGATAGTAAGTTTATCACATTAGGTCTACCGTCCTATGCCTAGAACGGTATATCTATCTTTCCTGCCATCAAATAGCCGACAACAGTAAAAACAAAAATGTAATATAAAGGGCCTATACTGTTAGTAATCTTCAAATGATGATAGCCGGGTAGTTGTCTATTCTTTCTATTTCCACTTAACAAATTTGTGTTCCTTTGTTGGCAAACTAGATTTTGGGGGGATGTTATCTCAAGGCTCAAGGCCATGCTGCCTGCATATTGTATAAGTCTAGGGTTGATGAAAAAAAAAGCCTTTAGCCTAGCTGCCCTCAACCCTGGCCCCCTCCCCTCAACAAAAGAAGTATTTTACTCACTGTACCGCAGCTTAAAATGAATATGCCTAATAATTCGTGAGAGTCACAGAACTCTTAAAAACGTCTTTAGGAGTTCTGTGGTGAGAGTACTTGTCTTATCTCTGCGCCCTTTCTTCGTCGGGGATCGCTTCTTTCCAACGACCAAAAAAAAAAGGGGGGGGGGGGTCGGGGAACGTCAGATTTTCAAATTTGCAAGATAATGGTAAAAAGTTGCGTTCCATTTTAGATTTTCTGACAATTAAAAAAAGAAAAGATTATTCATATCTTCCATAAGGAATAAAAAGACATGGAGATGTCAAATTTCTGATTCCCCTTTTTGTAGGCCTACATGTGAGGGCGAAAATTGATAGAGCGCCGCGCCTGGAGCAAAGACTCTGTTATAGCGCAAAATTCAGATTTGACTGTCGAATGTCGATTGTCGTTGATTGAAATGACATAATTGTATGTATCAAATGTGGTGAGTTTGGCTATTCTGTTGTAATTTGTGACGTATTTCTAACATCATTTGGACGAAAGTAGTTTCCACCCTATTTGGATGTAATAATGAGTTTTGATTGTTTAAAATATTGATATTTTAGTGGAGCCCTCACAAGTAGTGCAATGTGATGTCAAGACTCAATGATTGGTTTGCAGGCCAACCATCACCAGCTGCTCACCGATCACCCAGGCCTAGCGCGTCCGACTCCTCTGGCTCTCCCACCTCACCTCCTGCATTCATTCGGGTGAAATCTGCTAGTTCATTGATACCAGATTACTCACAATTTTTTTACCTGGTGAACAGTTTCAGTTTCTAATAGGTCTAGTTTGTTAGAGTCAGAGTGAGAGGTATTTTGGCTGCTGCAAATGTTACTAATTTAGCGTTCACAATCACACTGTCGACCATGACGGCTAGGCTATTCATTGACTATTGTGGTTTACCGGCCGCAATGCCGGTACATCGGGTTTACAATTACATGGTTTAACTTGGGAATAGGAAATGAATTGAAACCATTCATTTGTTTGCATGCACACTTTGCTGTTGTGTTGTTTACTTTGCCTGTTTGTGTTGGGCATGTAGATTTGACTATGGTGGGGAATGAAGACATCAACATCGTTGGTGTGTAAGGTAATTAAGTGCTTCTGTGCGGAGTGAATGGTGGTTTCTTATTTCACGATAATGCCACTTTTACTCACTTATACATGTACAAGCTTATCTGAAGATAACTTTGTACTCCAGACTAGCTATTACGGGTGAATAGGCTTCAATAGCTTTTGTGTGTATCAGCAGGCCTTTTTCCAGTCTAGATCATTCATACATGAGAGGAAAGTAATTATTTAAAATTTCACTTTCAATTCTGAATCCCCAAATTTGTGGCACAGTAAGAGTTTAAGAGTCTCTGAATCAGGTGATCTAGCAAATTTAAGAAAATTAAATCTTGCTTAGAGCAAATTTGATGTCAGTTTCTGACTGCTGCAACAGTGAATGTTAGACAAATTCCCACATAGGCAAGGGCCTATGAGTGACTTTTACTCTAATTTTAGTTTTACAGTTTTCAATGCATTGCCATTGCCTATGTGCCATAGACAAATAAAATAATCAACTCATTGATTTGTAGGTGTCATCAGAAAGACAAGACAAAGATAGACCTCTAGATCTGTTAGATTTTCTCTACTTAGTTAAGGTTTCCATGGCCATGGTGAGTAGACTATTCGCAATTGAAGGCTTTTGGTGACACCAATCATGTGGTAGCCTCTAAAAGGCTGATGATGTGTTCTTTCGTCAAAAGAACCCACTTATAATGGGGCATTTAGAGGAATTGAGGAAAATTAATTTCATTATTATCTCTTCCCCCCCCCCCCCTTCCTTTTACTTTTCTTAATCCCTCTCATCCATTATGTCTGTCCATAGTCTTGTCAATTTCATTTTAACAGCAATCTCCAATTACGTATACATGATCTCCTCCTTGCCTTCTCCAATTCAGCATGGCAAAATCCCCGAATTAATCTCTCAATCTCTGTGCAAACAACTTTGGGGATGGTACAAGTTTTGGCTTGGAGCTGGTAAGCGGGAGATCGCTGTTTACCGGAAATCAGACAGATTCTGGATTACTGTAAAGGCAGAAACCATTTTTGCAGCTAGAAAATTTTGAGAAAGGAAAATGTGATTCTCTGTATTTCTAATAATTCACGGTATGAACCTTTTACTAATTTCGACCATTCGCAAAATTTGTGTCAGTTTTATGCACATTAGTACCATTGTGGAGGAGGAGAGCAATCAAAAAGACATTTTTAAAAAACCCCTGTAATCTGTATGTGGGAATGTGAATTGTGCCGCAAATTCGCTGCTGCACTAAAGTAAAAACAGACAACAAAATTGCTCTAAACAAGATTTAATTTACTTAGATTTGCTAGATTACCTGATACAGGAACTCGCCTGATACAGGAACTCGCCAACTCTTGCTATGCTAAAATTTGGGGTTTCAGATCTGAAAGCAAAATTTTAAATAATTTTCCTCTCATGTACATGTATGAATGATCTAGACTGGACCAATCCCCGCTTATACACAAAAAACCTTTCGAAGCCTATTCAGCTGTTACAGCTACATGTATGTTGGAGTACAAGCTTATCTTCAGATATTAAAGCTTGAACATTACATGTATTATACATGTAAGTGAATCTAACCCAGCATATGGCAGCAGAATGACAGTGGTAGAAGAGCCATTTGATTTACTAACTCCTTTATAGATCAAATTTTTATTTTGAATTATAGAGACCTTCATGGATAAAGAATATGTTTGAAGAAAGAATCAACTGTGACAGGGCTCAAAATGAGTGGTTCAGGGTTGCTCGGCCAGGTGCAATTGACCACCTAACATTCTGCCTTTGTTGCCCAGGTGGTAACTAAAAATTCTCAATGTTTTTGTGGTTTTTACATTGTATGTGAATTTTGTGCATTTGACTGTTAATAACCATTATAAGTCTTAAAGGCAATCATTTAGCTTGCAACCCAAGTAGAAAATTTGTTGAGAGCCCTGTGTACATGTAATTAGAAGAAAAAAAATTGGGATTCTTTTTTCTTGTGGCCCACATTTATAATCTTGATAAGTAAAGAAAACAGTTTGGTCTGAATTCTTTTGCTTGCTTCTGTTTTTCTTTTCATGCATAGACTTATGTTGAGAAGTCACAACCATGCATAAACTATCTGGAGAGACGGTGCGACTCATATCCAGTGCTCAAGTCATTACATCCATCGCCAGCGTTGTGAAAGAGCTCGTCGAAAACTCTCTGGATGCCCATGCTGACAACATTGAAATTAAATTGGTGAGGAAATGATTTACTTTTATAATATTATTGATAATGATACCGATGTTTGCACTTATATATCTTTAGCAATTCATGCTTGTGGTTCAAAGTTGTGTACAGTCTACTGATATATTTTTATGTATTGCATTATTTATAAGTTACTTTTTGCTGATCTCTGTTTTCATTCTCATTTTCCTTAAATTACCTAAAGGCAGTCTTCACTGACATTGTTTTTACTTTATTTCTTACAAGTTACAACTCAAATGTTAATGCTATGTATTTTGCTTGCAATGATTGAAAAATGAATCTGCACTTACATGTAGTTTCGATGTCATTTATTTTTGAATTGTTAACTGCACAACAGTTGTTAGTTTGAAAAATGAAAATGAAAATGAAAAATAAAATAAATCTTCAAATCAAATCAAAATCAAAATCAAATAATTTTGTTATTTTGTGACCCAGGTTTTGACCAACTCCAACCCAGTGGCTTCTGTATTGAGATTATGGGAATGAGAGAATTCAGTAGTCAATGGGTGAATTCAAGTTCGGTGTTGAAAGCTGGTGTTGGTGTTGGGGCAAAACTAGCACCAGCCACAACACCGAACCTGAAATGAAGCTGGTGCTTGATTGACTTCACTAGGTGTTGAGCTATCAATAATGTGATTGGTATTATTTTTATAAACCAGAATTCGGTGTTGGGGCTAGAATCAGCAGCTCAATTCACGCTCTCAACACCAACACCAACACTAACACCGAACTTGAAATCACCCATTGTACCTGGCAGGATTTAGTCCTTGAATGCACTGTGCGCTGGTAAAAGATGCCAGAGCTATGGCCATGATGATGATATTCAAAACCTCCCTTGAAGAAAATAGGGACATTGGGTGATTTCAAGTTCGGTGTTGGTGTTGGTGTCGGTGTTGAGAGCGTGAATTGGGTTGCTGATTCTAGCCCCAACACCGAATTAGGGTTTATAAAAATAATACCAATCACATTATTGATAGCTCAACACCTAGTGAAGTCAATCCTAGTACAAGCTTCATTTCAGGTTTGGTGTTGTGGCTGGTGCTAGTTTTGCCCAACACTAACACCAGCTTTCAACACCGAACTTGAATTCACCCATTATATCACAATGTTATGTGTGCTATACAAAATTTAATATTATTATTATTATTATTGCTGTTGTTATTGTTGCCATTGTTGTCATAATCATCATCATTGATATTATTACTTCAAAAAAATATTAAAATCTCTCTTTGTGCAGGAAAACTTTGGCATAGACAAGGTAGAGGTACGTGATAACGGCGATGGGATACAGTCCGAGGATGCAGACTTCATGGGACGGAGACACTACACTTCCAAACTATCAGACCAAGATGATCTTGAGAGTCTCCTGACCTATGGCTTCAGGGGAGAGGCTCTAGGTTCACTCTGCGCAGTATCCAATGTTGCCATAGCAACGAAGACTAAGGATGAAGAGGTTGGAAGATGCTATGCCCTAGATCACGAGGGGTTTGCTTCATCACCGAAGCCTTCGCAATGCTGTACAGGTGATTCATTTACTCTTATCATTTTAGAAATCATATCATCGTTATTTAAACCATTACAAAAAAAATTATTTGGTCTTCTATTGCCCGTATTCTTGAAAGGTGCCTAACTTTAGCCCCCGCTTAAGTTTGTAGATTGAGGCCACTGAATTATGGAGAGCCAAATGTCACCCACTTTTAATCCTACAAAATCACCATAGACTCCCTCTAGTTCTGGAACTAAATGCAAATACAAAAACCTTGTGATAGAATTGATTTCTGATGCTAATTTCATGCTAGGAAATAATTTTGTTTCTTTATTTTGTTACATAAATATAGTAAAACTCATCTCTACTTGCCATAGCACAAACTCATAATTCTCGGGGGGGGGGGGGGGGATTGATCATTTCTATATGCTGGTCCATTCCTATGGAATAAACTCCCACAAGACCTTCGTAATCTATCCTCTCTCAGTAACTTTAAGACCTCACTCAAAATCTGGTTATTTAGACAAGCCTTTTTGTAAATGTTCCCTTCGTCCCTTTTCTTATATATATCTTTATATCTTCTGTCTTCTTTCACTGCGCCATGAGGATCTACCCATGATGGATACCGGCGCATTACAAGTGTTCATATTATTATTATTATTAATATTATTAATTTATACAGGACTTAAGGGTTGACAAATGTAGGCCTGGCCTTCCATAAATCGGTGTCCTAAGTTAAGCCAGACTTAATTTTTTTTTAAAACAAACAAAAAAAAACCATTTGTATAAAACAGCTCTTATTATTTTTAAAAACATTTTATCCCTTTTGTTTGTAGATTACTCATGAATACATAGCTCATGTGCATGAATGGAAAATTTATACCTAACCCCTCTCTGTACAATGTGGTGTGTATATGTAGTTGAGAAAGGTCAAAGCTTTAAAATGCATATTCTATAAATCTATCCCCTAGCTGTGCATCCGTTCGCATCCTTCTGACAACATATCACTTTTCTTCCTCATTTGCCGTTATCTTCCAATCTTTTCCAGTCTTAATCACTCCTTTCATTTTATCTCTCTTTTCCATTTGACCTCATTTTTTAATGTGTAGACACTGAAAATAGTATCCCCCAAAAATATTCTTGTGTCAGTGTTTAATTTTATTTTATTCCACCATCAACTCTTTCTTTTTTTCCCCTTAATACCTCTTAACTCCCTGTAAGCAGGTTCTTTTGATGAAAGAATTTATCAACAGTCTTTTCTCTAAAGCTATCACATGGTGTTACTGAAAGCTTTCAATTGTGAAAACTCACTCACTTTGGAAACCAACAGAGGACATCTAAATTATGATTCCTTACTTTTGCCATCATCCTCCTCTCTCTCCTGTAGGCACTACCGTGACGGCCTCGCGTCTCTTCCACAACATCCCAGTGCGGAAGCAGTACTACAGCAATGCCAAGAGACGCAGAGATGAAGTCAAGAAGGTGGAAGACCTCTTGCTCAGCTTCGGCGTGGTTTGTCCCGGGGTACGCTTCTCTCTCAGTCACAACAAGACGTCCATCTGGCAGAAGAATAAAGTGCCGAACCTGAAGGCCGCCCTCTTAAACACACTGGGGTCAAATGTCATGGGTCAGCTGACAAAGGTTGAGAGGAGCGATGCAGAAACACAGGTAATGATCCTTCCATGGCTAATGTGTTGAATGTTCCAACAGAGAAAATTTAGAGCACTCTTATGCCTTTTAATGCATTGCTTTGATTAAGAATTCTACAAATTTCACAAAATTGTGTCAGCATATTTGTGTAAAGGAATTTCAATTGAGGGTGAAAAAAAAGTAGCAGTATAAAAAAGGCTCCTAAGTGTACTCACTGATATGGATGTTATATAATATGTGACCCGCCGCCTCAAAACCTACAATAAGTCACACGGACCACAACGTAGCAAACAGCCCGAAATAGAAAATTTGCTTGGATCAGTCGATTTTCTGTTTTTGATAGAAATGGGTAGTTTCATTATCATTCTATCATGTCTCAAGTTTGTGAGTCGTAATTCGACTTAGAAATATGTTTTGGGGGCATTTTAAAATGACTCCTTTTTTTCACCTGTCGAGCTAAAAAATCGAAATCACCGAAATTTGCTTTTGAAATACTTTCATTCAATGCCAAATTACTACTTTACCTCTAAAGGTATTAAATTGTTTTTTTGAGTGAGTAATGAATAGGTCCTCCTCCAGCAGCGTGCCAAAATTCAGTGTAATCTGATAATCCCTTCATACCAGTTGCTATGGCCATTTGAATACCCAGTTTTACTTGGTCGCACACAGAGAGCGAAGGTTTAGCACTCTTTTGTTCCGAACTTACATGTAAATGGCCATTTTCTCTGAATAGGAGTTATTGATTGCTGGTTACATACTGATTCTGAATGTGATATTTAAAGGTGTTATCATTGAGTAAACTAGGCAAGTGATATACCATTGGAAAGCTGAGAATCTCTACTTTCAGAAAATGTATAAAACAAAAAAAATAATTTTGGCGACTTATTGTAGGTTTTGAGGCGTCTGGTCACATATATAAATGTGAGTTGCACTTACAAAAATGTCATTTTATCTTGATTCAGCAGTTTTTTTGAGGTGGTATACCATGTCATATTTAAATGAGGCATACGCATATTTACTTATTTTTTTATATAATATACAAAAGTGTATGTTTATGTGCTTTGGCACTTTTTTAAATGGATGTCTCCCATGTCATTAGTGAACAAGGGTTAAGGGGATATTCAACTGCAGATTGTGGACGTTTTTATGCTGCGAGAGGGCACCTGATTATGCCTTAGCTCCCCGGGCGCAAAGTTCGGACAGACTTGTCGCCATGCAACATACACGCTCAGCCTGAGCTCGAGCTCTTGTGGGAGATTCGGTCAGCTTTGAACTGTCTGAAATGTAATTGTGGTAGTCTGACGTGTCTGACGCACAAACTTTGTGTACGAGTGAATGGGGCTTACGTAATCCCGACTTTCCCCAAGGCCGTCCGGTGGCTTGTCTCTTTAAGAGTGGATTTTTATGCATTTCTACTTTCAGGTGAAAATTGAAGGATTTTTACCCAAGCCTGCCTCAGATGACCAGTTAACCACCAGATCCACTGACGATCGCACATGGATTTCTGTGAATGGACGGCCAGTAACCATGAAAGATATTTCTAAGGTAGAAAAATGAATATGATTGACTAAAAAAAATTGGTTTAATTTGTCTTTCAAATGTTGTTAGTGATTCATGACTCTGGGTTACAAGAGGTGCTCTAGAATTTGCAGCTGTGATGTACAATGGTATTGTTGTATTCTGAATTAATTACTGATACACACAGATTTTACCCTTGATTTGTCGAAAAGTGAAAATCAAATTAAAAATTCAAAACATCACTTTCAAAAGATTATTTAAATAAATATCAGAAAACTTATTACAAATAAATTTGACATCCTTACAATATACAAATCTACACTGTAAATTTCGATCAAAATTTTCTTCTGTTTCTTTTTTTACACCAAGTAGAATGAAAAGTTATTCAGTCATTCAATACTGAAATATGCTTCTTGTAGCCGGGGTTTATGGGCACGTAGATCTCTTTAATCCATGTTATATGTTTACACTCTTAGTACCGTATTAAAGCAGGAATTCCTTCAAAAGTTTGGAGAAACGTTTACAAAATGAATAAGGATAGGAGTAATAGCACCTTTCTGTGCTATCTGACAGCCCTTATGAAAAGGGCCAAAAACATCTTCGCTGACAAAATTTTTCGCTATTGTACAAGCCCTCTCTCTCTCTGTGTAATTATCTGCTGAAAATTAGAGACTGTCTTGAATATATTTTGAAAAACAAAGAAATGATATTTGCATTGTTCTTACATGCAGGTCGTAAAGCAGTACTATAGCCAAGTTCATCCCAAGGCAGGGAATGTCCGCCATGTCGTTATGTGTCTTGCTGTTACCATGCCAACCCATCTTGTGGATGTCAACCTGGAACCAAACAAAACAAAAGTGCTCCTCCAAAACAATGTAAGTACTTGAAGCTCTCGGCCTCATTCCCATATGATGTGGTTAACCACCTCAAAAAAAATCACTGAAGCAAAAAGAAATGACGTAAGTATAATGCACCTCACATTAATTTTGTCTTGTAACACACCAATAAGTAAGTATAGGGGCCTATGTTGAATGGGCAAATACTTTATTTCTTGCCATTCCTTTAAATGTAAAATAGTTTCGTTTTTAGCTCATCCGGCCCGAATGGGCCAGATGAGCTTATGCCGTGGCGAGGCGTCCGTCGTCCGTCGTCCGTCCATCCGTCCGTCCGTCCGTCCGTCCTTCGTCTGTCGTCCGTCCACAATTTCAAAATGCTTCTTCTTCGCCATTTCTTACCCGATTTTAATTCCGTTTGCTTTATATGATAGTACTAGGTGGGGGATTCGAAACTTCTACACAGAATTTTGAAACTCATTAAATATGCTAATTTATGCGCATTTCTCAAAAATCACAAAAATTGCTTCTCCTTCCTCATTTATTGACCGATTTCGATTTTTTTTGTTCCATCTGAAAGACTTTCATGAGGTTCATTGAACTTCTACACAGAATTTTGAAATTTTGTCTACAAAATTAATTATGCTAATTTATGCGATATTTATTCAAAAATCACAAAAATTGCTTCTTCTTCCTCATTTATTGACCGATTTCGATTTTTTTTGTTCCATCTGAAAGACTTTCATGAGGTTCATTGAACTTCTACACAGAATTTTGAAATTTTGTCTACAAAATTAATTATGCTAATTTATGCGAAATTTATTAAAAAGATCACAAAAATGGCTTCTTCTTCCTCATTTATTGACCGATTTCGATTTTTTTTTTTGTTCCATTTGAAAGACTTTCATGAGGTTTATTAAACTTCTACTCGGAATTTTAAAATTTTGTCTAGAAAATAATTTATGCTAATTATTTATGCAAATTTATGCAAAATTTATTAAAACATCACAAAAATTGCTTCTTCTTCCTCATTTATTGACTGATTTTGATTTTTTTTTCTTCCATCTAAAAGACTTTCATGAAGTTCATTGAACTTCTTCATGGAATTTTGAAATTTTGTCTAGAAAATTATTTATGCTAATTTATGCGAAATTTATTACAAAATCACGAAACTTGCTTCTTCTTCCTCATTTATTGAGGAAGACTTTCATGAGGTTCATTGAACTTCTACTCGGAATTTTGAAATTTTATCTAGAAAATTATTTATGGTAATTTATACAAAATTTATTTTAACTCTTTGCCCTGTCCATTATGAAACCCATGGCTGCTGGATTATTTCAAAGGCTATACCTTTCTACATGATTTCTGTCGACATCATCGACAGAACCGAGAACCCAGAAGTGACAGTGGTCAACAATAGCGGGTTATGAGCTAATAAAGACTTGAAACAGTGAGGGACAATGCACTGAAGCCACCCTTAAATGTCCCAACCTTAAAATTCTTTTTTTACACCAATGCATAACTTATGTCATTCAGTGCTTTTCTCTTTTATTACAAATCTTAACCTTAAAATCTCTCTCAATAAAGATTTCACAGTTGGTAGAGATACCTCACCTTGACTAACTTTATGCTTTATTTCAAATTTCTCTGTCACACAGTAAAACTATTAAAATTTACATTCCCCAAAATCTTTTAACTGAAGTCGTGCAACTTGAGTTGTCAATTTCCAGACTTTCATTCATATCTACATGTCACTGTCTCCTTCCAAAACCACATTTAGCCAGATCTGCAATAGGCACTTCATCATCTGTACATGCATGTAACCAATACATGTACATTTCATCGATTCATTACAATGTCTACTGTGTTCAAAGTACAAATTGCATCAATTTCTTTGCTGCATGCCGGATGAGCGCCACATCATTGATGTGCTAGTTTTTTGTTTTTGCTACAGTAGTTTACCGTGTCATGTTAGGATGGCCATTTACTTCACACTTCATATGAAAGCATGCTAATGCGTACGCCTTGTACTCCCCCAACTCATTTAGAAGTGAAGCACTCTTGCTCCAATGAAAATGGACAAAATTTCTGTGCATGCAGCATTTTCATATTTGTGCACTAAATGCAGTGCTATGATAATCCTGTTTCTGCTGGTGTGCAAAAATTGCCTTAGCGCTCTGAATAGGACGAAAACTCAATAACATCTTAGTTTGGTAGCCCACAAAGCAGTATGAAAAAAAAAAGAGAAGACCATTCATGGCATGAGCCTTATCCCCCCCCCCCCCCGGCATTTTTATATTTGTGTAGTAAATGCAGTGCTATGGTATTCCTGTTTCTGCTGATGTGCAAAAATTGTCCTAGCGCTCTGAATAGGACCAAAAAATCCAATAACATCTTAGTTGGGTAGCATACAAAGCAGTATAAGAAAAAGAAGAAAAGGCATGCATGGCATGAGCCTTATCCCCCCCCCCCCCCCATTAAAGTAAGAGGGACTGTTAATGAAGAAAGCTATGCTAAGAACAATCCTTCAAAGTGTTTATATGCAAACAAATGAAATTTAGAGGTCTGATGTGATGTGAAAGTAGATCTTGAGATGCCTTTAATATATGGGGGGGGGGGGGGGGCATCATGGTATGGTAGTTCATTCACTTGACTCGCAATCAAAAGGAAGAGGGTTGGAATCTGTGCATTGTGTGTATGTCCTTAGACAAGGCATTTCATCAACAGTTATCTCTCTCCAGCAGGGGTTATTCCTTGGAATGCACTTTGTGCTGATGATATCTGCTGGAGCTAGAGCTATTTTCATAATATCCAAACCCCTGTGGAAGCGCGTATGGAGGATGTTATATCATAATGTGACATGCGCTATATTTTCTGTTCTTGTATGTTTCAGGATGCAGTACTCTGCCTGATCATTCAGATGCTAGAGGAATTGTACAGCACAACACCACCAGTGGAATCAACTCAACCAACAGTCCCAGACCAGTCTCAAAACCAGCCTCTTCCAGCATTATCAACTGAGACTGCAACTGAGACTGCATCTAGCACAACATGTGAACTGGACCTTAAACAGCCTAGTGGAGAGTCTACTAGAGTTACATCACACGATATCTCTGAATGCACAGAACATATGGCTGACATACAGACAATCCCAGACCAGTCTCAAAACCAGCCTCTTCCAGCATTATCAACTGCGACTGCAACTGGTACAGCATGTGAATTGGACCTTAAACAGCCTGGTGAAGAGTCTACCAGAATTATATCACACAATGTCGCTGAATGCACAGAACTTTTAGTTTCCACTGCACCTACTGACAGTGAGGGAATATCAATGATCTGTGACATCCTAATGAACTCAGATGCAGCCATTAATGATGGACCTTCTCAGAACCAATTGCTTGGCGACAAAATAGAAGATACCTCCATGCACCCTCCTCTACACAACTTCTCACTCTTAGAAGAAGAGGGAGAAATGATGCTGGCATCTTGCTTGCAGAGCACACCATCTGTTCCGCCCAAGAATTCTGTAACACAGGTCAATGAAACAGATGTTCCAGAGAGATCAGTAGCAATCATTGATTGTATCAAAAGCCAGGGAGATGATGCAGGTGGTAAGCTACCAAAGGAAGACCATGTTGCTGATAGCACCCAAGACTTGCTCAGTGCCGGTGCTGTTGATGGTGGAGATGTTGCAAAAGAACTTGGTGATGCTCTCTGGAGCAAGGGACATGGTCTCAGCGAGCCGAGTGGGAAGGTTGTCCAGCCATCGGTCCTCCTCATCCCTGGCAGGCCAGAGTCCGTTCCAAGCGAGTCAAAGAAAACAACTACCTCCACCGAATCTTCTTTCCAAGCTCCACTACCTTGCGTGATCCGACCACTGCAGGAGTCGATCAACAGCGGCAATTCCAGCTTTGGGGTTCCGCAAGGCTGTGCAAATTCAAGCCTGTTTACGACGAGCGTGACAAATGCTGAAAATCAAAATACCTCAGTTCTATCTTCGAAAAGACAGCCATCACCCTGTAAAAGCCCGGGAAAAGTGAATGCAAATACTGGTACCATATTTTCTGAGGTATCATCACCCCGTAATAGTCCAGGGAGTATGAAGAGACCGGTAGAAGAAAGGAGTAGTCCTGCATCCCAGTATGACTTGGTAGGAAAAGCTCCAGTGAAGAGACCTGAAGATGCCTTCACTTTCTTTTTCAAGGAGAAGAAGCCTGAAAGTAAGTGAGAAGAGCAATAGCATTTGAAATTCAGTAATATGTGTGTGTCTAATTGGGTTTTTACAGACGTGTATCAATCAGATATGATTATTTTCGTCTGGGGACCTACCTTTATCGTCACCATCCAAAAGAATTGACTCCGTCTCGAACCTGGGTCCACTGAATCAGTTTATAACTTCCACTGTTAGCTGGATTACAGACGCCACAACGCCCAGTTGAAATTCAGTAATAGCCTTGCTAGCTTGCTTTTATAGTGCCAGGGTGCCACCAAGTTCACAAACATAACAACTATATGTTTGTATAATTTCTGTTGCATAGTTTCTATAAATCCAGAACATTATTACAATTATTTATTGCTCATCTGGATTCTAACATTATTCCCTTTGTGTCTTCACGGAGAAAAAAAAAATCAAGGGAAAATTCTTTCTGACAAGATACAAGATACAAGATACAAGATATTTTATTTTGTCTTCGCAACATAATTACAAATAAATTTGGTTTCCACTGGTATAAATCAAGAAAATACATAAATATAAGAAACAATTAAAGGTAACACATATACAGCAATAAAGGAAAACATGGAGAATACGTGCGAATAAACAAACATTGTCAAGGTACTTCAATTCGTTGTCTTTTAGATTGCTATTGCGAATCATAAAATAGTTCATTATTATCAAAGTTTTGCAAAATTGTTTCAATAGCCCCCCTCATTTCAGCACAAAGGTAAGTTATTTTATTAAGTATTGTTATCATTATTTTAGTTATTATTGTTATTATTATTATTATTATTACTATTATTATTATTATTACTACTACCATACTACTACTACTATTGTCATTGTATTATTGTCCCCGCCGAACGAAGTTCGCGAGGGGACTATGAAACGGGCTCCGTACGTGTGTGCGTGTGTGTGTGTGTGTGTGTGTGTGTGTGTCCGTCCGTCCGTCTGTCCGTGTGTGCTCAAATGTTAGAAAATGCTACTTCTCCGTCATTTCTTGGCCGATTTTGATTCCGATTGTTTTATCTGATAGGGCTGGGTGGGGGCTTCCAAACTTCTACACAGAATTTTGAAATTCATTAATTATGCAAATTTATGCAAGTTTATTCAAAATCGACGAAAAATGCTACTTCTCCTCTATTTCACATCGGATTTTGATTCCGATTGTTTTATCTGATAGGGCTGGGTGGGGGCTTCCAAACTTCTACACAGAATTTTGAAATTCAATAATTATGCAAATTTATGCAAATTTATTCAAAATTGACGAAAAATGCTACTTCTCCTCTATTTCACATCGGATTTTGATTCCGATTGTTTTATCTGATAGGGCTGGGTGGGGGCTTTCAAACTTCTACACAGAATTTTGAAATTCATTAATTATGCAAATATATGCAAATTTATTCAAAATTGACGAAAAATGCTACTTCTCCTCTATTTCACATCGGATTTTGATTCCGATTGTTTTATCTGATAGGGCTGGGTGGGGGCTTCCAAACTTCTACACAGAATTTTGAAATTCATTAATTATGCAAATTTATGCAAATTTATTCAAAATTGACGAAAAATGCTACTTCTCCTCTATTTCACATCGGATTTTGATTCCGATTGTTTTATCTGATAGGGCTGGGTGGGGGCTTCCAAACTTCTACACAGAATTTTGAAATTCATTATTCATGCAAATTTATGCAAATTTATTCAAAATGGCTGAAGGTTCATAATGTTTTCATGTTTTATATTTCAGTTGTATACATGCATTGTTGGTATTCTCTTCTTTTGCATGCAGTAACATTATTATTTTATTCACTAAAGTTTTTCACTGAAGTTTTAAGGTTCAGGCTAGTTAATTTCCACAGATCTGCACTTTCGGCGGGGACATTTATTACGCATTGCGTAATTTACTCATTCACTTGTTTCCATTAAAACTGTCATCATCATTGTGTCATCGTTATCCAACAGTAGTAGTCAACATACAGACGCAGAAGTTCAGCGTTGAACCTGTGGTACTGACAAGGGTAATATATACTGAAAATTACTTTGGTCTTCCCATACTACCTCCTGGGATTTTGCAAGACCATATTTCATTCAGCTTGGGCCAATGGAGCTGGTGTGTAAAAAGAAAGAAAGTCCATGCTTGCGAGATCAGGGCCCAGTTTCATAAAGCCTGTTATCCATAAGTTCTATATTGAACTCACAGCCAATCAAATGGAACAATTTCAGTAGCTTATAATATCAATCATTGTACTTATAACTTGTTATTGTTGAAAAGTTTTATGAAACAGGGCCCTGGACTGTCCAATTTTCTTTGATATTTGTTTTGTTCAGTTTTGAGACAGCATCCTACTCTGGATTTCATGTCTATCAACAAGATTCTGAAGAGACAATGGGAAGAACTTGATGAGGAGGAGATGGTCAAATATGAAGAACTGGAAGCTAAAGATCTTCAGAGGTTAGTTTCTGTTATCATGTAGTAGCCTGTGAAAGTTCAGTTTCTTGTTGGTTTTTTAAAAATACCATTTGCAGAATATTGTAATTGCAATTTTTTTCTAATTATGTCAAAACAACCACAAAAATTTACTGAAGTATCAGTGATACCTTTTTAATGGTGGAGAAAATTGTAGGTTTAGTTTTTTTCAGATTACATGGTATAACCCTGAAAAACTAAACCTACAACTACAAAAATGTTGTGTAAAGGGCTGGTCACATTTGCCCGATAACGGTAACAATAACAAGATTTTTCATTAAAGGTACATCCTAGAGCTGCCCTACTATTACCAGACATGAGCATAGTCATACGTACACACCATACAGTAGGGTGTACCTTTAATTGAAAGTCTCGTTATCATCGTCGTTATCGGACAAATGTGAGCAGCCCTTAATTAGCATTCATTATACCAATGCATATAGAACTTGGTAGTGAATTGCTATCAATAAAATGCAATTTGATACTACATTTCATTTCAGTCTTTGTCTCCCTCCCCCCCCCCCCCCCCCGACATTCTCTCTCCCTCCCTCCTCTCTTTCACTCAATCTCTCTTATTATTTCTTATATATACTTTTCCTATTTGTTTGATTCTGCCTCTTTATATGTCATTGTTTTAAAGGTAGTGTTCAGTAGTGGGAAAGAGGGCGCTTTGGAGATTTAACTACTTTAAAGCTGGAATGAAAATTACTACATGCACTGATGTAAAATGATTAATTTCAAACGTCAGGTGACGTTTATTTGAGAAAAATTGGTTCAGAAATGGCTAAAATATTATAAGAAATAAATATCGAGTTTTGTACGTGGGCGTCGTACTTTATTCACACATGTGTAAAACCAATGAGATTTCCGTTTACGTGACATGTGTACGAAACACTGTGCATCGCTCTGCGTGGAACGGTCGGTGTGAGTGGCCCTAGCGTAGCGCAGAAGGTAACAATTGATATGTGATCATTTCAGTTATTTTACTGAAAGTCACCAGAAATCATTAGTGGAATACCAGATGATCTCACGCATGTATTTGTTTTTATGCAAGCCGGACAATATGAGACTATTTTTAATCAGTTTCATGCCAATTTTCTTTTTGCTACCACTACTGCACAATGCCTTTAATCTTTTCTCTGGCTTTTGTCTGTTTAGATACAAAGATCAAGCTGTGTGTGCCAAGCAGTCTCTTACAACAAAGGACCCTAAAACCGGACTGCCAGCTAAGAAAAAGAAAAAGGTTGAAAAGGTGATGTTATACCCCAACTTTTCCACTTTCCAGTCAAAAAAAAAAAATTGATATAAAACATCTCGACATTTCCTCTTTGTTGTGGTAAAATACAGGATATGTCAACTTTCATTTCGTAAAATATGTCTGGAATTTCCACCAGTTTGAGAAAAATACATTACAAAAGCACTTGTATTTCTTGTTGATGAAATATGTCGATACTTCCATCTTTTACCTGTAAAATAGAAATTCTGTCTATATTTCCAGTTCATTGAGATAAAGTCCCGGAGTTGAACGATAAAGCTCCACAAACAACACTTAAAAACAGTTAAATCTGCTTGTTTTGCATTATTCATTACTTTAAACTCGTATGATAATAATAAGTTTGTGCATGTTTGTTGAGCATTTTATGAATGGATTGTTTAATTGTAATCCTTAACTTGATCTTAATAGCTCTCTAATCAAAGCTTGATCGATGAAATGTTAGCCTCACAACGAGAGAGAAAGCAGTTGGCCGAGGAGGAAGATAAGAGACTGGAAACAAGAATACCCTTTTCTGTCAGTAAACTCAGGGAAGCTCCACAATGGGAAGAAAGGTGAGATGTTAGAAATGCTTACTTTTTTTCAAGATATGGAACATTATTTTGCTAGGTATTTTTACTTCGCTTTAAGATGCAAAATAGTAAAGAAAAATATTTGATTATATTTTTTCACATAGTATCTGTCATTAGTTTACATTTTATCCATGTGTTGTTGTTTTTTTTTCAACTTAAAGTTGAGTTCTGGGGCCTGTTTCTCGAAACCGTCATATGTCTAAGTTCTTAACTAAGTCAGCGCTAGTTCTCTAGTTGTCCGCTACGTGTTTCACGAAGCCGTCTTTACCAAGATGCATGACAACTTCCTGACTAAGGACTTATGACGCCTCCAACCCTGTCATATCTTTTTTAGTCGACGTACAGCGCCATCACATGTTATTTATTGGGTAGATTATGGTAGGCAAAAAGTGACACTACATACTTCTATGCAACTCTTTCTACGCATTCACTTTATCTGGAATTTATCCATGTTTATATTATGAAAATTATATAAATACATAGTGTTTTTGTTCAAGGCTTGTCTCCACTTAACTCTAGTGAATCAACACTCTTTCCACATTCTAATGGATAAAAATCAAGAAAAAAACAACAACAAACAAACAACAGTCTAATTGAGGTCATTTCAATATGAAAGGAACTTTTTTTCAAATGAAAAAGAAAACCATAATAAAAACAATAACAATAATAGACTGACAAGAGATAGGCCTGTATCAAAATGTGGTGGGATTTGAAAAAAAAAAAGTTAAACCAAAACTTGTCAAATTAATCCCATCATTGGAAACTGGGGGGGGGGGGGGGAACTATTGACAAATAAACATTGGGCAAGAAAAAAATACAAGCCTTACTGATAAGCAATGGGAACTTGGGAAGTATTATAATCTAGAAAAAATATAAATTCATAACTGTTGCTAGGTATGTTTTATGTCAAAATGAATTTAGTAAGTCTCTTAACTTCTGATTGCAAAGCTTTTTTACAATATGGGTCCTTGATATCTGATCATTTAGCATGAAAAATGACGTGCTACCATAATAAACTTGAAAATCACATGTTACGTCTTATATGATAATTACAAGAGTGCTTTTTGTGTGAAAACAAATAATTGGGCGATCTTCGTAAATGATTTCTATAAATATTTCTTTGGTGAACTAAAATCCGACGAGGGAACTTTAAGACACGGTAGGCCAGCCATAGTCAACGGCATATTCTCTGTTTTCAGACCCATATCAGTGTAAACATAGATTATATCAACGATTTTTAAAATGAATACTTTGAAATATACGTGCTTAAACTTATGATATGAATATTTTTGTAATTTCCATATCATACTCAAGCCCAAAAACATTATGTAAAAACATTCAAAGCATATTATTATTACAATGAAAATATATGGGTTTATTTTTATAAACTATCAAATCACGACATCCGGGGGGTACCTATCCAACGTAAAACTGGCTCACCGATCATGAAATAAATCACTCATATTTTTCATTTTACAAGCGAATCCATCATGTAATTTACATAATTTTAAAATTATTTGGCATCTATTATACCCTTCTACATTTTCTATTTTCTTTCATTTCCTAATTCATTCAAATATTTGCAGTTGAGTTAAATTTAGCTTTTAATAATATAGTGTAATTGCAACCAAGGCTACGTGTCGGCTCCTATTCTCGCCGATAGTATCGATATCACGAGATGTCTAGCTAGTTAGCTCTTCATGAAACAGTTTAGGAAGATCATGGACATCTCCGTAGTTGGTGGATAAAGTTATGACTGTCTTGTCGTTGGTTTCGAGAAACAGGCCCCTGGTCATACAATTATAGTCATGGATTGTATTACCGAACAGCATTGTATTAACAAACGCTTACAGCTATAAGCACCTAAAATATCTTTCATACGCGTGGGACGTATGTTCTCCACACTATGACACAGAGAACACAGGGCAGAAGATCATAAAATGAGGCGAAAAAACACAAGTAATATCGTATAACCTGCTCTCTTGTCACCCACATTCATCACCCCGTTGGCCCCAAATCGGGGTAGGTTGTGTGTCTTTTTCCCATAGGGAGCACACGTTCGGTAATGCAGTACCTTTTTCAAGGGGCCAAAACGCCTCGTCGTTGGGAAGGGGTTTGCTTGGAAGGGAATATCGTATTAAATGTACGTTGTCTTTTTCAAATTGCACCAACTTCTTTTTCTGTAGGACTTTAAGCATTCATTATGTAAGTTTGACATATATTCATTTGATATTTTATTTGCTATGGTTGATTTTCTGAAAAGTGTTCGGTAATAGGATCCACTTCCATACATTGTGAAAGAAACTGTCTCAAAGCAATTGGGAAAGGTTGTCCATGTCTACATAAGAATTGTTTTATACTGTGTTGTTTTGGAATCATCAAAATAGATAAGAAATTGACCCAATCTCGCTGAAAAGCACATGTATGCACTGCACACAGAAATGGGTATATGGGACTACACAAACACAAGTGGCATGAATGTTAGGCTCTATACATTTCAACTATTTCTATTCATTTTTCAAATATGAGGGCATTTGAAGAGCAATCCTTTTCAGGGGATTTTTCTGTGATGTTCTTCCAAACTGACATAAAAGGAATGAGAAAGCTCACAAACTATTTTTCACCTTTTCCAGAACTCAACCTTTCCTTTAATTATCAATATTTTTGTATGCTGAGAATCAGAAGGACTCATGAATTTGTTGACAATTTATCTAATGAAAAAATCAAAAGGGCAATATTATGATGAATTTTATAACCCTTTTCAGAGCTGCCAAGTAGTACGGATTTCCCGTATTTCGTACGGAAATCAAGTTAAAATACGGGAGTACGGTTTTTCATGTTGAAATACGGAAATGTACAAAATCAGTTATGTATATAGTCTATGGCCGGTGCGTGCGCCGTGTCAATCATGTATTAGTCTGTGGCATGGCTGGTGCGCACTCCGCGCGCTAACGGGTAGACGTACGTATCGGATATCCGTTCGTATGCCAAGTATGTTTACTGTGTGCTTTGCTTATGCTACAACATGATTGTCTACGTGTGGGACTGAAATGTAATCGGTGATCGAACTTTGCCGATGTATTGTATACTGTGTGTGTGTGTGTGTGCGCATGTGACTACATTTATCGTTGCGACGTCGCAGCATCGTGTTCATCTGAGAGTGCATTGACCTGATTTGAATTGACGTGGTTTATGTTGTGAAAAATCATCAAAATGGCTTCTAAATTGCGGAAGCAACCATTTAAGGAGGAATATTCCATGCATTTATTTGCCACGCGGAAAAATACTGATTTTTTTGCCAAAATACTGATTTGGGGGGTTAAGAATACTGAAATTGCAAAATAGAACTTGGCAGCTCTGCCTTTTGGCTTCAGATAGAACAATACAATCTGTCAGTCCTTTTTTATTATATTTGTTAATGTTTCAAATTATTATTATTTTTTTTTTTTTGGGGGGGGGTAAAGTTTTTATTTTACAAGTCTAATTCTTGATTTCGTAGCCACTAGTACAGTCGAGGAAGTCGTATCTAGCACACTGTAATAAGTTTAATGATTTATTTTGCAGGTCAGACATGGACACATGGAGGTTAGTAGGGGGTCTGTCAGGTCATGGTGTATGGACAGCCATCAGGGGCAGTCAGCTGTCAGTGTTTAATCAGTACAGAGCGCAGGAGGTGGTACTCTATCACAGACTCTTGGCAACTCATAAGTTACCCTATCGGAAACTACCAGTTCCTATTGAGCTCTCTGCTGGGTAAGTTCCCAAACTATGATCATATTTATTTCATATGGACGGCCATCAGGAACATTAAGCTGTCAGTGTTAAATCGCTGCAGATCCCAGGAGATGCTTCTCTGTCACAGAATTTTAGCTATTCATCACTTGCCATACCAAATGCTCCCTTTTTCTATTCTACTGACTGCTAAGTAAGGTTCTAAAATTTGCTCTCTTATTGAAGGCCTCCCGAAAGCATTTTTCATTGAATATTGGATGTGTGTTTACCGTGATGTTCTACTTCCATTGCAGAATGTTTGGTGAGCAGAAGAACTGGTACACACTTCTAGGCATGAAGAGCCAAGTCAACCCAGTCGATCAATCAAGACTCTTCATAGATGAACGTCTCATACTGAATGGTTTTGAAATCAGGCAGCTGATTGGTCAGTACACAATGACATCTAAGTCAGTATAATGTGTGTGTATTCTAATTTCATGATTCTTACACTCAGAAGTTTATGCTATCGTACGTGTGGAATGCTGTAACAATCCTGATTGCATGAGCCAAGACTGTGTACTTTCTGTACTTGCCATACTTGCTAAAGCTCTTGAAAACGTGGGGGCATTTTTGGAGAGATTAGGAAGTAATGGAAATGGAAAAAACAGTTTTGGGCAGATGTAATAGTTAGAATGCACAGAAGTTGTTGCCGTATTTCTGAATATTTGAGCTCAGCTCTATAGTTCCAAGCCAAAACTGTTTATCTACAACCTGTACTGAACTGATTTCTGCAGAAAGAAGAGGAAGGGGTTGGTTTATGATTGTGAGGTTGTGGTGACCTTTCAAAATGAAAGGAGAAAATTCTTAGCATATTTTTTTGTATTGATAAAATATAAATTTACTATTAACCCTTTCAGGACAGGAATTATTTAAGAGCTCAATTGATCACATTTTGTTCTGCAAATTGGCAACAATAATATTTTTCTTTTAGTGCTACGTGGTTCTAATAAGATGTAATGTCTTGAAAATAATATACATGGTTAGGAACTTTGTCGAAAAGTTGAAAAAGTTGCCAATTTGGACAAAAAACAATGATTTTGAATCTCTTAATGTGTTGCCAATTTAAGGATGTTCAATCTTATTCTCCTTTTTAAAATTCCTGGCATCAAACGCAATATGATCATGCAACAAAAATGGACACAGTATGTGCAGAATTTTTTGCTCTTTCTACTCATGCATCTGGTATATTTTTTAAGGCTCTAAATCAAAAGTTATTGGGCCAAACCACAAAATGTGGTCAATTGTCTTGAAAGGGTTAAATGAAATAGAGGGAGAGTGGTAGAGGATGAAGAGGGAGGGGGAGGAAAGGAGAGATAGGGAGAGAGAGAGAGAGAGAGAGAGAGAGAGAGAGAGAGAGAGAGAGGTGGGGAGTGTGCGAGGAGGGAAAGAGAGAGAGAAAATGTTAATCTATGTGCTTCTGGATGACAACAAAAATTTCCTTTCCAATGCACTTCATTTGACCTTAGACCCTGACACCATGGATGCGAGACTGGAGGTGGTTTCCATGTCAATGAAGATTGTCCCTTTCTACGGCCTGGATGACCTGATTGAGATAGTGGAAACCATAGCAACGCAACGAGTCCAGTCGGTGATGCAGTGTAGGCCTCTCAAGCTAGCTAATCATCTCATGGTAAGGACGTTGTCTTAACAAACCACTGAGGGCAAACTGAGTTTATAAGACACATGCTCCAGCGACAACTGTCAAAATCATACACTAACCATAATATCAACCCTTGATCAAATGCTCTAACTAAACCTAACCCTAACCCTAAGCCTAGCCTAAAACTGAATTGCAACCCTAATCCCAACCCTATATCTGTGATAAAATAAAGCCAGGAGCAATTGCCACCAGAGCATAATTATGACAGAGCACCAAAGGTGAAAATGTGGAAAAATGGCAAGAAGCAATGTTATTAGGATGGAAAAAAGCTGTTGGCAGCAATGGTTCTGACCCAACTCCCTGATCTGTGAGTTATTATAAGATACAGGAGTGCTAAGCAGCACTAAGTGGATCTCTTTAATTTGCATGCTGCGGTGGCTTTTTGAAGCGGTTTATCAACTCGTGTCTGAATCAGCCTTTAGTTTGGTAGGCTGTTTCGCAATGTAGAAATGAGAATATTGTAAAAATGTTTAAAAATTCAGGAGACTGTTATTTTGCAAGTAGACACACAAAATATATAAGTTTTCTCAGTAATTGTGTTACAGTGCCCTATGTTATAAAGAGCTGCAATTGATTTTTGCAACTCATTTTGATATTGATATCAATCACAATTAATTTTCACCTTAACCAGAACTAGATCTTCTCTTTAATGTATGATGATTTGTTTTACAGGGAGAGGCAGTTCGCATGGCCAGATCACTGCCTAATACCATGACTGAAGAGGAGGTCAGTGATATCTGGGAAGGGGTGGAACGCCTTACAATGTGGAAGAGTAAACTCTGCTTGCATGGAAAGAGCTTCGTCAAGGAGATTTATACCATTCCTGATGTTGAGCCTGACTAGATACAGTCAAGTCTTTCTTATTAAAGACTGGACGGTGTGGGACGTCTCACAGTGTGGAATAGCAAACTCTGCTTGCGGGGAAAGAGATTCGTCATGGACATTTATACCATTCCTCATGTAGAGCCAGACTAGATGCTGCAAAGAGTAGTGTTTCATTCACTTCACCTTCAATTGGAAGGTTTGGGGTTCAAATCCCTGCACTCCTATCCTTTTGCAAGACATTAATATACATTTTCCACTCCTCACTCAGGTGTAAATTGGTACCTGGAATGCTTAAAAATAAAGTTGAGTTCTGGTCATACGATTGCACTGTGAAAGAAACTGTCTCAAAGCAGTTGGGAAAGGTTGATCATATCTTTATAAGAATAGGTGTATACCCTGAGGTTTTGCAATCATCAAAATGATAAGAAATTGACCCTATCTCGCTGAAAAGCACATGCACTGCACACAGAAATGGGTATATGGGACTGCACACACATGTAGCATGAACGTTCGGCCTGAACGCTTCAGCTATTTCCCGTCATATTTCAAATATGAGGGCATTTGAAGAGCAATCTTTTTTAAGGGACATTTCTACTATGATGTTCTTCCTAACTGACATAAAAGGAATGGACTTGACCTATTCTTTAATAGTGCTACATATTGGGCTGCTGAGATATAATCAGGAAATGAATGTAATACACTGTAAAGAGTCTGAACAGTTACATTACTTGAAACTGGAAAGGGGCTGGCCTTGTCAAGCATTTTTTATACCATTCCTGATGTGAACACAGTCCAGATACTTAAAGAGCTTTGTCAAGGATATTTATACCATTCCTAATGTGAACACAGTCCAGATATTGTAAAGAGCTTTGTCAGAATATTTATACCATTCCTGATGTGAACACAGTCTAGATACTGTAAAGAGCTTTGTCAAGGATATTTATACCATTCCTGATGTGAACACAGTCCGGATACTGTAAAGAGCTTTGTCAAGGATCATTCCTGGGGCCTGTAACATAAAGAGATAAATCAATCTTACGATTGATATCAATCGTAAGTCTATTTCAAACCATGTACAGGAGAGTTACAATTGATTGCAAGATTGATTATATCTCTTTATGTTACAGGCCCTTGATGTGAACACAGTCCAGATACTGTAAAGAGCTTTGTCAAGGATATTTATACCATTCCTGATGTGAACACAGTCCATATACTGTAAAGAGCTTTGTCAAGGATCATTCCTGGGGCCTGTTTTATAAAACTTGTTATCAATAACAAGTTAAGATAATTGATATGAGCTACTGAAATCTGTGTTTTGATTGGCTGAGAGCAAATTTGTTCTAGCATTGTTGGAGTTGTTATTGATAACAAGATTTATGAAACAGGGGCCCCAGATGTGAACCCAGAGTTACTCTATAATTATCCTTGACAAAAGCCCTTTACAGTATCTACTCTGAGTAGATACTGTAAAGGGCTTTTGTCAAGGATAATTATAGGAATTATACAATTTCTAATGTGAACACACCCTAGATACCAGGTACTTTTTATTTTTGCATGTAGGTGGTTTACCACATATGTCTGAACAAGGCTTTTAATCTGCACATAATTATATTAATATACTAGCTATGAATTTATCTTTTGATGGTACCCAAAAGCCCCTTGCATGTACACTGAGACACACTCATCATTGAAAAAGCATATATGAAAAATTGAAAATCAATTAGTCAATTAACTTCGAATCATATATGACATTTGAAAATACAGTTAACTCTGCATAAGTCGACCTTCCATAAGTCGAATAATCGCCTTAGTCGAAGCAATTTTTCAGAACAGAATGAGCAAAACATGTGTTTTTTACCTCTTCTAAGTCGAATTTCGCCTAAGTTGAACAGATTTCTGTGGTCCCAAGAGATTCGACTTAGGCAGAGTTACCTGTATTTTCATAATTTCATTGTATTTTTTATGCACTGATGTTTGGAACAGAAGCTACCTACATTCAGAAGAAAACATTCCACTATTAATTAAGTAGCATAGATATATCCAATATATACTCTCCAAGATACATCCTGTTTATTAAAGACAGATAGTTGTAGGTTCTCATGGGGAATTTAAGACCATTCGGTGTTTACCTTATAACAGGTGTTGTCAATCACTGAGAGTGGACTTCACATTTAAAGGGCAATCCAACCTTGGTAATAAGATGATTTGTGTGAAAGCAGAAAAATAAGAAAAACAGGATGGTGAGTTTGAAAGAAATCAGACAAGGACTAAGAAAGTTATGGATGTTTGAAAAATGAGATCACTACATCTATGCAAATCTCAAATTGGCAATTTGGTGAGTCAATTGTGACATGTTTGTGGACAACTCTCCCATTTGTCCTACACAAAAATATCATTCATTTGCGGTTTTCTTCGAGGCGCTTTTACCCTCGGGGCAGTACTCAAAATATATTGGAGATAGCATATTGTTATAGGTCCTCATGAATGAAAAGATCCTACTGAGTAATGCATTTTGAAAAAAGGTGACATTTTAGTCATTTTGTGTGTTAGAGCGAATGGGGGAGTTGTCCACAGCTACATCACAATGACATTACCTATTCGGCCAATTTGAAATTCCCATATGCATAGTGATTACAACTTTCAAAAATTCATAACTTTCTTATTGCTTGTCCGATTTCGTTCAAACTTTCACCAATCTGCTTCTCTGATTTTTCCTCTTTCTTTCAAAGCAACTTGCTATTAAGTTTGGATTTCCTTTTAATGACAAGCAGTTCTTATGTAATGCTTTGTTCCCTCTCATCATTATAAATCTCCCCAGCTCGTGTAATTCTATGGTAGGACAGACCCATGGTCAGACCCATCTCCCTGGTTTCGCTGCCTGCCTGGGAGACCTCACACATACTAATTGGTAATTCAACCGAAATCTGGTGTCAGCAAATTACGATAAAATGCACATGGACACTTGAGACTTGGTACCTTTAACTTTACAGGGTGGCCCAAAATGAGTGCACCATCTGATATTTGCAATTTCAAAGCATCATTGACGCAATGTCCTTGCTTTTTGTTTCATTGTATTATTCATCAAAAATCTTGTGAAGAGATCTTTTCTTATTATAATATCAGGAAGAGAGATAGTTTGACATTTCTCCAGAAATCATTCAGGGAAATAATGTTTTACCAGGAGGATTATAAAGTGATCATGTGCATGGAATGTGTACCAACTCGTCTGCGTTCTTCAGGCAAAAATATTCTTGTGGCACAAAGAACGAAATCATCTTGTGGTGACAGTGCCTTCATAGCTGCTGCGCCTAGTTTATGGAACTACTTACCTCCTAATATCCGTTCCATAGACACTTTGGATTCTTTAAAGTCAAATTTGAAGACCGTCCTTTTTTCTAAAGCATACAGTGAAATGTAATTCAACACAGATTTGTAGTATTCTTCAATTCTATTTCTACCTTCTTGCTTCTCTCATTTTCATCATGCGCCTCGGAATAGTTAAACTAGATAGATGGCGCAATATAAGTGCGTTGTATTATTATTATTATTATTGTTATTGTGTGGGCCAGAAGGGTGTTAAGTCCCACCATTTGTAGAGAGTTAACGCCCTTCTGGCTCCAAAGAGACGATACAATATCAGCAGCTAAAGAAACAACATGAATTGATATTCTTATCTTATTTGTATACTCTGTAATATATATTTCCATGACTTTACGAATACCTTGAATCTTCTGTGATTACTTCACAAAAAGGATTGAAAAAAAATTATAATTTCAAAAGAGAGTAACAAGTTTGATTGAATGCACTTATATAATATATATGTGATAGTCTTCTCAACAATTTTATATCCAAAAGGGACTCTTCTCTTGCATAGTTTTATGTGAATGTGCAAGTGCTCTCTTCAGGAATGTGATTTGTTGCATAAATAGGATTATTTACCTCATGCTTGATTGACCATTACTAGATTCGATTATGTCAGAATTCGTCCAAGGGATTAAAATGTAAAAAGTTTATACATCTCCATTTTATTTCTAACATTATATATTCTCAGTATACTTGTCAGCAAGTAAAACAAATCAATGTATGTAGATTATCAGAATAAATTCTGATGAATGCTTACAGATTCGTGAGAATGTGTCATTTTTATTGTGGATTTTTAGAGTATTTGAAGAGTTACTTCATATGCCATTAAATCTACACAAAGACAACTGGGGAAGAAAATGTCCTGGTCTAACGAGTAACAAGCCGATAAGTTCCAACTTATTCAACTCAGATAAACAGCTCGAGTTGATTGTACACAAAGAGGAGTTTCGGTTCTGCTGCCCTCTCTTGTCGCGTTGTCGGTAATGGTAGATTTGTACCAACCCAATGAGGTTTGACAGAATGCTTTTCGCTATACATGTAATTCTTCCCTCACGAGACAAGTTTTGTTCAAAACCTCCATCTCGTTTTTGAAAAAACGTCTGTAATAATAACAAAAATAATAGCTTCTTATTAAGGTCCATCATGCATGATGCTCATGGCGTTTTACATACATATACAAAATAAAGTACAATATAATACAACTTTGATTCATTGAACTAAGAGCATATAAGATACAAAATCGGAATTAATGTTGCTGTAACAGTTTTATGAAATACACATACATCAGCGATTATCTTAAGAAAAGAAAATTAACATAAGGTAAAGAACAAATAAATGAATTATAATCCTAGTATGATTAACGAAGTTAACTTAAGGAAATATAATTATGGTACAAGGAAAATGGGTAAGGTCGGGGGCAAACTGCAATTTAATGATTTTTAATTACATTGAAGATTAAATGTAAGGTACAAGGGTAAATTAACAGAGTAGAGAACAAATATCATTTCAATGAATCAGAATTACTATATGAACAGATATGTTTTGAGTAAGTGTTTAAATGAAATAGTTGAGGAAGCCTGGCGAAGAAGAGAAGAAGTCCTCCCTTCTAATGGGCAAGAAAGAGAGAGAGAGACGGAGAGCCGGAGGGGGGGGGGGGGATAAAGGTGAAAATGTTTCATGATATAAGTCATAAGTTTGGCAATCTTTTGGGAAAAGTGAAGGGCGAATCAAAGGGGGCGACATGACTTGAGAATCGTCAGACGGGACTTCACTTTTCTCCTTGTTCAAGATCCTACCTTTCAAGCATTTATAACATCTTAATACATGTATTTGTCTAATT
Source organism: Heliocidaris tuberculata (assembly GCA_025618425.1). NCBI lineage: Eukaryota > Metazoa > Echinodermata > Echinoidea > Camarodonta > Echinometridae > Heliocidaris > Heliocidaris tuberculata. The sequence goes on from CM046849.1 coordinate 24,677,289, forward strand.
TCTTTCAAACTTCCAGCAACCCGTTTTTCGGAGGGGGGGGGGGGGGTATGCTTTCGCATTATTCACCTTTTTTCTTTTTATTCTATTTATTTGTATTTACAAAGTTTTAATTGCCCTTTTAAAGAAGTTTATTTGTTTATAATCAGTGTAACCTCAATTTCTATTCAAAGAGATTAACAAGGGAATACCTGCTCGAATTCAGTAAACTGCACTCATAAATTGCAATTGGTAAAGCATAGTGAGGAAATCTGTTTGCTACGGGCCTTGGAAATGAATTTCACGAGACGGAGAAACCCGTGAGACACGGCAAGTGTACCCAAGAAAGATGCACAATAGTTCTTTGTAAAAAAAAAAATTAAAAAAAATCATGATCGCCCGAAGAAAGGAACATCTTGTTTACAAGCTTAGAATCTCACTAAACAAAATGTCAAAACAGGACTGCTCAATCAATAACTGATTAACCCCAATCGGTCAAGTGACGCATAACTATACATATAGTTCTCCAAGTGAATACCTTTCAATCTGGAATAGGGCAATTAGGGATGATTTGAGCATGGTATCAACGTTACGTACCTCATTTTAAATGACACGCGCGGGTCTGCTGCGTAACGAGATAAACACGTGTCGAGTTGGAGAGTCGTATTAATAGATAGGTCTGTTATGTTCATTGCCAAAGGCAGGCAGTCACTTGGTTTTATACTTCTTCCAAAAATGCGTGAGAATGGTTTTGACGTATTATGCAGCATTATGGGTCATGTTTAGGCCTACTTTTCTGCTGTAAGTCAACTTCTAAGAAAATTACAATTGAAAAAAAAATATGCTCTAAGTGTTTTTATTTGTATTTGTTTATTTTTTATTTATATTTATATTTAATATTAAAAACTATACTGAATGCAATTGTCATTTCTATTCGTAACTCAAATTTGAAGTTTTTGCATCGCAACTGCTGACAAGTGGGGGCCTAACATCTCACTGAAGGGGGAAGGGGGGGGGGGGGTCACAAGCACCCCGGTCCCTTTACCACGTGGATTGGTGCAAATAATACATGGACCCTATAAGCCTCGGGGCGCTTTGCTAAAGTTTGAGCGCCCAACTGTAAAAAAAAAAAAATCGATCTATGGTTCATGTATGATAATACCATGTATTTACATCATTAGGTGGATAGTTTTTTTTGGTTTTTTTATTTGTTTGTTTATTTTTTGTTTGTTTTTTGTTTTTGTTTTTGTTTTTTCTTTTTGTTGGGGCGGGGGGAGTCCCCTTTGTATATTCTTACCTGCATATTAAATTTCAAAGTCCGAGAAATTGTCATTGCCTGTTCGCAAATAAAGTTTTTCTTTATAGGCACTTCTTGTCGTCAAATGTGGTCCGCCACAGTATAGAACGAAAAATGTGCATAAATATCGATAACAACATATTCCAGCTCAATCTTGTTTTCCTGTGATATCAAGTTTCACGAAATGAATAAAAACACTACTTTTGATTCTAATTACTGCAGCATCAAAAAAGAAATGGGAGAAAATTACATATGAATATTTGAGAAAAGAAAATCATGCACGACCCTTTATATGCCTTCCCTTGTCAATTCAATGATGTCGCAAAATGTCAATTTAGTGATTTGGGGGGAAATCCAGAGGCTTTACACTTTTCACGATCCATTAGGATCCACGATCGCGTGTGATTACGATACCATACGGTATCTATTCTTCAAGTCGTCTGCCAAGAAAAGGGTGATTATTAGTAGCGCCATATCCATATTCAAACCCAGAGAAATATATACTTTTCGTCCTCTCCTTCCTTACAGAATGGACATAATTGATAATATTGTATGTGTCTCATATATTATGTGTCTGTCTATTTGTCTCCTGTTTCGTCTTTCCTTCTGTCTATCTGTTTCTATATATATCTTAAGTCTCCTGGCGTTTGATCTTTCTCATTCATCAACTTCTTTTCTTTCGTTATTTCTCCATCCCACTGGCTCTCTCTCTCTCTCACTCTCTATTTCTCTCCCTTCGACTTTTCTTTCCTATTTCACCCCCTTTTCCTTACATCTTCCCCTGTCCCTCTTACTCGCTCTCTCTTTTTGGCCCTCTCTCAATTTGCTCTCTTTCCCTTCCCACCCCCTCTCTTATTTTTCTTAGTTTTTGCTAAAATATCGACTTTTGCCTACCCCGTGAATTTTGAAACGAACCCCCCCCCCCCCCCCCCCCCCCATACCCACACCTCTCTGCCTTGTCGCTTTCGGACTAAAACTAAAGTATATCAAGGAGTAA